>JAOVYV010000009.1:11025350-11048083 GCA_025674545.1 Hassar affinis
AGGACATAACGGAAAGTCTGAAGTGGCAGGTTTATTAAATACTGCTATTTCACAAAAGCCTTGGCTTGATCGACGTCGCCGGGACTGCTTGGAAGATTTCTTGCGGAAAGAAAAGCCTGGAAAATCGGAATCCTTTGGCCCTTTTCTGTCAATACACAAACAGGGGAATGACACGTTAAAAGAGTTACTTCATGAAGAAGAGAGAAAGAAATGGTGACATGTAAAAAGCGCCGTGTTAAAGTCGCAGCGTGGAGCTGACTTCCTATCCCGGAAAGTGGAGAGTGTTGCTGACACAGAGATTGTTTGCCAACCCAGGAAACTATACGGCTATCCCCTGCTTTTACCCTGTTTTGTAAATATTAACTGCCTGGTCATTTTTTTTCTCAGGGCTTTTCTTGTTTAGACGCCCCAGTCACCGTTTTCAAGCTGCTATTACTAAAAAAATGCATCAGAATAAACCTTGTATTTTAGCTTGGATGACCGATTCTGTTCGTGATCTGTCAGAGAGCTGAAGGGTCGCATTGTGGATTTATGGAAGAACATTTGCATAAATTATGAGCAAATCCGCGAGCGCGTGTGTGGTCCGCCGTATTGCAAATCCACCAAGCGGAAAGGTGGCCCTTGGTGAAGCTCTGAAAAATAAAGCTTGAATGGCCATTGCTCAAAATAGGCTTCCATTTGGTTTTCGCATTCACATAATTGACTTATGGATATTTTATACAGTTTTTGCAGCGCCACCCTAAAGGCTTTATTTGCATTTCTGAAGTACTTTTCAATTTGTTTTGCACGAATACAAAAGGCTGCCTGGCATCATGAAGTTTCGTTTCAATAAGGGTTTTGTGTTTATTTTGTATAGCTGTTTGTGCGTTTGCTTTTGCGCACCATTGCTAATCCCGCATTTTAAATCGCAGGCAACCGACCAATTTCTGTTCTTATTTTTATCTCAAACTTTGTATTTTAATTTGAATACGTTTAGAAATGATTTGCATTACATCTAATGCATACATTGCATTATATTGCATTACATCAGGCATAACTGTTAGTGTTCTTTATTATTTATTAATATTGTATTATTTCCCCCCTTAATTTGCGAAGATAATGGGTTTGTTTAAAAGATTAATTGTGTGTTTATTATTGTTGATTTATGTGCTTTACTCTTCTGGTCAGATACCTTGTCTCTTTACATTTATACTGGCTTTCTATTGTTATTTGAAGAGGTTTCTCGAGTGCTCCTGTGTTGCGCTTAATATTGTGGGATGTGCGTGCGCATTTAAAATAGAAATAATGAGACTCTCTAATATTTTAATATCGGTGGCGAAATTGGGTCTTTTTTTAAATAGCACACCAAATTCTCCTAATTCTATTTTACAAATTCTGTTACATGAACCCATTGACTTGCTTGACTTTTAACAGCTGCAAATAATGAGATCTTGCTCCTTCTTATCAATAATCATTTCAGATATGAGCATGCGATGGAAACTGGTTATGAGATGAGAGGTATGCGGCTCATACGGTATATTAATAATAATAATGATAACTAGACAAACAACAGATTCAAATGCAAATACACAGCATCTCCTTACAGATAGCGTCAAATGTGTTTGTCGGTGCGGTTGGCATTTTGCTCCGAAGAGCCGTAACAAAGCTCAAAGCAAAAGTCATGCGAGCTCTGTAGTGACAGAAAACCGAAAAAAAAGTAGCCGTAACAATACAATGCAAACTGAGAGCTAGTGCCAGCCAATTTCCATGTCAAACATCCCATTGCTTAGTAGCTCCATTTGTACGCGTGAATTGCAGACCAAGCACCCTGCGAAGCCCACAGAAAGGTTAGCGCATACCTTCACACACTGTTACTGGGTGCCATCGCGGTTCAATTCCGGTTTGCCGAGCCTTTTCACCCCCTTTGCTCTGTCTTCAAATGGAAATGATTCCTATTGGCCCAAGGTGTCCGTGTAAATAGGTGTAAATGAAACCAGATTATGCCTCTCTCCCACCCCCTCCTCCTCCTCCCAAGGCGATTGTCATGTGATAGCAAAGAAGTGGCACATTAATGAAGCGCCGCTCCGGGGGTCTTTTCTGCTCATGTCACCACATAAAACTATCAGATGGTTCGAGGAAGGCCATGGAGGCAGGCACTTAGCTCACCTTATCAAGCAAGAAGAGAGAGGGTATCTCGTCTATTCGTCTGACTCGGCAAGAGGAAGCCCGCTCGCCATTTGCTTATAGGCTGAAGCTTATCTACAACTCGTCTAAAGGGGCAGACTTGTTTTTTAAACGAGCGACAGCAGCGCAGCCTCACATCTACAGCGAATGCTGCAGCATCGGACTCCCAACTTTCAGCGCTCTGAAACTTGGACACGCGACAGCCGGTAAACTGCTCCTTTTCTCTTGTTTCTCGCTCTCCCTCGCTTTGAGATTTGTTCATTTCGACACAGCCTGAATTAGTTCGTTCTCTAAAAAGCAAGAGGATGCCTCGTCCGGGCAGAAACACGTACAGTGACCAAAAACCTCCCTATTCGTACATCTCTCTCACGGCCATGGCGATCCAGAGCTGCCCCGAGAAGATGCTGCCGCTTAGCGAGATCTACAAATTCATCATGGACCGCTTCCCGTACTACCGCGAGAATACACAGCGATGGCAGAACTCACTGAGGCACAACCTGTCCTTCAATGACTGTTTCATCAAAATCCCGCGGCGGCCGGATCAGCCGGGCAAGGGCAGCTTTTGGGCGCTGCACCCGAACTGCGGCGACATGTTTGAGAACGGCAGCTTTCTTCGGCGCCGCAAGCGCTTCAAGGTGCTCATGTCGGACCCACTGGCACCGAGCAAGCCGTCGGAAGCTGCGCATTACCTGCAGCAGCAGCATGCCAAGCTGCGTCTGAGCGCGCTGGCCGCCACTGGAGCGCACCTGCCACATGTGCCCGCCTACAACCTGACCACACCTCCGCCGTCCACCTTCAAACATCCGTTCGCCATTGAGAACATCATCGCGCGCGATTACAAGGTGCCAGGCGGCCTGGCCTTTTCCACTATGCCCTCCATGTCTGCCGGCTACCCGTTACACGGTCAGCTCGCCACAGCCTGGCCGCACATGTATGGCGCGGGAGCTCTTGAGAGCGCTGCGCCAATTTCCGTGGCAAGCGAGTACGGTGCATACGGCGTACCCATCAAGTCCCTGTGCCACGGAACGCAGAGTTTGCCCGCTGTGCCGGTGCCCATCAAGCCAATGCCCCCACATCTGCCCGCGTTTCTCTCGAACTCTCCACAGTCTCTAAGCCCCACATCCCCTCACACGGCAACTGGCCAAAGCAGTCCGGTCAACCCGAGCGACACGCTGAGCGGCGCAGCTACGCTGCAGTCTGTAGCCGTGCACTGACGCGGGCCAAAGGTGCCGGAAATTTTCCGGGACAAGGAACTGGAGGCCTGTAGACAGCTTCACGGCTACGTCCGAAACCTCACATTACTGTACTAAATCTAGGCCACTTGAGGGTTCATATACATTTCTATAATTGACTCATGGATGTAATGAAGTTTTCACGACTCCAATCTAAAGACTGCATTTCTAAAAATGTCCCTGTCTATGAATAGAAAGGGTTTAGTTCACACAAATGCACAACTTAACTTACATAAGCGCAAAGTTGTGCTTGGCATGGTGAGGTTTTCCTGGTTTGTTTTATAGGTTCTTTTTCGCTTTTACGCACCGGATAATCCAGTAGCTTACTATAACAGGCGTATTATTTTTGCCATATCGCATTTAGTACGGCAGTTTGTGGTGTAGGACGTAGCCAAATACTTCTCCAAAGTTACATTTTTATTTTAGCCCTTGAAAACTTTTACCACAACGTTAGCCTACCGCTATACAATCAAGGCAAGAGCTATATGTGTGTTGCAGTGATGTTAATTTATGTGTACGTGTTTTCCGATTTTGTGTGTTGCTTTAAATAGTTTTCGTCTGACTACACCAATTCAGTATAGATAGAGACATATTTTATAGTTTTTTTTTCCTCAAGAAATAAAGCGTCTAACTCCGACATTACCAGAAACTTTTCTAACTGGCAAAAATTAGAAATGTCAAAAAATGGGCGTTGGCAAAAAATAATACTCAAATAATAATACTGTCCTTCTAATTTCATCATTGTTGTGTTAATAAGGTGATTGTTCAGGACAGACAGTAAAGGTCACTTTGGTTTATACAGTTACCTCTGGTGTGTGTACCGTTGGCAAACTTTGCAACAAACTTTTCAATTCTTATTTTGTCTGTTAAATGAGTGCAGACGAAGGTTAACCTGAAATGCTCTTCGATAAGACTGTACCACTAAATAACGCAAATGAACAACAAAACTTTTTATTTTTTCATACCAAACTATATCATCGTTAGATTTTACATATGGGTCTACGCATATTGAAAACTTGAAAACTACATTTAAAAGGTGGAGCAAAGTCGTATATATGTGAATAATTGCAAATAAGTGATATAAAGTTGTGTTAAATGATGCACTTTTTAGTTCGATGTTTTAGATGATCTCTATTTTACAGGAGATGTTTTGTGGAGCATTTAATTTAAAGCCGTGGTGACCATGTGTATTAAATGCCGTAAATTTGTAAACCTTTTTTAATGTTCAGGTGTAAAGCATGCATTTTTGAAACTTTGTGTTGTTTTGCTGCAAGCATGCGAGCTTATAAAAAAGTGTGCAAAACAGCTGCATTAAATTATAAACTTGGTCATCAGAATATTTTTTCATTAAAAATTATGCAAACCTTAAACATTTTGTTGTTTCATTTTTTTATCAGTTTTCTTATTTGTTTTATTATTTTGCTTGCTCATAGGCCTAATAATTGCGTACTATTTCTACAATTACAAATAACAAAATAATTACAAATAACAAAACATTATTATTATTATTATTATTATTATTATTATTATTGCGTTTACAAAAATGTACACAACGGTGATGTTAGATAACCTGCTTTTCCCCCTCGCTGTTATTTATTTATTTATTTACATTCAGACCTCGCATGGAGAGGATGTCGGCACACATTGGGTTTATTCTGTCGCTTTTTTGGAAAAGGCGCACTGAGCTGACCGGGCTGAATGAAGCGCGGGCTTGATTAGGATGCACAGAGCTCGTGTAGGAGAGCCACAGCGCAGACAGCCACTCATTCATAGTCTTTAACACATGACCTTCTATATCATCTATATGTAGATACACTTTAATATCGTTTCTTTGAAACAAATGTCCTGGCATTAAAATCACGATAGACGAGCGTATACATTGCAAAAAAAAAAAGAAAAAAGAAAAAATAATTTCACTTTGTCGTTTTGTTTAGACTTATTTAACCAGTGTATTGCACTGCTAAGATGAAATGCAAATATTGCTCGTTTTTTTATTATTTATATAATTTATATAAAGTTGTTTCGATTATCTTTATTTATACTTTTTTTTAATCATACCGATTTTTAATTCATTTTCCCTCTTTCTTTTTCACGCTCGTAAAACAAACCAAACACCTGTTGTTGTTTTTTTTATTATTTCATTCTATTTATTTTTTCGATTTAGACTAATGGCTAAACAGTTTAAAAAACAGGTGTATTGTTTGCATCTCCGCCCACTGAGCAACAGCCTTCTCCGGGATATTAAGCAAATACATTAGAATTCCGTCACTTTATGCAACTGAGCTGATCAAATAAAAGGGTCTCTGGCCACTTCATTCACTCCCATTCAGCTGAAAAGAAAGTGCAAAGAATTGCAAACTTAGACTGGGCCACCGATGTAGATTTAGCCTTTTTTCCAAAGAGACAAAAAGGCTGATTTCTCACAAACACATAGCTGACTGGGGGACTAGGAAACGAGCTCGGAGAGCCCTTTGGAATTTAAATCCAACCCCTCCCCCTTTAGACTGTGTTTGCACAACACTGCAAGTTGCTGGGTTTTATTCTTATTTGTGTGTGGCATATCCTTGTTTACTCTGTGCTGTAGTAGAGACTGGTGTGTACATATGTTATAGTTAAAGAGAGAAAAATGAGTAAGTTAAACATAGATAGATGGATAGATAGATAGATAGATAGATAGATAGATGGATAGATGGATAGATAGATACTTTAAAGTACATTTGGCATAAATAAATAAATAAATATATACATAATATGACAAAAACATTTCAGCGCACTCCTGGTTAAAAGCCAGAACAACTTTTTGTAAATTTATTTTGGAAATTACAATTACAGTTACAGTCCTCGTCGGTGGGAAACATCTCCTTCGCTTTGTTTAAACGCTCCTCAGAAATAGCTATACACCTTGATATGCAGACAGCTTGAAAAATCTTCTGTATTTTCTAGAGCTCTGAGCAGGACGTTTCTTCTCAGCTTGCTTTATTCATTAGAACAGACGTCATGTGTGCTGTCTAATCAAAGACAAAACTGTTGTTGTGTCCCTCCCTCCCCTCCAGTGCCACAAAGAAGAAGGTCATCTTGGGCAGGGGGATAAAATATAGAGCATGCCATGCTAAACCACAATGTGGTAGTTTAATTAAAAGAATTCATTAAAGTGGAAGCCTATGGTAATTAGCATGCATAATTTATGATTTGCGTAATGCATGCCATCCGTGGCTAGTAAAAGAAAACCTCAACCTTCAGTGAAGGGAGCTGATATGGACAGTGGCTGATTATTTATAACATGTTTATTATTGAGCTGGCAGAACTTGCGTACTTTGTTCATATTAAATTTCAGTTTTTGGTTGTTTTTTTTGGCACTGGTAAGGGCTTCTCTACAAAGAGTAGTTATGAACGGAAGTCATGTTACATCAAATCATGCACCATACAGACATAAAATTATCCAAATTATGTATTAGGTCAGATGTTCCATTGAAGGAGTCAATAATCACCAGTTTCCTATCATACTATGACCACATTGTTACTTGGAATTTTTTTTCATAATAAAATCATATATACTATATACACATACACAAAAATGTTTATGGTTTATTTGCAGCACTGCTGCTGTTGTCTGCGCATTCCTCCAGTTGTTCCTGTGCAGAATTTGAAAGGTTTGACAGAATGAGATCAGAAACAGACGCAGCACAGACCCTTCATATTTCTCTCGTATTATGAGCTGTCAGCACAGTGTTTGTAAACGTGATAAAAATTAATCTATAGTAAGCAAAAGCTGCATTAAGTTTACTCTGCCGATGTAGCAAACTGCTTGATGCAGGCAGACAAGTTTTGATTGTGTGTTTATTCTTGGCTGTTGGCTATTTTTTTTTCTAAAATGTGGCTGCCTATTGCCAACATAAAAAAAAAATGTGATCTCTTTACAGTGAAAGTTCTTTGACAGTTTGGGATTTTTTGAATTTGGCAGTTTTTCCAGACAGTTTTGCATTTGGCAGTTTAGCTGAGAATCTCTTAATGTAATTAGTGATTCATGGTCCTGTGGCTGTGTGGCCTTTTCATGAATAAAAAGATGTCAGTAATTTCTTTGGCTATTCTATGTACACTTTGGCAATGGTGGAATGATCACATGCTTAGTATTGCTGTCGCTCTCTGTTAGGACCCGCATATTTATTGAAACTGATGATAAGCAAATAATTGTTTCCTTGCTACCCAGTTTAAGAATATGTTCCCTTCACCACTGGGGGTCAAGCAGATTGCTGCGGTTTGACAGAGATGCAGGTGGAGCGGGCAATAGCGGACATGCGAAGCACCAGAGGGCTGCGATGAAGAGGGAGCTGGACTGAGCCAAACACCCACATGTGCATGAAATTAGAATGTCAACATCTGATTCACACTGCTGGGCAGTGACTGTGAAACAAATTATGTCAGTGGGAGGCGTGTGCCATATTCCACTGAGATGTGGTTATCTGCTGAATGTGGGACAAACTGGAGTCGGAATAGCACCGCACTGATGAAACTTGTTTCATCCTATCAGAAAACACGGCTCAAACCTGAGAAGATTATGGAAAATGTGTATTTCCATATTCACATATTTCATATATATATATATATATTTTATTAAGCTAAAACCACAGTATTAAATTATAATTACACAGAATACAAATGATAAAAAAAATCGTATGAACTCTATCTGCGTATGTTATATATGTTGTATAATCACCTTAACATTATAAACAAATAAGCTGTTTGTTTTTACTTGAACCATAATTTTTTATTCTTTGGCATTTCATTAGTTTGGCAAGTCTGTTTTCATATGACACTAAAAGGCCTTTTGCTGTTTGAGTGCACCTGGTAACCAATGGCCAATTCTTATGCTCCTTGTTAGAGCTAATGGGAACGACTTAACATAGCAGGGGCAGGGAAAGTCAGTCTAATTGTTATTCAAGATAGGAATGTGTATTATCTCAGGAAGGCGATAATAGGAATCATTAGACAAGATCTTAGTTTTAAAGGTCTTTGCTTTCGCCTGAACTCACACTAGAAGTGCTGTCCTGTCTCACCGGTTCACCAGGTCAGCTGAACAGCAGTCTCCAAAGCACATTTGTTTGAGTTCATCTCTTCACACCTAATTTATCAGCATACATCCTTAAAAGCAAAATGCTGTTAATTACATATGTTTTTGAAATGCTTACTCGTGTGTAAATGGACAGTAAACCCTTCAGTTTTTTTGCAGATTTGTATCTCAGGATTTTGTTTCTGTTTTCCGTAACAAAACTCATAAATTAACACGTGTCATAACACATACAAGACCATCTAACAGTGATCCACACCTGTTTTGGCCTGCAGAGACACAGATGAACCACGTAGACTCATTGGTGCTTCACAGGTTCAGACACGACCCAGCGTGAGCTGCAACACTTCCCATTTATCACACTTCAGACTCCAGCTCTGACAGCACCGACACACTCAAAGCATGCCAAGCACCCAGTCACACGCCAGACCCAACCAACCCCCCCTCCCAACTCATTTTCTACATCATATTTCATAAAGCTCAGCCGTATTTGGCCACCAGCCTACAGTCTGAGATGTAACCAATAAAGGTTTGACACAAACTGGAAAATGAGAGAAACTAGTTATTAACATAACGGCATTATTTATCTTGGAGGACACTATGGGATGCTGGTCATCCAGATTATGAATTTCTGAAACTGAACGTACCTGTGCGAATTGCTGAATGAGTGCTGACTTGTAGGTTACTTCAGATGCTTAATCAGAATTAACCACTGGGGTTGCTGTGCTGTTTGTTATTTAGCATATCACAGATAGCCATGTCTGTGTGATGCATTCATTTCATTTAAAAGCAGATAATTTGCTGATGTACTCATATTTTACATTAATCAGGGTGGCTGTCGTGTGTGTGTGTGTGTGTGTGTGTGTGTATGAGCTGCACATTCCCTGAGCAGGCAGCGGTTGTCTATGTGATTAACAGCCCTCCGCTTTGTCTTGGCTTGTCGTATAGATGACTCAAAGTAAATGCGTTGCTTAAAGTAAACAGCCAAACAGTGGTTTGCATGTTTGGCTAATGTTAGATAATTATACTGAAAGGTATCTTTCTTCAGGACGCTGCAGCACACGGTTTGGGTGCTAAGGGATCTTTGTGCTAAGGTGTTACCTATGTTAAAGCTCTAACAGCTTCTGTTGCATTGCTCCGTACCCTGACTCTTTTCCTTGGCAGAAGTGCCACAACAAGTTAATTTATTGCCCTCTCTTTTTTTCTGAGATCTTTATCTCATGTCGTAAAATAACACTTTCGGTTGTACTTCAAAGGCAGGAGGGTCAGGAGAGGTGAGAAAAAGAGTCAAGAAGTGCTAAAGGCCAGACCCAGCAGTCATATGAGCTGATGATGATTAGCAGTGTCAGTGCAGGCCACCTTTTACCCGGGCCATAAGTCTACTAGGGGGAAAAAGGAAGGTGTGGACCCTGACAGCCACAATCGCTCTCATGTCCTATTGAAGGAATGGGGCCAGATCAGCATTCAAGAACCACTAGAGACAAAGTGCTATATCAAGACTATGAAGGCAGCCATAATGGCTATTCAGAGATTTAAGTTGTTGCACTTGGTGGCTAGAATTGGTGGATTTCCTTAAAATGTCAGTCAAGACAAAAAAGAGGATGTTGTGAACGATTATTAGATACCACACAGCACTCCTTGAGGAACATCCATCAGCGGGCAGGACGCATCTTTTTTTAGCCTGTGATATTCACAGTACTGTATTTAAATCCAGAGGATGCTGTCTGTAATGGGGCTCTGTGACATGCAGATGGATGCCTCTTGTTGTCGAATAACAAGACCCCATTGTTCCGCTAATGTAACTTGATCAGTCTTTGATCTAATCCCATGTTGTCACGATCAGTGTGAAAATTCTAAATCAAGAGCACGATTCACTACTTTTGTTGTCATGATAATCTCTCACATTTAAATTCGACTTTGTTCTTTTGTGCCTTTGTTAGGGATGCACAATGTGGGGTTAATTAGCAGCCACTGGTGCTCCCTGTGTTCCTTCACAGTTAATCACACTTGAAGTATCCTCTTCAGCAGGCCACTACACTCAGACACAGCCATTGCACACACAGCCAAGGTCCCGCCATTAACAAACAGCAAAATAACAAACACTGAGCTGTTAATCCTAGATTTAGAAAACAGCTCTGGATGGGCTGGATATGTGCTAGATTCAGTTCTCAGTGCAGTGTAGTTGGTTGTTTGAGCTAATTGAATATCAAATATTGAGCACCACTGTCCACTCCAAATAACCTTTGGGGGAAAAGTCGCATATTTAGTGTGCATTATTAGTAAGAATATGTTTTTAGATGTTTTTAGACATAGACATTTGTGACTATATATATATATGAAGAATAAAGTCATGGGAGAAAGAAAGTACACCCTTCAGTTAAAAAGGTTCTAAATAATAATTGCATGGTCCTCACCAACTTCTATAAACAAACAAATAACTTCAAGTGACAACAAAAGCACAACAGTATGCCCCCCCCTCCAAAAAAAATAAAATAAAGTAAACTAACATGGAAATTAGGTGGGGAGAAAATATGTAGACCCTTCCTCCTTCCACAATCCTTAATCATTAATAACAATCATCATTCCATTATTCATCAAGAAGTGTGACTACAAGCAGAACCTTAGGCAGTTTGGTGTTCTGGAGCAATCAGGTGTTTGTCTACGTTATGCCAAGTAGCTAAGTATCCATGACGCCAGTCTCACAGAAGCAATTGTTGTTGTTGTTCATCAATCTGGGAAGGGTTATAAGCCCATTTCCAAACAATTTGAAATTTACCATTCTACACACTGAGAAGGATTGTTTACAATGTAGAGCTTTCAGGACAGTCGGCAAGCATCTCAGGAATGGGTGTGCCAGCAAATTCAGTCCAAGGTCATACCATTAATGCAAAACCATTTTAAATTTATATTAACACTCCAGTGACATCGTGAGACCTGCAGGTCTCTATTAGCACAATAAATGTGTACGTTAATGACTGAACAATATCGTTTTCGTGAAAGGGTGGCTAGGGAAAGCCCCTTCTTTCCTAAAAAGAATATAGCATCATGACTTGGGTTGGTAGAATTGCATCTAAACAAACCACAAAGGTTCTGCAGTAATATCCTTCGGACTGATGAGCCTAACATGGAGATGTTTGATCATCATATAAAGCATCTTATTTGGCAGCATAAACCAAACAAACAGCATATCAACACAAGCATGTCATAGAGGTGGCAAGGATGGTTGTAGAGGGGTGTTTGTTTGGGCTTGTTTTATAGCCAGAGGACAACGATGAACTCCACTTTATACCAGAATATTCTTGAGACAAATGTGAGGCCATCTGTGCTGCAGCTTAAGCTGGGCCGAAATTGGGTCATGCAAAAGGACAATAACCCCAAACACACCAGGAAATCAACATCTGAATGGATAAAGGAAAAAAAAAGATGTGTTGGAATGGCCAAGTCAGAGTCCAGACCTCAACCACATGAAGATGATGTGGCAGGACCTTAAGAGAGCTGTGGAGAAACAGATGCACTGAACTGAAGCAATATTGTAAAGAATAGTGGGTCAGAATTTCTCTAAAACCGTGCGAGAGACTGGGAAATCATTGTTCTGCATGTTACTGGGTGAATTGTACATGATTTACATGTTATTGGGTGTACTTGTTTTTTCTCACCTGATTTCTGAATGTTGGTTTAGAATTTTGGGGAAAAAATGGCCGCATATGGAAATCTGTGTATCAGTGTAGGGTGTTTTTGTCCCCTGAAATTATTTTTGTTTGTAGAAGTTGATATATGGCCATATAGTAGAGATGAAGAAGGTTGTAAGTTCTTTTTCCCAATGACTGTACATGACCTCATGCAAAAAAGAAATGAATAAAATAATGTGAAAATGGTGGTGAAAAAAAGATGCCAAAGCTCATTTGAGATAATTGTGTGAAATATGTGAATCATCTACAAATCAGAAGTGTAGTTTGTTTTTTCAATTTATGAATCATGATTATTCTTGTCGACAGGTGTCTGTAATGCATGTTAGTTAACTAGAAAGCAGTTCTGTTTCATATAAATATGTAAAATATATTCTGTGCAAAATTCCCATTTTTCAGTGTTATCCTGTAATACTGATTTTTTTTTTATTAATGTTAATTTGGTATATAATGTTAGCATGTTGACTGTGTGTCTTTGATTTATTGACACTAGTGAGAGCACATGTACACCTAAACTCCTTATGAGCACTTAACACCAGACTGTCCCTCTAGTATGCATTAACTCACCGGATATAGACTTTCCTCATTCAGCCACAATATTGCCCTCCTTCAGAGCAAGATTTCTCCATTCCCTGGTGGTCTAATTTATGTTAAGTCACCAGTCTCCCCCATGGCAGCTTTGAGACATTTCTGAATGGAGGGCGCACTGTGCAGGTTTGTGCCTGTGCCAGGGTCCCCAGTGAGATAATCCTCCACGGGAAAAAGAGCTACACACCGAACCATCTGCAAATCTGTGGACAGACCAGACAGACCAGACTCCTGAGAAGATCCACACTGCATTTCAGTTTTACTTGCGAAGCAAGTAATTAATTCAGATGTTGAGAGAGACAAAGGTGGTGTGTGTTACTGATATGACCGGCAAACCTAAAAGTGTTATGTTTTATATAATATAAAATTGAAAAGATCATTATTTGTTAAATTAACAAATACATAAACATTAAAATAACTAAACATGAACTAATTCATTCATTTGATAATTTAGATAATTGATTAATTAATTAATGGTAAGATCTTCTATTAGGCCACTTATAATTACCTACACATTGATTTAATAACATACTTCAGTTAAAGGGAGCTTTCCATTGTAACTACTAACTAATACTCAGGAGGCTCTTTGTTGGTTACTGTAGCTGAACGTGTTTATGCCCGGGGATGCTAATAAGGCAGTAAATAAACAAGACAAGAAACGACTTCATTCCTGGAGTTAGCTACATCACACGAGGCCCAATCCCAGACATGTGATTTTCTCAGAGGAGCGCTTTCACACTCTGATTATGACAATGAATGTAGGTTATTTTAAGTTAATTAAAAGAAGCACAGAATGATGAAATAGGGAGAAATAAAAGGCTTATGGTTCCTAATAAGCCTTTATAAAGAGGGGAAAAAAATCTTTGTTTCCATCAGCACTTTCTTTCTTTCTGTAGACGTCAGCTACATAATATTGTTAAAGACGTGAGAAATGATGGTCATTAGCAAAGTGTGTTATTGGTAATTTTGACTGAATGTGTGGAGTCAACAAGCGGATTAATCCTGTTTAGCTAATTGAATTACAAGTCAAACCTGCTAACTCCTACAGCTTTGATTATTTGACCTAAATACAGGCTTTAGCTGAGGGTTCAATATAGGTGTTACCTCAGGCTATGGTATGACCCACACCTTCTATTTAACAGCACAAATGACCTGGACATTCTAGCCTTCATCCATCCTGTCTTTAAAGGTGCCTCCATTATGGTCACACCCTCTCTCACATTAATCCCTTTACTTTCAGTGAGTAGTGGACAGTCACAGGGCTTCATTACAATAATTTATTACTGTATTACCAGTAGGTGACATTAACAATTCTCTTATTTATGTCTCTATTTACTTTAGGCATGAATAATACTGAACGTCTGACATATATTTTGAGCAAATAGTTATATTCTACAACTTCTTTAGTTAACGTAATGGAGGTGCTGGTTAAATGGGTTAATGCTTGATTTCTCAGATCAACCCCATGTAAAAATTAAGATTTTAGATTCCATGACTCTTATCTGCATTGGTCATTATTCCCAAAAAATAATACTTAATACTGATGTTTTAAACATGATTATTTATTCTTTTTTTTCAGTTTTTTTCTCTGCTGTTCTTATTTCATTGTCATTTCTTATTTCTTTCTTTCTTATTCTTATTCCTATTCTTATTAGTATTGAATCATTGATTATTGGTAGTAAAGGCTCTAGCTCAATGTAAAAGGGCGGTTTCTTGCTCACAGGTGCACAGGAAATCAGGATGGGTGGCTTTAACTCAGAGCCGTTAGTGTGCGGTTGAGGGCTTGAGAAAAGAGAATGGCCATAATTCAATGGCAGTAAAACTGCTCTCCCTCTCCCAGCCTCGGATGGACATGAATGGCTGTCCAAAGCCGCTCCCCACTGCTAATTGTCATCCAGCCGGGGGAGAAAGACACTGGCGTGTCCCCCCTCGAGCCCGCTACTGGGCCGCCAGCTTCTCTGTCTACCAGTGTAAATAACCATCTCAATAACAAATAGAGGAATGCAGGACCCTGCAAGTGAGCGTGGGCAACCCTGTACCAGGCCACCTTAATGACACTGTCAATGGGGCCCATGCAATGCACGGCTAATTTTCTTTCTTTGACTTCATTAGGTGGCACTGTGGAGGGGCAGCATGGGAGAGAAGGAGGGCACAGTGGCTGTTGTCTTGTCACACAGGTCAAAGAATAAGTCAAACAGAGTTGCCTCTCTTGACCTTCTTGATGGTTAGTGCAAACAGAACAAGATGTTTGATTACTGAATAAGTGACTGAATATGATCTGGAAAAGAGCGGGAGACCGTACGGTGTAGCTATGAAGCATATTTTTCAGCAAGTTTTAAAATCCAGATCCAAACTTGAGTCAGAGTACATTTGACTGAATGCACTGCCTATTGACTATCATACAAAGCATGTGCAGTATTTCCCAGTAAGTGGCAGCAGCACCCATGTCTGCCCTGTCTGCTACTGTAACATTCCTTTAAATAAATGATGCCTCAAACATCTGCAGCTTAGCGATGAAGTCAATGGCCCTTAAGCATGCAGCAGAAAGCTGGGCACCTCTCTGCTCTGTCCAGCTGCAGGTCTAAGGGGGCTCTCGCACGGCTGTAAAGCTCGGGCCTTCACAGCCACAAATCAGCTGCTGAAAGCAGGCATGCATCTTCAAAGGGTGGCCTGCCCCTCCATGATATACAGCCCCCCGCTGAGAACAAGTTAGCCACGGCCACTGTCTCTGCACCTGGGCTATTATCAGGCAACTGGGATCATCTCTGCTCACTACACATTCAAATGTACAAGTAGCAGATTAGGCTGACTCAATCTTCTTTTCCTCTGAGGGAGAGAGGGAAAGAAAGAGAGGAAGGAGAGTAAGAAAAGAAAACCCCTTTGACTTCAAAAAGAGCCCTCTCCCTCTTTCCTGGGCCAGGCTGAAAGAAGTGGGAGATGAAACCGGGGGGGCTTGTGTATTCAGTGGACTAATTCAGAACTGATTCCTCTAATACACTCCTGAAACACTTTTAATTGTGTTAGTTTGCATTCAAAAGGCATGTTTGCAGCTTTTAATTGGAGGCTGCTTTGAAATAATGGAAATGTGCGACTTTGTGGGGGCCAACTTAAACAGTTCTAATGTGCTTTCCTGGTAGGCACTAGCACCCCTTTATTCCTCATTCGGATGCTGTGCCATTTTGGAGGGGTCTTGCTAATTTGTAACCTTGAAGTGAAAAAAAAAAAAGGTGTCAGGGTTTGGCAGCTGACTCATTTTGTTAGAATGGAATAATCCAAATAAATATAGTCATTTATAATAAATTCCAGTCATTTATAATACATCAAAACCAGACTCATTTTTTAAACTTTTTTAAGAGCACACTAAATTTCACATTCTTTAATAGCCGGTGTGTGCAGCAGGCTTAATTTCAGGTCTGACTCTTTGACAACCCTTTCCGCCAATATTTCCAATAAAATCCCATTTCATTTGACAAGGGTTCACACTCCTCCTCACTTCCCTCTTTGTCTTGTGTAGAGAGAAAAAGAGCAAGAGAGAGAGAGAGAAAGAGAGAGAACAGTGTTTCTGACACAGGCAGCCACCTGCCTGTCAGTCTTTTTCTTCTGCTGTTTTTAACAGCCTTTTATTTGACATGGCAAGGTGTGATGAGTGTGACACTATGTAGTAAATCTGCATTACACTAGGTTGCTCAAGCATGTTACAGTGTTCCCATGGCCTCCGGGAGAGGAGAGAGAGAGACACAGAGAGAGAGAGAAATATTTTACTGAAAATACTGCTTCCGTTGATTTTGCAACAGATGGTAGAGTGTGTGTGCTTCCTGCTGTTATGTCATTAGATTCATATTATCAAGATGGTTATTAAACATAGTGAGAATGAGCTGCTTTACTGAGTTTGGTACATTTTGCCCCACATTCAGTTCAGGTTATTATACGACAGCCTGCTGTTGTAACTTTAGTTCATGTTTGAATTAAATCCCTGAAAATGGTCCTTTTTCCATGAATCACTTCTTTTCTCAAGTCATTCTCCTTTTTCTCCCTTGATTCATTTTAATCCTCAGGGGGGCTCAAACTCTGGCTGTCATTTGATCATCCAGTGCCAGCACTAGGGCTCTAAATAAACCCAGTGTTGCGTGAATATCATTCTGTGGATGTATGGGCCACATTGGTGAGCTGTGAGGCTGAAGAGCGAGCCTTCACTGGCCTTTCTCCGAATGCTTGGAGACTGCTCGGTTACCCCACAGTGAAAGGACCACCCACTTAGGCTTGAGAGGGGATTTGGAGCCTCCCAGCCTCTTCTGTCCTTTAGCCCCCTTTTTGGAAGCCGTTTGCCATCCATCTGATTGGGTTTGTGTTCTTCATACATTATTCCCTCTGCATTGTGAGTCAAGGATGGAATACAGGTTAGGAAGGTGCATCCTTCACGATTTCAATGCACTGTCTGGCAGAAACGTGACGATGTCAAGATGTCACAATGATGGAAGATTTATTACATTTTTTTCATTGCTGAATATTATCAGTATAACATACAATTAGCTAATTATGTCTAAACTCAGTAAATGAATTCAGTTTTTTTTGTTTCCAATTCATTCCTTGTATCAGATCCTGTTCATGGCCATGTTAAGTAATTCTGTCTGCAGAAGGACTCCCATGTCTGTGGATGTTTTTATGCTGTTCCCTGTGAGGTCTTGTATGTTTGATTTCCTCAACTTCACCGCTCCACCCCAACATGTTCATTCTCAACTCCCGGTCTTCAGTTCCAACCTGTTTTTAATCAACTTTTCTCACAAAGCACAACAAAACAGGGGGGTGGCAGTGCTCAGTCTGTTGGGGGTCGACGCTGGCAACAACAATGTCCGTGAACTGTTTGCCATCTCCATCCCTAGTGCCATATACAAACAATCATTTCCATATGCACTGAAAGGGGTCATGGCGTTAACGGAGGGAGGAATGCTTTTGGGGGAAATATTGTTCAGCAATGACACAGAAGTAATTTGGGGCTCACCAAGTGATTCTGTCACAGCCTTTTGTTGCTTCAAAATGTTTGACCCAGAGGTCCCTGTCACCCCTGTAGTTAATGACCGTTAGAGCGCTGTGACAGTCTCCAAAAGTAAAACATCTCACAACTAATAGCAGGCCTCAAGAGGCTTAGGCATAAATATTTAAGCACTCCTTACTTGTCCCAAATGCTAGGGGGTCTCCATGGTATGTTTATCATATAAAGCATGCTAAAGAGCAAATATAAGCATATGGCAAACAAGACTATGGCTGTGGATTACATTTGGAGCAATTCTGAAATACTGTGTTTGAACATTTTTTTTGTTTGTTTGCTTGCTTGTTTGTTTGTTTATTTGTTTTATCAGCAGTTAATGGTGCACCATTTTTAATAACTTAAAGCTCTGTTGTTGTTTTTTACCCCATTCTTAATAAGTGTGATTTGTAATCCACTTATATATTAAACCTAAAACCATAGAGTGAAGTGTGAAATGAGCCAGATTAGTAATGCTGATCTCATTTGGAGACTGTGTCAAGGTTCTTTTCTTTCAGCAAGTCGACATAATTCTAGAAACGACTTATAAGTCCTCATTTCTCAAAGTAAACTTAATTAAATATGTGGGTTGTTGAGGTACACTGACGTGCCATGAATTATTGCCCTGGTGAACAAAGCTGTTACACAAGCCATCGAATTATCTCTGTCAAACTTTGGCGTAATCTGAACTGATCCTCTTAAAAATATTTAAATGAAGACATTTGCACATGAATGGGCTCCATGGCAACCGTGTGTATGTTCTACTTCAGGGTGCTTCTTTAACACAGTGCTTTAGAAAGCACATCTCTTCTGTCATGTTGACAAACAACAAAACAAACAATCCCTGCAAAAAAAAAAAGGGATGAAGTATTTCAGAATGGGATGATGGATGGCGAGGGGTAAAATGCAGACGCTTGGAAAAAAAGGGGGGCCGACACTGTGGAGAAAGGACAACTGAAGTTTACTCCAATAACTTATTGGACGTCCCTCATTGTGTAGATAAAGTTTAATCTGTATGCTCAGGAGGCCCGGGACTTTTTGTTATAATATGCGATTGAGTATTCAATAATGTGTTTGCAGTCATGGCTGAAATTGGAGTTAAGAGTTCATAGAGAGCTGCAGTTCTCCTTTGAAGATGAATTCTCCCTCTAGTGGCTGAATGGAAGCTTTCTGTAGCATGGGTAGTGTGCCATGTGTTTATGCATCCTGTGGTCTCTACCTCTTTTCAAACCTACCTCCTTCCTACAACTGAATTATGTAGGAAGAAATGATTTAGTTCAAGAAGTAGGACACATCTGTTTTCATTTCATCCCATCTATGGCAGTAGTAATTGTGGCAATGTTTGTGAAAATATTAGCAGTTCCTCTGTACTTCATTTCCTTACCGAGGAAACTGTTATGTATTAATATAGCTCATGGCGCCAAATCCTTTATGGGAGAAAGAATTAATTAATTTGTGGCTAATAGGCACAAACATGAAAAAACAAACTTCTTTACTTTTTCACTCAGATCGTATGTAGCATTTTAAAGTAACCAATATAAATTATGCACACTGTGTTGATTATGCTGACGAGAGAGAAAGAGAGAGAGAGAAAGAGAGAGAGAGCGTTAGTTTTGTAGGAGGCTAAAAAGACTTAATTCCTGGCACCTAATCAATTGAACATTTCCATAATTAAATCTTGTTTTCTTAAATTATGTGCTGTTTGGCTTGGGTCCGGGTAAAGGATGTGTTTTGTCCACAGTGGATCTTTTAATTCTACACTACGCTGCATTTTAGCAGTTAAGTCATAATTATTCATATACCTTACAACAGGGTTCTTCAATCTTATCCGCCAAGGGCCGGTGCGGCTGCGGGTTTCCATCCCAGACTAATAGGTGACACACTTAATAGTCATAAAAACCTGCAGCTATGCCGGCTGTATACTTTTCTCAAGGATAAACTAAACTAAGTAACTGATTTTTTTTTCTTCTGTGATGTATTTTGATAGGGACTCTTATCTTTCTGAGCATACATTATTGTGAGCCTATAGAGCTACAGAGCCTGGGCGTGTGCAGAATCTGCCCTAATCATCCATCCAGCCATCCATCCGTTATCTTAACCGCTTATTCCTATTCAGGGTCACGGGTGAGCCGGTGCCTATCCGGCAGCTTAGGGCGCAAGGCAGGAACAACCCTAGACAGGGCGCCAATCCATCGTAAGGCACACACTCACACCCCAGGGGCACTTTAACCCAACATGCATGTCTTTGGACTGTGGGAGGAAACCGGAGAACCCGGAGTAAAACCTACATGGACACAGGGAGGACATGCAGACTCCACACAGAAACGACCCACACCGCTCCACCCGGGGACTGAACCCGGGACCTTCTTGCTGAGGGGACAGCCACCATGTCGCCGTGCCCTAATCATGAAACTACTAATTAAGAAAATGGAAATTGAATGTCACCTTGCCATTTTCCATCAGTAATGCTGCCCGCTTTTATTGAAGGAAGATTTAAATTACCTCACAGACTTGAAGTCAGGTGGGACTTGCAAAAAAGGGACATAACATTTTAACACAAATATATCATAATCAAATATTTTCACTTATTTGGCAACAAAAAACAGTCATGCATTTTACACGTAATCTAATTAATCTTATATTACTATGTGCATACTTGCACTGGGTTAGATGATTATTAAGCAGCCTGGCCTGGCAGCCCTTAAACTCTGCATGTCTGGCTGTGGCCCTTCTCTGGGCTGTAAATCAGCATGCGTCCTCACATGTGATAATTCTCCAAAGTTAAACAGCCATAAAAGCTTAAGGAACTCTGACCTTCACAATCTAACTAAGCAAGAAAAGCCAATGATGTGTACCAGCGCCGGTTGCACTTCTCACATTATGATAAACTATGGGCTCGCCAATGCTAAAAAATAATTGTAGGTCTTCGCTGACATATATAGGAGCAGCATTTCAATACGATCCCAATTTATTTAGCAGTAAAATATTTTATTGTTGGCTATAAAACATATGGCTGAGGGAGAGGGATGAAGGACAAGGATGTGTAGCTGGGGTGGCTGTCTCCCGACACCGTCACTCTTCTCAGGAGAAGATGTATGGAAGTGGATATCGCATTATAATAGCATGTGGCATAAAACAATCAAAACTACTGAAGCCACTCGTAATTATGTCCATGACATTTAAAGTGGTGGAGCTCTCTCAGCACTGCTATTATTCCTTCTATTTGAATAAAAGCAGTATGGGGATTTTTTCTGCTTTTTGAGAATGGTCTTTGGTGCCTTTTTGGATAATTTTACAAATGTTACAGGGATTGCCCAACATCCAGAAACTACCTGTTTTTTGCCTGGTTTTATTACTGTTCCTATTTACATTTCTTAAATTCCTTCATAACAACTATTGAAATAAATCATTTTTAATTTTAATTATTTTAAAATGTCAAATTTGGGATACCAGTATTTAAATTAATATTAAAATATAATAATTTTATTTAAATTAATATTTAAACACATATATGAGAATCGGTTGGTCCTTATTAACCTCAGTGGTTAAGAAATCAAGGACAGGACTAGAACCATCCCTCCGCTAAACTATGAGCAGGACAGCAACAATGAGACTGGATTAGTCTAGCCATTATGAGACTGGATCCTTTACAATGTCATAACATAGTCAGACATTGAGGAAATATGCTGTGGCTGCATCCTCTGCCATCCCTGCCCTTCACAGCTGTCATAGCAGGATCATAAACAGCATTTATAACAATCTAGCCTGTGGGTAAGGGAGAAGGAGTGAGGGAGAGGGGGAGAGAGTGAGAGAGAGATGGAGGTAGATGGAAACGGGGTAAGAGAGCGTATGAGAAAATGAAAGAGTGAAGGAGGGAGAGAGAGAGAGATCTCTGATATGAAGAGAAGGCTACTTGTATAGGTCTGGTCAGAACTCTATCAATCTGTGATTCCACCAGTCTAAAGGCAGTATAAAATACAGTGGTCAGTGTTTTGAAGTGAGATATGTATGAAGTCAGATATTTACCCAGAGAAATATGTACTCTGTGAAATATGTACCCAGTGAAATATGTACCCAGTACAAATGAAACTGTTTAGACATGTGTCAGTGAGCTGACTGACAATTCCTTCCCAGAATTGATGGTGCTCCTGTGAGAAACACATGGATCACCAGCACTGCTCACATAATTAATTAAGTGAGGAATGTTCTCATCTCTTTATAAGCATGTTTAATTGGCAGTGCTGTGACACACATTCACGTTTGTTTTTAGACCAAATAGCACAAGGTTTAGACACCTAAACTACAAATGAAACGGTATTCTCTAATGTGAATGTGAAGCAGCCGTTTTCCTGCGCGGTGCCTCTCGTGTTTCCTGCCCCATCAGCGGACCCCCGGCAGCCTCCCGCCGCAGTGATAATATTTAGTGAACACATCTCAGTGTAAACTCAGTGGAGAGAACATCTTCCCAGGTACATCGTTAATCATAATTACGCGAGGTACGACAGCAGCTTAGAGACTCCCTGCCTAACCCCCCTCTCTGATGTCCTGCAGGAATACTGCATCCGTACATGCCACATTAGCATTGTTCCTATTCATATGGCCCAGACGCTCGATACCATTCACAGACATGTAGCGGTGATGTGAAGAATGAGAGCCTATTCTATGGTGGTGAGAGCTTAGCGCTTGGCCCTGTATTATGAGAGATCATGGAAGGGTTTGACCTCCTTGCAGTGGGAAACTTGAAGGCCTCAGGGATGCAGGGATTCTAGGTTATGTATGTCTGCCTTACAGATCTATTGCTGTACTATGCACAAGGACAAGGCTAAATACCATTTAATTGAGCAAGCCTCCCATATTCATCTTTCCTCCATGATTCATGAACCTGCATTTTGTTAATAAAAGCTTCCAGTCGCTCCTGATTTTTCCTCAAATTATAGGTTTTAGAATTAAAATAATCAGAGATACATACCTATATA
>JAOVYV010000009.1:11196066-11208408 GCA_025674545.1 Hassar affinis
CTCCACGTGTTCATTCATAGTCTTGATGCCTTCAGTGAGAATCTACAATGTAAATAGTCATGAAAATAAAGAAAATGCATTGAATTAGAAGGTGTGTCCAAACTTTTGGCCTCTACTGTATCTATCTATCTATTTTTTTACCAGTGACACCTCACGTCTGAGACGTATCAGAGCTCTAAAACACCCCACTAAAGGAATTGAAACATTTTTTTTTCTTTTTAAGTGAGTGGAAACATGGGAAGTGAGAAGCAATTTGAGCTATAATTCTCCAGAGTGCTTCCCCCTCATGATTCCTTCTGTTGTTTGTCAGCAAGGGTAATACAAGCCACGGCCCATAACTCTTTCTCCACCTGTACACAAACACACCAGACTTCAAATTCCAGCTTCCCTTTAGGCTCTGAAAGTAAAAGTGAGCCTTGTATTCTCACTGCAGCGCTGGAAGAACAGAAGGATAGACTCTGTATATTTGTTAGGACGCAAAGCAATTCGGTTTGAAGTGTTTCGCCGATTTGTTTCATGACTTCAAAAGATATTTAGCTGTGCGCGGAAGTGAGAGAATGGAAGCTTCTGGAAGCATTTAAGAAACAGGCAGTTTGAAAGGAAGAGGAATGTTCATGCGGTCATTAGCAGACAGTTCCTTTAATCATTCCCGAAACTACCTCACGCAAGCGCTCATTTGCTGGATCTTCAACAGCTCTACAATGGGAGAACTTAAGTCTCTAAGACAGTTCATTTAGTTTAATGCAATAAGGATGAAGAATAACAGAGGAAGAAGAAGGAGAAGAAGATGAAGAAGAAGAAAAAAGAAAGGCTGTCTATGCCAAATCATGTCTGATTAATTTTTCTCTTCTAAACACTGCCTCTGAGTCAAAACATATTATCGAGTTGAGATGCAAAACGCCAGCCGAAGCAAAAGTGATTATTTTCATGACCTGGAAAAAAAAGCTATTTGAACGCTGAAGCGCAAACTGTTGCACAATTTCTAAATGAATATATACAGGAGGGAAATTTTCAAAAGAATATTTTGCCAAGAAAAATAAAAGGTGAAGATGAAATTATCTGGAGGCCTCGCTTTCCTCCCCACCCTCTTTCTCCCTTTTCTTTCTTCAGTCTTCGAAAAAGAGAAATTTATTTCTGCCTTCATCTCTAAATTGGATGCAATTTATTGCCTTTCCAAAGCTCGTTTTTCAAAGGCGGTGGCAGCCAATGCGTATCTGCCTGCTCAATGTGGCCTCTGGTGCTAATATGAGGAAAGTGGCTGGGGGAGATGCAGGAAGGGGGACGCTGGCCAAAACCAATCCGTGATCAGAAAGAGAGAAATAGAGAGAGGAGAGGAAAGAAAGAGAGATTGATAAGTAACAAGTGAAAAAAAACCCTGAGAAGCGTGAGGAGTGAGAGAATGAGACAAAGGAAAATGTGTTTGCTTACTGAAGGTATGTGGGTTTCATCAGCAGCATGAGAGAAAGGAGGGATGGCAGGAGAAGTGAGGAAGAGCTACAGAACTGCTGGGTGCAATTACAGAGGCCGGTAGAGAGATGGACAGATCAACATGCAACTGAGGAATGCAAGTGACAGGACAACATCACCAGCAATGACACTACCTAGCAGTGAGCTGCTGTGTTTTTCTATCCGCCTGCAAGCAAGCGCTCAGGATGCATGTACAATATGAATGCTGAACATAAATGAGAGAACAGATAAGGTGTCAGTGAAGACATTATGCTGAAGGCTGGTTTATATTTTCTTCTACACACATTCCTTAAGTCTTCTGAAGGTCTGAAAAGTAAAAGGTGGAGGAGGCAGATTTAAGCCGAATCACTCTCTGGAACAGAAATATCCTAATGTGCCACTTGTCCAGCGATATCAGAAAAGGATGGGAATTGGCAGGCGTTTCATCTCGAATGTGTCTCAGATGCAACATTGGTCATTAGCGCCACTACAACTATCCAAACTATCTGTTACATTTCTCACGAGCAGGGTGAGAGCCTTTCTGTTGATTAATGTTGAAAGAAGTTAAACTTATTATAAAGTTATCTTGCTGACTTCTTAACAGAGCCGTCCTGATGAATGCTACACCATGTCTCAATATATACTATTTAATACACAGAACTGTGCAAAAGTCTTAGGCACCCTATTGTTTTTAGGTACTAACTTTTTTTTATAGATTTTAGATTTCTAAGCATTACTTCTCAGGCAAAAAAAAAAATAATGAAGGCTGCTGGGTTTTGCATGCAATAAAAAGAAGTAAGTGCGACAGCCAAAGTCTCCAGAAGAGCTGTAGCAGATTCTCCAAGACGCTCAGTAAAACCGGCTAATTACTGTACAGTACGACGCAGGAGTCTGAGGCTCATGCAAAGACTCGCCGTAAAGCAAAGACGCCTCTGAAAATAATGTTTCTCCATAAAAGTGCAGTAAACAGTAATAAACTAAAGGAAGTCCATATTTGGTGTGTCTTTTTCTTAAACAGTGTTCTCACGGACAATGTGTGCAGTTTTAGAAGGCAATCAGTTTTAAAGTTTTACTGAGCGTCTAGAAGAATCTAACACAGCTCTTCTGGAGACTTTGACTGTCACATTTACTTCTTTTTTTACATGCAAAACCCAGCAGCCTTCATTATCTGAAAAGTGCCCTGTTACATAATGTGTTGCTTTTGTTACTGACATACAAACATTAGTGTGTAACTTTTCATTTTTCGGTGGAAAAGTAACATTTGGAAATATGAAATCTTTTTCATTCAATAATGCAAACTCAAAAAAAAAAAAAGATAGGGTGCCTAAGACTTTTAGAGAGTACTGTAGCACCCTTTGACGTTTTTCATTTGGGCAGCTCCATGGTTCCTGGTTTGAACCTGAGCAAGGATTACTTGCATGTTGTCCTTATGCCCATATGGGTTAAAAAAAAGGTTCATCTCTTGAGTTAAAAAGAATTTAATCTCCCAACGTGCTGCTGAGAAATGGAGTTTATGAATTACTTTTGCTGTGCTTAGTATTGGTGCTGATGACCAATGTCTTCAAACACATTCAAACTGAAACACCTGTCAATTCCCATCCCCTTCTTCCTCACCGCTGACCAGTCCATGAAGAGTTAGGTGGAATTATTAGACATTTCTGTTACAGGGAATGATTTTTTTAATGTTCTTGCCAATTACAATCCTTTTTAAATGGGCGTATGTGGAGCATCCACTATACAAAAAGTCCCTGTGTCAGTTACTATAGAAACAATAACGTAAGAGAAAGAGCACATTAATATAATGGATGTAATGGGTGAAAAGGCTTTCCCGTGATTCATACTATACTCGCGAGTGTGTCAAGCTCCTTTCCTTTTCTCTCTTTTCCATTTACTCCTAATTTCTCCCTGCCTTTTGCTCTTGTCCTTACACATTCACATCAACACACACACCCCCATACTTCTTCTCCAGCCATGCAATAACCCACAACTCGGCCAGTTATCTCAAGGTGCATTCTGTCCTGCGACCTTGCTGTTGCACGGCTATCGAGCCAATGAATAACTATCACATTTCTTTAGCTGACAGCTGCCACAGCCAGGCCTAGGTGATATACGGGACATGACAAGTGATTCTAATTAAACGGAGAGGCAGTGGATGTAAAGTGGCAGGAAGGGAACAAACCCTGTCTGGCTGAGCGCCTCGAATCGGTCCTGTCAGTTCGGGCTTTAGCCTTGGCTATACCTCAGAACCTAAAAGCTCTCTTTCCCCAAGGGATGGGCAACTTTCTGCCTGAAGGAGAACAGAATATAGCCTATTCTCCTTGCTCATCACTACTGATAAATGCCTGATGAAAAGCAGGGGATGGCTTTGTGAGAATCAGATGTGAGTACCTGGTCCTTGTACATATGTCAAGCTGTTGTTTTCAGCCAGACGAGCCACAGAGGCGGCACAGCCTGCTCTCACTCTCTGGGCCTGCGTGATGCTGTCACACATGCATCTGTTTTTATTCTGAGTTACAAACAAGAGACAGCATGCAAAACCTGCAAGCAGAATAGGAATCGTTCATGTTTTGTCTGACGTTGCCCTTTACCTGTTTATTGGTCTTGGCTGAGGAGACAAAACACAGAAGGTTTTGAGGTAGGGGTTGAGGGTTCGGTGAAAAGACAGAGACAGAAAGCAAGACAGAGAGAGAGTGAGAGAGAGAGAGAGAGAGAGAGAGAGAGAGAAAGCTTTTTTTAAAAGGCTTCTTTCGAATGACCCCAGTGACACCCAAGAAAAATACAATCAATGCAACACGCTGACACAAAACAGCACTTCCAGACAATGTTCCAGGAGCCCATAACCGAGCGTCAGGGTGTATCTGTGGAAGCCTGATGACGGCGTCTGGAACGACTTTCCTCTCCCATGAGCTTCAGCTGACCAGCCTGACAGCCCATCAGCATCATGGTAGTCTCACTCACCAGATTGCAGGCTGCCAGTTGGCGCAAGCCGGCAGCAGAACGAGTCTCTGGAGCTTGCCAGGAAATCTGTATTTGATAATACAGCTTCACGCATCACTGCTTCCCTTTTCGCTCTCCCGCTAAGTATGAGCTAACTCGATACATCAGATTTTTTTTTTTTTGCTCCTTGTCGTGTTTTCACTGTTCCCCTCCCCTCTCCGGCTGTCTGAGCCAATACCTGGCACTGAAGGCTTACTAACTTAATTCAAACAGAGCCTGTTGAAGGGGCTAAAGCCTCTCGCTGCAGGCTTGCTTTGCAGCTACAAGCTAATGGCATTGCTCAAGACACACTCAGACTGAGTTGAGTTGATCAGCAAGTAGTAAGGGTAATGTCACTTTAGCTTAAACAGCAGCGGAATGGGACCACGCGTCGTACTGACGGAAACCAATGCAATCGCGGCTGCCTCAGGAGCGTGGTTAGTGACACACACAAGATATATGCGCCATAAAATTCAGTGACAAGGATAAACAACAGGGCTGAGCACTATTTCTCATGTACCCTACCAATTCGGCGTCTTTTCTTCCCTCCCTCTTACTATCAACAGCCTATCTGGCTGCGTTCCAACCTGAACCTGGGAAGGGAAGCGGATATAATATACGGAATTATTTTCTAGGCCTTCAGTCTGGGCAGGTCTGAAAAATACATCATGATTTATTTTACCCCATGCCATCAGCTTTTATCTGTTAGGTTACACTCACATTTGAGACAGATCTCAGAGAGAGGAGGTACTGAGGATCGATCAATATCATAAATGTAGGCAGGTCATTGGATCTCGGGCTAAAGACTTTAGCTGTGAGAAACTACTCATGCTGATGTGATATCAATGCCCTCCGTTTTTCTCTTGTTAGTCTCAACCTCAAACGCTCACCCACCCACAACTGTCTGATGTGTATCAAAATGCATCCAAATTTTGGCAAACTGCACGTCCATAAATAGGCTTTTCACTTTTTTTGCCCACGTCGAGTGATGAAAACGCTAGCTGAAAACGTCTGGGTTGAGAGATAACCTTTAGATCAGCTTAACAGGAAATCATGAGTGATCTGACATTGTGTGGATTAAATGAAATGGACAACACCCAGCTCAACCTTTTACTTTTACACCATGAACCCAAAATGCGTCTTTCTAATCACTTTTCTAATCATCATCTAACCATTTGAAAGGTTAATGTACTATGAAGTAAGGCTCCAAATTCCCTCCGTTCTCCCTATGTCCTCCCACCGTCTACTGCCTCCCATTTTCGACGTTTACAACACCCCGGCATTTCACTATGGTATTATAAATCAGCAGGGGATTGATCAGAACGCAGCACCTGGACAGTATGTTTTGTTGTTGTTTTGCTGTTGTACTCTTGCACAAGACGAAAAGTGTTTTGCGGTCGAAATGTAGAAAGACAGACTGACAGACTGTATCTGATCAGGGCTATGGGGTGCTGGGAGATTTTGTGAGCTAATTACCTGCACAACAGGAACAAATGTCAAGATCCTATCGTGCTTGCATGAGCAAGATTTTATCATGGTTGCCTTCAGCTTCCTCCACTTACATTCTCCCTTCTAGCGGGGGTTTAACCTCAGGCTGGATGGAGTGAGTATACACACTCCACCCACACCAGGCCTTTTATATACTTAGCTAGCCATCTTGAAGATTGCAAACTTCTGTCTAATGGGAAAACAAACATTTGACACAATGAGCTTTTCAGAGTAAATAAACAAAGCGTTGAAGCGGGTTCCGTGAAGTAAAAGTTAAAAGATATTTGCTTGACACAGTAAGTGGAAAGTAAACATGATCGGCCAGTTGTAGTAGTTTACGCCACAATCCCTCTATTTTCAGCGCCTGACAAAGTCGATGATGTGATTATCGGAGATGAAGGTTACATAACGGCATCAAATTCATTTGCTGGCTAAAGTATTACCAGGAAATCTCTCTCTCTCTCTTTCTCTCTCTCTCTCTCTCTTGCTCTGTGTGTGTGTGTGCTTCCTTTCTCTCTCCCTTCCATTTCATTTATCTCCCTTGTACAGTGTCTCGATCTTTCAATCTCTCCTTTCTTCCCCCTCACACTCACAGACACCCTTCTTCTCCTCCCCTTGCATACAGTCTATTAAAGTCACATCAAGGGATTAAGATGAAGTAGGTCAGTGGAGCACTGCTGGCGTAGAAAAAAAAAACACACCAAACAGAAACAAATCGTGGCCTCACATCACAACGGGCCGTGTAAAGCGGTAAGTGGAGACAGCAGGAAAAAGAAGGAGCAAGAGAGAGGCCTAGAGATGGAGGTGGAAGATAGACGAAGGCCAACAATTCTTCAGCATCTCTATAGGGACCTATGAGTGCCAGCATCGCCACACACAAACACACAGAGTCTTGGCACTGGCACTCCCAAACTGTCATACAGCATGGATAAATCTGCAGCATGGGAGAACCGTTCTCTCTTTCTTTCCCTGCCATGTTTGACTGCATGCCACTGATGTCAGCATAGCTGACACTCCCAACTGCAATCCACGCTTCACTGAATAAGCCTCATGAGGACAAATGGAGTTCAACGAGAAAAAGGGAGGTGCGACTCATATTAGACGACCAAGAGGCCAGTGGCAGACCCGGAGGTCTTCGCTTCAAATGAGCTGAGTTCAGACGCTCTAAAGATATGTGATGGGGCTGTGCTATCCTGAGGAGCTTTTTTAAACATCACCAGAGGGAATACCAGGTGCCAGCTCCACATAAAATAGATGAGATTTAAATGGAGGCTGTAAACTGTGGTTTGAAAAAGCACTTTATGCTCAATAAATAAGATTCATGGCACAACATAAGGTACAGTTATTACCCACCGGTCCCTGTTTGCGGCTGTAAATGAGCAGGAGCCATTCGACTCTCACGAGTCAGTCTCATAGGGTGTGTATGTCTATAGGTGTGTGTGTGTATACGTGCATGAATGCTAATGTATGGCTAAATGCAGCTTGAATCACGATTAGATGTGCTGTACATGTAGTACATCTGCCCTGCACAGATCACCGTGTCTATATGCGGCCCGAGTCGCTTAGAGAGCAGGGAAGACGGGTTGAGGCAGCACATAGGGAATCAAAGAGCTTTGCACTTCTGCATTTAATCCTCCCTGATGACCACTAAAGGCTTTAAGCAGGAACTGATCTAACACCTTCTGACATCAGACAGTCCAAAAGCTTCCAAGAGAAAAACTCCTTTTTCAACATGTATATCCAGTAGCGTTCATGGCTGGACTCAAAACCTATAGTGATCGTGGAAGAACTATTAATTAACCAGCATTAATGTTACATCGCTCTAATGTGAGAGCGCTTCTGCTCAACACGCTCGATCGTACCCCTTTTCCCGTTCATCCGTTCATCCGTTTCGTCTTCACAGAACATGTCTATTAAGATGAAGATAAATAGGAATCCAGTTATCTAATGGCAAACAAAGCAACGGCAAAACAGGAAAAAAACATCAATTCTAGACTAATTTATCCTATTCAACCTACTCTGACATCCAATGATGAAGTAATCATTCTCATAAAAGATGTTTTGTTGAGCTCCAGACTATGTTTAAGCTATCACTGCTGCTGCGAAGGACGACCGCACACAGAACACAAACATATCTGTGTGTTTGTGTCTCTCTGCATGAGAGAAAGAGAGAGCAAAAAAAAGGGAAGGGGAAATGTTTGCTTTTACACAGTTAATAATCCATGTACACAATTTGCTTCAAAAGATGTTCAACAATTACATAAACTGCAGTTGATTAGTTAATGGCTGTCATTTCATGGATGCAGCATCTGCGCTCTAACCCTCTCTCTCTTTTGCTCTCACATGCTCCAGTGGGTGCCAGGAAAGGGATATGGCTGCCAGATGATGATATAATGAACATCAACTAAGTTAGACAGACAGAGAGAGAGAGAGAGGGAAAGAGAGAGAGTGTAGTCACTAACAGAAAAGAAAAGGGATATAATAACGGCCTTTCAGGGTCTACATTAAATTTAATTTGATAAAGCCTGAAACCTTGCTGCAACACTAAGCCCTAACACGTAAGCACAATTCGACACGACATCAAACCTCTCCCTCCTGCTCCACGTCTGTCTCAGACTGTAGCTGCCATAAAATACATGTCCTTATTTCAATTAAAATCAGACAGCCGCTGATAGAGTACGTACCACAGGACGGCCCGATCGGGCGCACCGAGATGAGACGATATGTGAATCAAATGTGATTGGTTCCACACTGACTCCCTCTTTTTCATGCCTCAAACCACTACAAGAAATGATTAATTCTGCCTATAAGTAGCAGAGGAAAAATATTTCAGTGAAATTAAAACTGATAGGTACAGAGGAAAAGTAGTGAGTTAAAGTCTTCGTCACCTTTTGTGTAAATTACTTTCATGTAAATAGATTAATAAAATTGAGTTAAACTTGTAGGGAAGCAAGGAATGAAAATATAAAATATGCGGTCGGAAGTTTACACACACTCATCACGGACATGAATGTCATGGCGATAGTGGGCGTTCAGTGATTTCTTTCAACTGTTCTTTTTTCTGCGGCAGAACGAGTGTACAACATCTATCTTCAAAAGAACAAAAATAATTTGGTGCACAAGTTTGATTTAAAAAAAAAATCAACACAGGGTGAAATATATACATACATACATACATACATACATACATACATACACACACCCAATTAGATTATTAGTTCAGTGGTGCTGAAAGATTCAATAGGTCTTTTAACTTGCCAAGGCCAAGGCCTCTGAACCTCCTGTTATAGTGATCATGATTGACTACAGCTGGAAGCTTCTCTGTGCCCCATAAAAAGGGTTTGTTTGACAGCACGCGTTGGACTGACCAACCCGCAGTACAATGTGGAAATTCTGAGGAGCTCAGTATGAGGTCTAAGAAAGATGATCATGGATTTACACCATTCAGAAATGTCTCTTGTTGCCATTTCTAAACAACAGCAGATTCCAGATCATCAGTTCAAACAGCTATGTGTAAGTCCAAGTTATTAGGAGGTGCAGCCACTTTGTCAAGATCTGGAAGACGACCCAAACTGTCACCCTCAGCTGAGAGGAAACTGATTTCAATGGTCAGGAACATCCCAAGAACCCCCAAGTAGTAGTAGTAGACCTACCATGAAATAGAAGCTGCTGGAACACCAGTGCTACTGTCTACAACCAAGCAAGTTTTACATCACTATGGACTAACCTTCTCCAAAATCAACACCTTCAAACTCGACTACAATTTGCAACTGACCACAAGGCCCTCTGGTGGAATGTTTTATGGTCACGTTTCAATTGTTTAGCCACAATGATCAGAGGAATGTTTGGCAGAGGCATTCAATCCCAAGTACACTGTACTAACTGTTAAACATGGTGGTGGTAGCATCATGCTTTTCTGCCAGTGGAACAAAGTGTATGGGGCAGTGTACGGGGGCAGTGTAGCTCAGTGTAGTACGGGGCAGTGTAGCTCAGTGGTTAAGGCATTGGATCACTGATGAGAAGGTAGTTCAAACCACCACAGCCAAGCTGCACTGTTGAGCCCCTGAACAAGGCCCTTAACCGTCAGCTGTATAAAAGACTGTAACTGTAAGTTGCTCTGGATAAGGGCGTCTCCCTGAATGGAAATGTGTATGGAATAATGAAGAAGGAAGACTACCTGCAAACCGTCAGCTAGACGGTCGAAACTTGGACACAACTGGGTGTTTTAACAGGACAGTGAACCCAAGCACACATCAATGCCGGTTGTGGAATGGATAAAGCAGGCTAATGTTAAGCTTTAGAATGATCTTCGCAATGTCCTGATCGAAAATGTGTGGTCTGTACTTGCCTTTCCTTAGAAAACCTCACCATAAGAACAATACGATGAATTCCTTTGTTAAATAACATGTTTTTAAATCTGTTTATTTGACTTAGTAGACTTAACCTGTGTTCAAACTAGCAACTGAAAAAGCAAAATAAAACCATTTTGTAGAAGAAAAACCTATAACCATGGTTTTACCTTCATCCTGACATATACAACATTACGCTTGGGATGTAAAAACACCAGCCTGGCATGTCACATGCAAACCAGGTTTTATCACGAATAAGTGTATTATTTAATGAAGTGAGAAGAACATACAGTATGTAGATATACAGCCAGATGGAGGTGCATTAGTACGGGTTGCATGACCTGCTAATGTGCTAATATAACAAAGCTAATATGAAGCCTGGCATGAAACACATATCACCTAACAAATTTCCTTTCACATTATGAAAAATATTAGAATACAAAAAGAAGTCATACTGTAGTAGATTTACATGCTGTAGACCACTGAACACTACCTTTTTTTTTTCATCACAACTTAAACACGCTAGAAAGACAGTATACACCTACACACACCTATAAGTGACAACAGTAGGGCTTGTTACATACTTCTTCCTGCCACAGACAAACAACAAATGACAGAAGCAACTTAGTCACACACTAGTTGCTCTCTAGTGGGAATGCTGGCTTAGATAATGTGGAGTTCCACCTTCCAAGTTCATCTGAATGAGCTGTTACTATAGAAATGACAACACATTGTCACCAGTCAGACCTGACAACACAGCGGTATGAAAAAATATAGGTTTCAGACATAATGTAGATCGACAAGCACTGAAAGAATGATCTAGCATCAATTCTTTAGGAGTTTGGATCAATGGATGCGGTTAAAATATATTAGATGATTTACAGAGACGTGGCGTCTGCTTGTTTGCATTTTCTATTAGAAAAAGACACTGCAGACACAGCGACACTCTCTTATGATTCAAATCTACTGCACAACCTGAACAACAAACTGAAGTACTACACTTCTCCTTGGATGACTCTTGTGTGTGTTTGTGCATGTAAGTATGCCTGATCCCAGTCTCTTGTGCATACACACATATACACGTATAATAGACCACTTCATTATGTTTCTCATTTCACCGAACTGGGCCACTCAGGGTACGGAGTACAGGAGTCACATTATATCTTCACGGTTCACTTCACCAAAGAGCGTCTCTGGCGAGTTAAAAACTTTATAAATATGGGATTTCTGGGAATTCAGTGTAGTCACGTATTTTATTGTGCCATTTCTGTGCAGTGCTACTTACTCTCATAGAGGGGAGAAGATATAAAAATGCCAGATGAAAGCACAATGAACATGTTATACTCAGACACACTGATGCGTGAGAAGAAGTAAGACTGTCTGACGATACAACGCAGTCCGATCAATTCATATTACAGCATTACAGCATGAAAATGCACTGCATGCGTATCACATGGGCGATTACCGCAGAACAGAAATTTGATGGTTGCTGTACTAAATAGAAATAACACACAGTTTTCGGCTGACGATCCTAACAACTTCTCCATTATAATTGAGTTTTGGGTAAACAGGTGATTTAATCCTGTCTCAGTTCAGGGTAATCGTGTATCGCCATAAGACAGTGTGGATCTTTATCTGTGTATCTGTTCTCTACCTGTCATTTTTTACTAATAAATGCAGCTGGTTATTTATCTGTTTAAACATACTAGCAGCCTAATTTGAACCACTATGGCCCTGTTAGTAAGTTATGGAAGATGCTGAAAATGCATAGCACAGCACCATAAATTCAATTTAATGAGCGTGGCCTTTCTTTGTCCCTGCTTCATACCTGACTTCTCAGTGGAAAGTAAAAACCTCCCGCTCATGCGACATCCTAGTCTCGACCAGATGCCCTGTGGGTCAACTAATTCTAATCATTTCTAATAAATGAATGAATGCATGAATGAATAAACAAACAAACAAACAAATAAACAAACCCAAACAAAAAAAAACACATCTGTTTAGAAATTACAGGGGTTAGACAATGAAACTGAAACACCTGTTATTTTAGACCACAATAATTTATTAGTATGGTGTAGGGCCT
>JAOVYV010000009.1:11307806-11318373 GCA_025674545.1 Hassar affinis
GTATTATCTCCTGGGAGATGCCTGTGTCGTTTCCGGTCAAAAATAAAATTGCTGGTTGAATAAAAATAAATTTAAGTCAAAATTTGCCAGGGGTATGAATAATTTCGGGCTTGACTGTATGTTGTATAGGCTTCAGTACCAGTATTTCTGTTTCTTCAGTGTATACAAAGTGACTACATGGTTAAGAAAAGTACTAATAGCTGCTGTGGTATCACTGGCTTTGATTAGGAAGAGATTACTCTAAAGCAATCCCAACTGGTGTGATAATCTTTTCAGTGATTGATTACACAGCCAGCAGAATAGCTTTGGTACAAGTTTTGTCTGATGCAAGAGAATAACTGATACACGATTTAGAGTCATTTAGAGATTTAGAACATATTTCTACTACTTTAATTACACAGGCAATGTCTAGATTTCCAAATACAGTCCATGGGTCATGCAGCTTTGTGTATGTAAGTCATTTGGTTTTTGTGCATTTTGAAGCAACACTCTAGCCTCAGGCTTAATGTTGCTTGAAATGATTCAAATGAAAACGCATCCCTAATTGACTAGTCACTAGGACATGGTGTAATTAGCTGCAATAGGTTGGAACAAACCAAGCAATTTGGCCGTGATTATGTGCTGCTAAGTAATTGAGTGATTGCAGTTTAAGGTGCACTCACTAAATCTGTCTTGAGTGCTCCCTCTAGTTAGACGCAGTGGCTCTCATCTCTGAGCTGGTGCTGAGAGGTTTCTGCAGCTTCAGTGTGTGTCACAAGCAGGCTTTTCCCCTCAGTGCATTGAACATCCAAAAACAGCCAAGAGACCTTCATTAGGGAGGACCCAAGTTGGAGAGCATGAATTATGCAGAGCTCAAAACACTGGCCAGCATCTGAACATCCACCCAAACGTTTGATCTTCTCAAATTTACTGCACACTTTTGCAATCATTTGGTGGCACTGAACTAAGAAACTTTTTAATGTGGAGGAGGGTGTCTAGAGAAGAAGTCACTGCTACTTGATGGGTACAGCATAAATATGGGAAGTGTTTGAAGAAGCACCCAAATGACTAATATCGCCCCCAACCCCTTGCAACTAGTTTATCAGCTAATGAGAAGCCAGCCCAGGTCATTGGCATCATAAATATTTTGCTAAATATATTCCAAAGCCTGTTGGCAGGCATCTTGAGATTTCTGCTTACCTTCTTTCCAATACTAGGAAAAGTAGGAAAGAGCTAAAATTCAGGATGGTTCATACGATGCCTCGAGCTCAGGCCTAATAAATACAATCACCCTATTTAGAACTTGAATTAAAAACACGATTTCATTCATTTATTTCAGCTTAAAAGAGCAAGTTCTAATCATTATCATAATCTTAATCATATAAGCCATTGTGTTAAGGTAAATCCAGAATGGAAATAACAGAAGAAAAGTTCACTGTGTCCTATGAGTCTATGTGATCCTGGAGTATAGCACACAATACAGATAAATAAGTCAGCCTGTCTGGGTCCAGTATCCTCAGAGGAGCTGAGCCGTGTGCTGTCAGCTCAGGTCTGTCCTAGATGAGGAAGGTTTTTTTTTTGAAAGAGAGAGAGCGTTCCTGTGTCATACCAATGCGTGTCTGAGAGAGGACCGCTTCCTTCAGCACTGACAGTTGTTGATCAGCATCTCCTGCTTTTACTCGCTGAACACTCGTCCAAATACCGGAAATGCATTTGGCCACACTGGTCAAGCTCACATCCCCTGCTTCAGACTGCCACTTTGAAGTACTTCCCATTAAATAAACACGGAAGATGCTCCATTGTTGTCGATTGAAAGACAACAGGCATTTCAGGCAGACTGACAGAAATGAGCTAATTTGGGTTACGAAAACATCCTCTTTGGCACAGACTTGCTCAGAGTAAAGAGACTTCTTCAAGTGTAGCACAGTTGTGTATATTTCTGCAACCAGTTGACCAGATAATGAGGGTGAGGGGGTGGGTGGGGTATATAAGTAACTGAACACTGATACATTAGTATTGGTTTGGTGCCACACATTTACAGATTTCAAGGCAGTGTTGGTTTTTCTCTATTCAGAAAATGAGTTTAAGTACATTCATTTAAGTTGTCTGATCATTTTAGTCATATCCTAATAGACACCTTTAAGCTTATAGCTATAATTTTCCGATTAGAGATTTTCCAGGCAACTTGTGTTAGAAAAAAAAGTTTTTCACCACTCCTATTTGCTTTACTTTGCTGTTTTCACCCATGGGTTGAGAGGAAACATTTTTGGCAATTGCAGAGTGATGGATGCTCTAGAAAACTGTACTTGCTCTGGGTATTACTTTATCTGCTTGGTAGGTCATTAAAATGAAAAATGAAAGCTTATAAAAACAGATTTATAAAAAACCTGCCATTATAATGCCGCATACAACCAGCATAAAGCCTGCTTCATATTCACTTGTCATCACATCAGAATCGTAGTGTTCAAATAAAAATATTGCATTTTATTCAAACATATGGATTATGTGGAAATACAACCGGTCGGATGCTTATGAGGTTAGAATGCCTGCTATATTTTATTTTGTGTGTCACATCCCAGTTGGCATTTGGCAGACACCCTTATCCAGAGTGACTTACATTTATGTCATCTATACAACTGAGCAGTTGAGGATTAAGGGCCTTGCTCAAGGGCCCAACAGTGGCAGCTTGGTGGTGCTGGGGCTTGAACCCCCAACCTTCTATTCAGTAACCCTACACCTTAACCACTGTGCCACCCCTGCCCCTAACCCAGTCCATCAGTCTGGTCAGTCTACTAACCACTGACCTCCCCTATGCCTTAAACTCACCTGTCAGCCATTGCAGACAAATTCTGACTGATAATTTATGCATTCTTGCTTTGTGGCTCCTGCTATATGACTGAGTTGTTATTTTCAGAAGTTTAGCTGCAGTTGATCAGTTTCATAAGGTTGCTATCTCTTGCCGCCCACACTTGAAATGAATACCCGAGTCTGCACCTAGGACCGGTTCTGGGCTTGTTTAGGGGCTCATGATTGCAACTGTGGAAATCACAGAAAAACACATTTAAAAGATTTTAGCCATGCAGGATGGAACAAGACACCATATTCCTTTGCACTGAAAAGATGAGCTAATTAAAGCAACTTTGTTCCCATCCTAAGAAAGTGTGTTTTTTTTATATTTGTTGGCCAATAATGATACATAATTCCTTTCCTTTTTCTTCTATTGAGTTCATTCTTTTTCAACGATGAATATATGTAATACTGCAGACAGTTTTGGGTTTTGCTTACTTTTGATTTTAACCCTCATCAACCCTTCGAGTAAAGCCTTTGAGTTGAAGTTTTTATGAACATGACAAGTTGAACCTATCGTGTTACTTACCGTGCAGGACTGAGAGCAGATCTTCTTCTTCCACACCTGATGAAGACCTCACCACGGTTCAGCTGAAGCACACCCCAGACCACAACAGGACCAGACTGGTTCTCTGGACAACTCCCAGGCACAAAAACAGCTTTCACACTTCACCAAATCTACCGAATCCTCAGGGCAAATGACCGCGAGTCTGGAAAAAACCTCAAGTGTGAAAATGACCTAAATCTCTGACCTATTGCATTTCATGCTGCTAATATACTGTTTAACTTTTCACATTATAGCAGTGTGGAGGACACAGTCACAGACTGAGGGCCTCAGTTCACATCCTGTCTGGAGAGACTTCTTAAAAAGGGGTTACTGTAAGCCTCAACTCTTGCTACCACCCACAGGCCAGTGGTCAAGTACAGCTGCAAACTAGGATCTCTGGAGGCTTCTAAGGACTCACTGCTACAACTGCTAAGATCAGTGGGCTCACTTCCTACCCTGGTCTGAGTATGGTCGAAATGATGTTTTTTCCACGTCCTGCAATATCAGCTGCTGTTGTTCCTGTGAAAATCCATACAGACAGTAGCTCTTATAGTGAACCAATGATTCAGTGTGAGGCTGAAAGGGTCAGAAGCCTCCAGAAAGAAGTCACAGAAGTAACAGAAACAGCAGGCAGCTCAATGGGTATAGATCTTCATTCAAGACTAAAGCCATAATGTTGTAAGTCCTTCTCCAAACAAGGCCAGTTCTCATTAACCTGAGAATATTTAACCCCATTTTTGTTTGCCTTTCTTTATGAAGTATTACTTAAGACCCAGTCCTTGCCTCTTTTCATGTTTCCATGTGTGACCGATACTACACACACCACTATTTCAAATAGCCTGTCTGCTTAAAAGATTGTTTAAACAGTCAGTACAGCCGGTACACCTATAAAGTGCAGTCATTAATCATGCAATTTCATCATTAAAGGAAAATGTGCTATATTTGCTCATTTATAGGCTGCGCCGTATCATGTATCTCTGTCAGAGAAGAACGTTTTTGTGATGCCAAAACTAATAAGATAAAGTGAAAATTTAAGGTTTGGCGACCTTGGAGTTTGTTGAATTAAGCCATTCACACAATCTGTAGTACTGTTTCCACTTCAAGTAAATCGTGAATGAGAAAACAGACAGACAGACAGACAGACAGAAGGTCTGTAGCTGATTATACATGTTGCATTTGCATCTATAATCTCAAATATTCATAAAGCCTGGAATTGGGATACTTTTCTATTTCTCAGATTACCTGATCTTTTTTTTTATTAGGTTACATCAAAGCCTGCTTCGGTCACAGAAATCATGTCCTTTCGCCAAACTGAGAACAAGCTGAGAAAAGGAGAAAACCTATAATGGACAGAGATGTCAAGTTGAGCTCTCTTGAAGGGCAGACTAGCCTACTTGTAGTATGTGCAGTCATCCCCTTAAGTCATTTAGCTTTAATTTCCACATCTGATAGCACAAAGAATAGTCCCAGTAACAGGGATAAGCTTAACATTGGCCAGAGCTAAAAATAATAAGGTTTTGATGTTAAGAGACCAAGGTTTGTTCTCCCAAGTCATTAGTTGAGATTCCCATTACTGCCACCTCTATTCCCTAAAACGTGCCGCTGCTGCCGGAGCACTGGGGCACTGGTGTTCCTCTATCTTCAAAGTCACTCTCAAGAGTTAGGAGGCTCGACCGAAATTGTGGGTTCTGTGAGAAGCAATTACGTTGTAGACTGAACATCGAGCCGTAACACATCCTGGAAAAGAGCGAAAATGTTTTAACGTAATTGTTCTTTATAAATTGACAGTTAATGACATCAGGGCTTAATGTCTTTTTCATTCAATCTGCCAAAATACAAAAGGAAAAAACAGGTCATTCTAATGGTGTGTCTGATGGTGATCTGTGTAAAGCAGTGTCTTATGTATCTTAATACAAAATGTGTTGGTTAAACCGTTCTGAGGTGTAACACAATGCCAGTATCTGTAAATATATATTGTATCTATGTTCCAAATATTCCTATCTGTACCTCTATTTGGATTTAAACCCAAAATGGGTGTGGCCTAAACCAGAAGGATTTTCTTTTTAATGAAATAGAGAAACAGTGGAAAACAATGGGAAAGACCCAGAGGTAGAAATGGCAGCAGTGTCTAGTAGCCTAATTAAAACCTCCCACTCATCAGTCCAACGAACACCACTAGTCTCAAATAGATGTCCCGCTAACCTTTCTGGCAAATATTTTCTGTATTTATTTCCATTTAGAAATCTGTTTTTGAGTAATGTATTCATATTTGGTTACATCCCTCGAGTATACATAAGTGTTTACCGAGAATATAAAGGCAGAACTCTATGCACAAGAGCAAAGCAAGCAGAGCATTTTACCTCTGAACATGGTTAATAATATGCTTTCCCTCACCTATATTACCTGCACATTCAGAAATGCCTTTTTGTTTGCCTCCTCCTTAGTTTGCAATGCATAACATAAACAAGTCTTCTAACCCCACTATTGACGGGGATAAAGATAAAAAGTTTGCAGCTATAAAAGTGATGGTTTTGACAGCAGCATTTCATCATGTGTTAGAGCAGCTCCCAGAAACACAGTGTTACCCAGTGGAGCCCAGAGGGGGCTTCTCTATCTCCATGATAAACTCATCCTGCATGATTTATTAACTAGCAAACCACGCTGCTCTGCGCAGCCTGTGCATGGGGTAAAAAAGCCTCTGGTTCCTCTGAAACTTTACAGGTAGGACTGACATTTTCCAACTTTGTCAAACTCATTAATGAACTTCACACAGGATCCTTAGATAGCAGTTGAATAGTGAAATCTGGATCTGAAGCTTTAAACACATGCTTGCACAGTAAGCGGCAGAGGAGTGCAGCAAAACCTGACGCGCGTAGTACTGGAACAGAATGATCATTTCCCTGTGTGGCTAAACTTCGCAAAGGATCTCATTCATCATATTAGAGTGCACAAACACTCGGACACTCGCACATACTGTGAGCCTTTCGGTGTGTATTCATATTAATCACTATTCTTTGATCAATGTAACCCTTTTTTCTCCAGAGTGTGCTCTAGCCAAAGTGACCTTGGAGTGGCTGTTCTGAGAACAGCAAAGCTGTCATATTACATCAGCTCTGCTCTGCTCGCCGCTGCTCCTCAGAGCCCAGACCTGGCACCTGACTGCACAGAACAACACTGGCATCGCTTTATTCCTCCAACATCCATCTGCTGCGATTCTAATCAGAGCTTTGCTTCTTATTTTAGCAGTCCTTATGTACTGTATGTGAGCGCACTTTCCCTTACAAATTTTCCCTCAACTGACTCATGTACAAACCTCTCTGTTTATTTCTTCAAAGTTTGCACTGGTCTAGGACATTCTATTCTAAGTGTGAAACTGGGTGACGTAGTGGGTAGTGCTCTGACCTCACAGCAAGAAGCACCGGGGTTCTATTCCCGGACTGGACAAACTTACAAAAATTACAAAAATTACATACAAACTATATTGCCTACAGGTGTGAGTGTGTGCAAATATGTCTGTCTGCGTGGACTGGTGATCTGCCTTCAGTCCATTGAACGCTGGGACTGGCTCCAGCACCCCCTGTGACACATTAGTTGGATAAGTGCTTAGACAATGAATGAATGTGTGAAAGTAAACCAGTGAAAGGTCTATTTTTTTTTACCCCCAATTCCAGATGTTCTTCTAGTGTCATACACAAAAGGGGCAGTGTAGCTGAGTGGATAAGATGTTGGACTACTGACCAGAAGGTTGTGAGTTCCAATCCCACCACAGCCAAGCTGCCACTGCTGGGCCCCTGAGCAAGGCCCTTAACTGCTCAGTCATGTACATGAGATAAATGTAAGTTGCTCTGCATAAGGCCAAATGCCAAATGCCATAAATGTAATGTAAATGTAGTATCAGCTTGACATGCTGTAATGACCAATCTATCCAAGATGCTTCAAAATGAAACGAACTATTAATGGAAAATGTAGCACCATAATAAACTGCCAATGCCTCCACAAGATCTGGCCTCGACACAAAAATCACCACATCAGCAAGAAAAAAACATACTGAGTAGGAAATTGGGGTTTTGGTATTTGTTTCAGTTATACTGTATAACACACGTTGAATGGGTTACCAAACAAAATGTTATACAAAATGAATATGTCTAAATAGAAGCCTCAAAAAACATACACCACACTATCATGTATATTATTAATTTGAAAATAATGACACCTTCTCCAGCCTGGTGCTGAAGCATTACTCATCCATCCTCCATGACTAAAGGAGGTAAAACACCAGCATTGTTACTGCACGCTGACAGCTTCCACCGCCCGCACGTCCATGTTGTTGCTTTTTTAACCGTCTTGTTGGCTGTGATGGTGTGATCGACCACCCGGCCAAGTGAAGAGAGACAGGCCTGCCAAAGATCTGTCTGGCACCAGCACTGTTTCTCTCCTGCTGAATGTGTCTCCACTGTGGAGGAGTAGAGACCTCGGGCCATTACTGTACCTTCAGCGTGACTTTCGCCTAATCTCAGCCTTTCAGGTGCGAATGACTTTGATTTAAGCAGTCATGGTACCAAGGAGAAGCGCTCCGGCATGTGCAGGGAACTTTACACACTGTAGATCTAATTGGTAACATTGGTAACATTTTGTGGTGTTTCCTATATTAAGTGTTCAATGAGTCGATAAGTGCGAGTGATAAATGATGAGACGTTACGTAAACGTGGCAGTAATTAATAGAAAGACAGCAGTGGAGGATTGAGGGTGGTGGGGGGCGGGGGTGGTGGTGTTCATAAGCAGTTCTTCTTCTCACACTTATTCATATGCAGAAGTTTTTTTCTTCCCTAGCACAATATGCGGAAAAATGAGGAATCGCTGTGTAGTGGAGGATGAAAATAAAGCCCTCGGAGGAATAATAAACTTTCTTGTGGCTGGGCCGTGCATGACCCTTTCCTCTTTTGCGTTCCTCTTGCATCTCTCTTCTAGGTCTCTCACTTCCCTCTCTCCCTCTCTCCATCCCCCTGCTCCATCTCTACTACCCCGTCCCTTAGCTGCACTCAGAGGAGTAATGGAGTGAACACTTGCCGGCAGTTAAAGAAGACAAAAAAACGCAGCGCTTCACAATTGTTCTCGGCAGCAAGATTACTCCTGGGGGACTGAGCTGGGTAACCTCGCAACGCTTCGGTTCAGATTTAAAGAAGTGCAGATTAATAAATCATAAATCCCCAAGTTAATACGACAACCCATGACTCCTCCGTCACCTTTTTTGTGTTGGATCTCACCCCCATCGGTCCCACGGGGCTGGGTACAGCATTTAAAAGCTCTATGCATGGACGAGGAGGAAAACAGACAGGTGGCGCAAACCTCGGAGGGCCTCAGGCTGAGCTCCGCTCCCAGTCACTCTCATCCTATCAAACAAGAACACAGAGATTGCAGCTCCCGCTTTCACTCTGCATCTCTCCCTCATCATGTTCAGCCACCTCTGGAAGCTCAGTCCCAGGTGTTCATTGACTTGCATGAGTTAAGTCCTCACAGATTTGCCTGCATTCTGTTGCAACAAAAATCTGATGGGCATCTCATCGATCCCTACTGTTTCTTACTCCCAGTTGCAGGAACTACATTAGTGGCATGCAATACTTTTCACAGATATGATCAATTCATTGGCGTGTACGTTTTAGGTCAGGTTTCAGCGCGTGCAAAGACGGACAGCGGAATGAGGTGCGGGGTGAGCGTGAGGTGCTGTCGTTTTCAAGGACGCCCTGCATCCCTCGGTACTTGTTGAAAAGAAGGAATATTATTAACCCCAGTGGCACATGCCTTCCATTTCTTCATGATCCAGAAGCAAAAAAAAAGGCAAGCCATTACATTACTGTGTTTCTCTGAATGGAGAAAGCTAATTTGACTTGGGAGAAGGTGCTCTGTGTAAGGTCACAATAATGCCACAACAACCACGGAAATGGGCCATCGTAAAAATAACTGGGCAGCGAGAACAAAACTTTTAGAAACGCGAAGTGTTCTTTTTTTCTAGGACAGAGAACACCGGCGTGACTCGACAGTGCGAGCCTCGCTGTGTATAAGAAAAGCAACTGATTATACTGTACGTAATGGAAAACTGAATAGCTGAACAAAAAATATCTTATCCCTCCTCTTTAAAGAGGTGACTTTGAAACAACCACCAAGTACTGGATGAAATTCTGACAAGTTACTCTGTACCGAGGCAAACACGCATGACACCTGTTATTACAAGTGATTTATACAGAGATATTTTTATTCCATTATGCAGAGGGCACGGTGAAACTTAGGCCACAGAAGAGCATGCCTTTCCTCTTGTCTTTGCAGTTTAGGACATGGAAGTGTGACACCCCCTCTGTATGGTATGCTGACACTAGACTCAAGTGCTCGACTATAATTAACCCTGGACTACCTCCAGCGCAGGTACAGGGAGAAAGAGCAGAGTGCCAACCTGTCTGCCAGACGGTATCCATTCCCCACTAGTGCGTTCGGCATGGGAGTCGCTTTGACACTCTGCGCTTTCCTCAACCCCATGGAGTCAGCACACAGCTCCATTCCAGCAAACCCCATCTGCACCATCCATTATTAGATCCGCACTATCGTGGCTCTCGGGCTTCAATCTCTCACATCCCTTTATGTTAAATGAAAAGCATGTCGTATGTAGCATCCATAGATGTAGAAGATTTATTTATTTCATTCGCAAAATTAAAACAGCAAGCATGCCATACAATAGCATTAAGTGTTCAAGAGCATCACTCACTAACAGTAGCAAGTCAGGTATTTTTTTTTTAAATAAGGACCAGGAATATAATCAAAGTCCATACAATCCATACATCTAATTTATTTATTATTTATATATTTAGCATCATGTTTTACATAAAGTAGCTACATTCATGACAGGAGAGCTCACACCGGGTTAAGTTTTTTACACTCGTCAATGGGAGAATTTAGTGTTTCCTCTTCACCTAGTGTTTGGGCGGTGAGTTGGTGTCCAGTCTCCACGGGGGGTTGTGTTTGGTGTTCCAGGCTGCCCTGGCTGGGGATCGAACCCTGGACCTTGCTGTGAGATGGTGTCATCCTCATACATATAAAGCACAGATTATGGGGTCGAAATGTATATCTGAGACAGGGGTTAGACAATGAAACTGAAACACCTGTCATTTTAGTGTGGGAGGTTTCATGGCTAAATTGGACCAGCCT
>JAOVYV010000009.1:11330470-11342099 GCA_025674545.1 Hassar affinis
CGCCATGAAATTTTGAAACAACATATTTTTCCCTTAAATTGATACATTCTCTCAGTTTAAACTTTTGATCTGTCATCGATGTTCTATTACAAATAAAGTATTGACATTTGCCATCTCCACATCATTGCATTCAGTTTTTATTAACAATTTGTTTAGTGTCCCAACTTTTTTGGAATCCGGTTTGTACATCTATACCAGTTTTTTTTTTTTCCCAGCTCCAAACAAACACAGAAAACCTCAGCATCCAGTAGACTGAGATTGTGCATTTTTTTATACAATGAGAAAAGGCTATTTGCAGTGAAAAGTCTATTGAGTGGATTCGAGAAACCTCACCAAAAAGCACTCAGCACGAGGGTCAGAGAAAACTCACTGCATCCTTAGGAGAGGTCAAACCGCTGTGTCGTCAAACTGTGAACTGTGTTTTGTCAAACCATGCAAAGATAAGTGAAGCAGAACCTCAGGTGCACACAGAAACATGCCTCGCATACACACACACACATACACACAAGCCTAATCACACCAAGATTTACACATTCCACAAGCCACTGGCATGTTTCATTAAACCAGTTTCGTATTTTGACGCAAAAAGGGGAAAAAAAAGAAGCTGGGAGAGAAAATGAGCGGCTGAGAGGAGGGGAGCTGCTTATAGAAGATTGGACAGAAGAATGCCTCACAGGCCGGCATGACCACAATGTGTCAGAAGTTTATACTCGCTATTTAAACAACGGCTGACCTCATATATTTGGCACACTTTAACAAAGTATATAAAATGAAAATGAAAAATGATTAAGAATAGCCTCTACTGAAGCTCAAATGTGGGTACACTGTATAGTTTCATTTTAACCCAATGTACCAAATTCAAAGATACAAAAGTAGCAATTTTCTCTGCTAATATTCTAATTTCAAAAGAATTAGCACCCACAACTAATATATACTCAGTCTGCCTGCGCAGCAGCGGTTCTCTTCTTGACATTTGGTTATAACAGTTTAACCTTGTGTATATTCTTCGATTTGCACACATGGACTGCCCTCTTCAGTTTAATCCAGTTATTCAGATCCAACTGAGATTTAAAACACTGGTTTGTGTGTGTGTGTGTGTGTGTGAGTGTGTGATTCGAATTCGTATTTGAGCTAAGAATCAACCAAGGCTTAAATATCCTGATACAAAAGCCATATTTTATATTCTACTGCCATATTTTACAATGGGTATGAGGTGTCTTTATTTCTCATATTTCTTTGTTTTAATCCGCTTTTGAGCTCCTCACACTACAACACTTGGCTCCAACTGTAGTTTTGTTGTTGCTTGGTAACTTTCAGGTGAGAGTTGCTTTCAGGAAAAGGCTTCTAGTAACACTATTCAAGATTCAACTAAACTGTGAGGTAGAAGTAATCATAGTAATCATCTTAACCTTGTAATCATAGTAATCATCTAATTATGGCAGTTGTTTGGCCTCCAAACTGGATGTCTCCAGCCCTATTTTCAGCAGAAAAGAGTAAACTGCTAACAGTATATGTGCATATGTATGTCGCTGTAAACACTCATGGACAGTCTCTAATCCAATACAGTCTTGTGTTTTACAAATGACTGCTTCTGACTGTTGGGATTTTCTCTCAGGTTCATCTGATACCCGAATCAGTAGCTGTACAGTGCTCCAGGCTATGTTTGCACAATCTTCCTGGGAATAATGGCTTAATGTGCCCCTACATTTGCATTGAGTGGGAAAAGCGCTCACCTAAATCAGCAGGGCTGTATGCTTGCTCTGATGCCTGTGGGGCACCATCAGTTTTTATCTGTCCGAGTCAGGACACCACTATCGGTATAATCCTGTCTGCACTCTCGCTCACGGTCGAAAGCAACTACGTTGAAGTGCACACGTTTGGCATTGTAGCCTGCCTGCTGGCTTTTATATCCAACTGTGCTTATTTGTCACTTATTTATTATGTGCAGACTGGATTTCTCAGCAAGCTGATTCTGTGGTTTGAGCTTGTAAAACATGTAACTGAAGCCTAAGATAAATGTGACAGCCTTATTCGATTAGCAGGGGCCGTAAGCATAGCTGGAGCTGTTGGAAAACTGAGCCATTTGACATTTCCGCCTTGTCCAGTCAGTCCTTCTTCGGAAAACTCTGGGAACTCTGGTAAACTGAAGCAAGGTGTATTATTGTTATTATTATTAGTAGTATTATGCACACAGAATTAAGCTGCAAGCAATTAATACGCATTTGCAGGTGTCTAAAGCATAATTTCCTCTCCACTATATTTCTATAGTAAATGTGCTCAGTGTGAAAATTGGTTAAAAAATTAGCATGTGTCTAGCAAATATTACAGATCTATGACTCATTTATTTCTTCACACGTCAGTGATGAGAATATTCAATCAGCTTTATATTCTGATTACATTATTAATTTGATGTTGCAGGTGTAGAAAAACAGATGTCAGAATAAAATCTCCATAAATCTCCATAAAATGAGAGATTACATCAATTCTTTTCAGATAGCATGAACTCGTGTGTTTCCTTGCATGTTCCGCTGCTCAAAAAGGTGTCCCCTTTATTTGCTTTCTATTCACATGACTGAATAGAAGACCAGAGAATACAGGCTTACGGTGCTGATAATTAGGCCTTACACCACTAGGAGGCAGATAAAAAAGAGAGGCACAGGGAGAAAGAGAGAAAGAAAGAGAGAGAGAGAGAGAGAGAGAGAGAGAGAGAGAGAGAGAGAGACTATGTTGACATCTAGCTGGCCCTATTCATCTGATCTGTGAGTGATAACTAGGAGTTTGAAAGGCACTTTGTCCAATTAGAACTGTGCAGCAAATTTCCACCTGGCCTTGACAGAGATGAAGTGGCTCTTTGAGAATATATGGTGGCATGTGGCCAGGTAAGAGTGAAAGCCACAATAGTGGGACTGTCATTTACTTTGGTGTGTGTTTTAAAGAGTGCATATTTTGGACAAACTGCCACCTACAGAACAGACCGGTCAATCAATGTCACTTGAGACAAAGTTCAAGAATTGCACGCTGCAAGTGCACTCCCGTTGATATGAATGACAGATGTGCTCAATAAATGGCCTGACACATCATAATTTCACCACTCCCCTTCACTTAAGTGCTTCTGTGGACTGGAGGTTTCATTTTAACCATACGAACCGGAAAAGTCAGGGTGCTTCTACTTCCCGGTGACGTCCCATTGCGTTACCCAAACTTGTGGTATGAATCGCAGTGCTTTTGGCATTGTGCTACAAGCGTAGATAATGGGGTTTTTTTGCAAAATCCTGATTTATATTTGTGAAGTGACACTGTATTTTAGGTGTAAGGAACCTATAGGTTTGCATAATAAAATTCATAAGGTCCATTAACAAGCACTGAGGCATAGCAGATCATTTGCTAGACAAATCTGCTGGTGCCCTGAGGTCATTTCTATCAGGCTTATTCAAATTCCATTTCAACTTGTATGGATGAAAACCTAATGATTTCAGATAACCCATAAACCGACACCTGAAATATTTCAATACTTGAATTGTTCCAAGGGGATTTTCTGAAGCATTAGTGCTTGAATATATTTTCACATCCCAGAAAAGCTCACTGATCAGAAAACCTACTGATTGACAAAAATAACTTTCCTCTACGTATCTTGCCGTGATTTTGGTCACGTGTCATTTTTTTCATATCCTGACATAAATGACTGCATCTAAAACCCCAGTAATTTTTAATGGTCAAACTCTAGACCAGGAGGATAAACTATTAGCCTAGAGATGTGGACGTGCCTGGGGTGAAAGGCTTTTCTTCCCTGTCACTACTCTGTAATTACATTCTCACAGATGATTAGAAGTCTATCCGAGTGTCATTTCCACGCAATAGCCCTTCATCCGCACATGCAGCCATTAATGAGAAAGACGTCGCAGTTCGGGTTAGTAAAATCTCACGGAAGTGGTACTGCTTAATCAACTCGGTTAAAGCAGCAAGGAAAGGTTTGGTCATTTAATTTGTCTGAAGTCAGTAATGAGCAGCATTACCAGGCGTCAGGTGGCTTTAATATTTCCAGCTGGTCCGGTATTTCACGTATTATGATATTATAGCTTTGTTTTCTTCTTATTAGGCCTCGGCCGCTAGCATTACCGCCATGTGGTATCAAAGCATGTAGGATATCTGTTTTGTAATCATCGTTTTCAATCTGCCGGCATGAGATCGTAACTGAGATAGAGGCAGCCAGTGAAATGACAAAGGTTATTTTCCCATTACGTACACTAGCTAATGCCAACAAATCAGATTCTGACATTCTGAAGCTACAGGCGTTAGTTCCAGAGTATAAACAACGTCACGTTTTGGCACATAAAACATTTTTATGCCGCTTTCGGAATGGAGAGCCCAGGCCCAGAATTATTTACACATGATTTGTGCTTGATCGCTAACATTCAATTATGGTGACACTCATATAAACAGGGCATGACAAAAAATATCTGCTTAATCACAACCCTTTTACAATTCATATTCAGCAGCTTGTTCTTGTATGTTCAAATCAAGTTTAGTGACACAACACAATCCACAGGTGAATATGAGTGTGTGTGTGTGTGTGTGTGTGTGTTTGGCGCTCTGTGATAGACTGGCCAGGGTGTATTCCTGTATCACACCCAGTGTTTCCAGGATACTCTCCGGATCCATCACAAGCCTGACCATGATAAATTGGTTACTAAAAAAGGAAGGAAGGAATGAATGAACACGGTTTGTCAATACATTAGAAATCTTCTCGTAGCCAATTCATACAAATACATGTAATGACTGTGTTTAATGAATTCTCATACAACATGAACAACAGGGCTAATATCCCTGTTTCAGTAATATTCAATTACAAAATCCTTTCCAGTGCCTCATGGAATTACGCTCAAGGTCATCAAGGATACAAAGTCTTGGGATACCAAACACCAGCACACCACAAAATATTTAAATAAGAATGAATTAATGGATTCCCATCCAGTGTGAAGGCGATATGATTAATACTTATGGGTATAGTTTAGCCACCGTGGTCCGCTAGTCCATCGTAATTGGTAAAAATGCAAGAGGAAGGACAGCTGATATTAATTATCTTGGTTATTGTATCTGATGTGTGTTTGAGCTCTAAAGATTTTAGTCAACTATCAAAAACTGCAGCTGATCAGCAGGGGTGTTTGAGAGGTGTTAAAGGTCTGATGGGCTAAAACTAAAGGGAAACAGTTATTTGGGAGTAGGAACTTATTAGATAAATACATAAAAAAAAACAGCAATGGTGTTTTTATTTCATCAAAATTCCATAAACTATCTTTGTCATTAACCAACCTTTAATTTGAACAGGGGACTGAATTCTATTACATTTGAATTAAGCACCTAGAGTCGCGAAAACACATGTTTACAAAGGTCAAATCGTTTTATTACTTACTTGGCTAAATAAATGGAAATGATATGCATGGAATGCATCTGTTTCCAAGATGCTGAAGAATTAAATTAGATACATGAGGCTCGTTTCATTGCTGTTTTTGCTAAAACGGTAATCCAATCATGCAAGCATAAACTCCTGACAGACACAAGAGCATATACATGAATTATAAACCAGGCAACATGACTGAGATGATATCTCCATACTGAAAGAGCAACACGCACACACACACACAAACACAGAGAAATGCACATACACACAACAAAAACACAACCAGTCTTCCGGGACAAAAAAACCATCAAGTCAAGTCCAGGAAATGGCCTAGATTTTCATGTCCCTTCTGCGTTTCCATACTTGCTTTTATGAGTAGGGTGAACACACCTTGTAAAGGAAAGTTTTACGTGTTAAGATGAAAAGCAGACAACTTTATACAAGCTCTGGCCAATGAAAACAAACAACTTTCAGACAGACTCTGCAGCCCACATAGAGCTGTGGGTGAACTGGTTTAACGCTATTCTAGGACCAGTTACTCGGACCAAAAATCGTAGCTTTAACTGGCCAGAAAAACAATGCACAACTGAGCTCAGGTCAAACCAGCTGGCAGCTCTACCGCTACACCCACATAGTGTATTAAAGCAGCAAGTGGCGTTGACACTTTCCACTTAGCTTTTCATTTTCTGACCACACATTCATCAGAAGTACCGGATGAACAGCTCTGCCGCTGCCAAAACGATTCATTCTAAAGTTCCTGAGGAGAATAACAGTGTTTAAGGAACTCCATGGAAACGATACAGTACAGATTTTACTTTTTACCTTTACCACACACTGTTTTAGAATACGTGCTCGCACAAAACAATGCCGTGGAAAGGTAAGCAAGTAATCCTAGCTTCAGTGTGTGTGCCCCTCATTGGACACCTCCCACAAATGAAGCGATCCGATTTCAGTCTGCTTTAAATGGAAATGCACACCCAAAGCCAACCTGTCGCCTGAGAGCAGGGCGAATTTGATTTCTGTGCTTTTACACTTCAGGTTACTGCTTGAAAAGAAACTTCGAATTCATCATCATGCTACTGATCTATCGTCTTACGTTGCCCAACCTGCATGCGTTTAATGCCAGGTACTGAAAAATCCACTGAGCGATCAACTCTCACGAGGCTACTCAGTGCCATGCCTTCAGTTACACCGCAGGCATAGCTGGGTCACAGCATGCATGCAACAGTAAATTTAGATGCCTTTAAAACGCTCCCATAAAGCATGGACTACATTCATTGATTCTTATTTATACCATCTAACTCAGATATGAACTTCTGTAAATGGGACAGAGATCTGAGTGCTGCCCAGTCACTGGAGATCTGACATCGAAAATCTGGTCCCTGTCTCTAGCAGAAGGTCTGTTTGCCAGCACCAGTCGCACCACTGGTGGGTTGTACTCCAAAATAAGTTCTCCCAACAGGCACAACTTTCAAATTCAGTTCAAAGAGGCTAAACTTTGCCTAATCTGGACACATTAATCATATTTTGATAAATAATATAGGAAATTTAGGACATCTTACTTACATCCTCTAAACTTTAAAATTGGCCTTGACGTTAGCCTAATTGGGATAAAGTTGGAGTCATCTGAGAAATTTTGAAACCTGTTTTGTCAATCACAGATAAAACTACTTCAGACCTACTTTTATGAAAAGCCAGAGAATTCTGCATGTGCAGTTATGTGGTATATGTCCTTCCTGTATACAACTCATTTCTAAAAGTATATCACAAATGTTGATGCAGAACTAGTCCTTCTATAATATTAAAAAATTACAACGGAAACCATACAGTGACCTTCAAAATGATTGGCAACCTCTAAATATGAAGAATTATTCCTTAATATAAGCCCTACAATGGACTAGTGACCTGTCCAGGACGTTTCCCTGCCTTCCGCCCAGTGGGTGCTGGGATAGGTTCCAGCACCTCCTGTGACCCTGTAGGAGGATAAGCGGCTTCGATAACTGAAGTAAGAATGAACGTTTAATATAAACACCACAAAAATAATTCAAATTATATCTACTCTAAGAATCATTGGAACTGCTTGTTTTTAATAACAGCAATTTCTATAAAAAATGTGCCATAAATATAGACGCCTAAGAAATTTTAAATAAATATAAACTTTCGTTCTTATAAAAAAATGTAAATGTTTCACATCTGAAACAATAAATACACCATTTCCCCTTTACCCAGTATGTAGGATAGTGAAGGAAAGAAAAAAGAACCAACAGATCACAATTTTATAAGAGCAGACTTTAGTGGATTATTTCAAAATGAACTTTTAAACAGCACCCAAACTTTGAACTTGAACAACAAAATAACAACTTGAACTTAAACAACAAAATGAACTTTTAAACAACAAACTGCACTGAAGCATGGCAAGAAAGAAGCCGTCCAAAACACTTGCTTCCAAAATGCCTCTGGCTTTTCTACATACTGTGACTTTTGTGGCACTGTTGCAGGTAAGGTTTCCCTCTGATGACTCTTCCATGCAGATCATGTTTGTGCTGCACAGTAGAATGATGCACTACCAGTCCTGTATTAGCTAAACCTATGTTTTGTCTTTCAGCCAAGCAGACAGGGTGCTCCATCTAAAAATATTCTAGGCTTTCCAGATCTTGCCTTGACATCCACAGATCCTTTTAACTGCTATTGTATTTCTTAATGACATTTTGGACAGTTGAAACCATGAGCTAGAAGCACTCATGTCTTTTTATAGCCTTCCTCTGCTTAGTAGGCGTCGATTTTCATAATTTCCAGAGTGTTAGCACTAGGTTTGAGAGTCAGAGAATTCACGGTGCACTGATGACAATTCCTATTGACAATTCTTGCTGTGAGTAACAAGTCCCATAATGAGTCTAATGAGTTAATCAAGTTTACAATTAAGGGACAACTGGAGTTTCTTTTTTTTAAGTTGATCAAATATCAATCGTTCATTCATTCATTCATTCATTTTCTTGACCGCTTATTCCTTTTCAGGGATACGGGAGAGCCATTGTAGGGCACACACACACGCACACTCACGCACACACTCACACACTAGGGCCACTTTAGAGACACCAATCAACCTAACGTGCATGTCTTTGGACTGTGGGAGGAAACCGGAGTACCCGGAGTAAACCCCTGGGACACGGGGAGGACATACAGACTCCACACAGAAAGGACCCAGACTGCCCCACCCGGGGATCGAACCCAGGACCTACTTGCTGAGAGGCGACGGTGCTACCCATCGAGCCACCGTGTCGCCCCAAATATCAATCAATCGGTCTGAAGAAAATGCTACAGCAGTTGTGTTTACTTCAAAAATCAATTAAATATGTGCTATGAACAGGGGTGCCCAAACTTTTGCGTATAGCTATATTATTTATTGTATGTGTTATTTTTCTTATAGGTACATTTTCCCTCTTTTCATGAAGGGTGTCAATAATTCAAGAGCACACAGTATGTGATAAGTATGAAAGCACATTGGCTGTGTGAATTAATTAAAAAAAATTAATAAAATCAGGGTATTCCTTGTCAATAATTTGCCATTTAAGTTGCATATGACTTGGGTATGCAGAGGGGAAGTTTTAGAAAATCAATAAGAGTCCAAGGACATCTATATCAATATTGTGCAAATACATGAGCCATAAAGAAACAGAAAATACATTTGTGCTCATGTCCTCATTTGCAACATGGGATTAGATGTGAAATGATGAGGTAATTGCTTATAATAGACTACATGTTTAAAAGTCGATTCATTGCAAAAGTGGTCACATGGAACATGAATGTGCATGATTATATTGGATATACTGTAGCCTATCTGCAAAACCAGGTTTCAAAGTTTGCATAAAAGGTGACTGTACAGACAGGAGTGGACTTTGGTGTGCTTCTAATGATTTCATACTAAAGTGCTTAGGAAGCTTTTTGACATGCTCTGGCACACTGGCTGTCCCAGATGTTCATGAAGCTCTTTGTGTTGATCTGAGAAAGACTGCAATCACACAAGTTATACTCAGGAAAATAGCACAAAAGCAGAATCCTCCACACACGAGGATACTTCAATAATCCTTATGCAAATGTTCTACGCACAGCCTCAGACTGCTGAAGAACAGAGATCCTATGTCATTATGTCAGGAGGCCATCTGTTGGTCATCCCTGTGTGATCTTCTCACTGGGTCTGTTTTCCAGGATATGGGCTTGATTTGTGGAGCAGTAATGACACACTTCTGTTAAGCTCTCATCTACTATCAGGTTTGTGGGGTTTTTGTTAAAGGACTTGGATCAGATCAGCGCCAAGTGTTCAGCTGGGAGCCTCTTCTGGGAAAACCCAATCCCTGGTCACTGAGAATGTCACAGACTTTTCAAAACAGGGCTATCAGATAAACCAGTAATAAGCATGCCAGTTACAAGCTGTGGAAGGCAATAGTGCACAAACCTTGTTTTAGACACATCAGCCAGTATGTCCCATTTGTCTTTTGTCAGCACTGGGTCAACACTGGATGCACACTCCTGCTCTGAGCGCTGAGTTAAATAGTACTGGCTATGGTGGTGAGAGTCCACTTTAAGCAACCAGACGCTGGAAACCACAAGTGTTGGGCTACTTTCTGCCCACTGCCTTTGACCGGCCAATGAAAACAACCACTCTAACCAGCCTTCTATATTAAGAAGTGTCTGTTTTTTTTTATTGTACATATCGACATGGTGGTATTTAGCCTGGGTAAAGCACTGTACCAGAATTTAATATGTGCAGAAATGTAAATGCTTTTGTCCTGCTATTGAAACTGGTTTCTAGTAAAGCATTAGTGTTACAGAATACCATTTATTGGCTGATTACAGGCTTCATGTCATATCAAAGGGCACAGCTTGTCTTTCTATTGCCCCTGCTGGGTAGAGTCAGTCAGCGCACCACCAGGTGACAGATTTCAGCATGGCACAGTAACACTGAGAAAGAGGAAGCAAAATATTGTTGTCTGACATGCCATCTAATAAGTAATTATAAGCTAGTTCTTCACAGATGGCAGACCCCACAGTGCTGCCACTTACAAAAAAAACAAGCAACTGCTCCCTACAATGTGGGAAAGTACAAGAATAAGCTTTGCTTCAGCCAGAGAGACTTCATACGCACCTCGCTGACTGATTGGAAGTCGTCTTGTGACTTTAGGAACTAAGAGTAGAGACGTTGCGCCCTGTAGGTATATACGATAAAAGCAGCTAACAGTGCAAGAGGTAAGCCTTCCCAATGGGGATCTTTATAAAAGGGTCTCTCATGGCTCTGCCATTTTCACACTGCCAAGAAACTGAATCAAGGCAGAAGCCATTCAATTATTTTTTTTTTTGTTTTAAAAGACTGGATATATTTTCTGCATTCAACCAAATGTAGTCTCTACTCCCCAGCATACGGTCTCTCCCCATGCTGAACAGCATCCGTGCAATGTCAGTCCACCAGTCCAGTAGTACTGTAGCACTGACAGGTGTATCAGCACACGCACAGGACAGTGCTAACCATCCAACTCATAATATAATCATATCTCAGTGTCCAAAAGACAGATCCAAAATGCAATTTGTGTGAATGTTTGCAATGTATGCATTGAGAACTCGTTTTAAATCGAAGCTTGCCTATTTATAAACGGTGCTATGAATACTATTATTAATCAGAAAAAAAAACTTCCAGCTAGGGATTGTTGGAGCATGATGATCAATTTCATCTGTTTCAACAACAGGAGTTAACAGATCTCAGGTGTTCCTACAGAACTTCCCACTGAGAACGTCAATATCATTTGTCACAAACGTTTTCTGGCACTCACAGTTAATAGGCATTCATTCTACTAACAGAATGTCTTCTGTATTAGTACAGAATCTGGTGGAAATGCTATTTTAGCTTCAACTTGTCACTAAAATGTGACATACGGGGATCCATAAATTTGCCTATACACCAGATAAGCAGAAACATCTACAAATGACAAATGTTACCGAATATCCTGAGCAGCAGTGCAGAGAGAACAAGACAAGCCATAATCACAGCAAACCTATTGAAACATTTTAATATTGTTTTTTATACTGCATAGAACAGGGGTTAGACAATGAAACTGAAACACCGTGTCGCCCGATTTTATTTCATATTACACTTAAGTGTAATATACAGGTGTTAGACAATGAAACTGAAACACCTGTCATTTTAGTGTGGGAGGTTTCCTGGCTAAATTGGACCAGCCT
>JAOVYV010000009.1:11343859-11354957 GCA_025674545.1 Hassar affinis
TATATGTATACATACTATTAAAATTATTTTAAGCCAATAACATACTATGTACAACAATTTCATGCAACATGAAAGACTACACTCATCCGTTTCAGGAGGCTATAATATATTTTACCTCTTTTACATTTAAGGATGAATTACATTACCAATCACGTTGAACTGAACTGGTCACTAGTCAGAAAATTTTTGTAAGATATGACCCCAAAAATAAAAGCAGTGAGAAAAATGCCATTCAAAACTCCAGTGTAAACCGTATAATGACAAATCTTTCATTTAGGTCATGGTTGGTGTGCAATAAAAAAAATTAATTGTGACATTATGTTACGACTGAATACATGACCAAAATGGTAAAACAAGTGAGAATGGTTCTCAAACAAGTTAACAATATAAGATAAGAACATTTTGATATATAACCTAGAAAATAGTTCATCTCAGTTAAGGTTGTTAAATTGCTCTAGGTGTGAATGAGTGTGAATGTGTGTGCATGGTGCCAGGGTGTATTCCAGCACTGTGCCCAGTGCTCAGATCCACCGCACCTCTGACCAGCTAGACATGATTACTGAAAATGAATGAATGAATGAATGAATCTCGGCTAATGCATGAAAACACAAGGATAACAAAGTTGTGGAACACACTCACTAGCACAGAACACACTCTATATGATATTATGACACTTAAAAAAACTGCAGGCTGGACATGAAGATATGTATGAACATTATCTCTTAACCTTTTCTCTTATTGTATAAACGAACCATAAAGCATATGCATGTGTGTAGAGTCATGTGTGAGCTGTTGCTCAGGTCGGGGTGAGGAATAAGTTTTATATGTGAAACACGCCTGGTCAGGGCCGTGCAAGGGAGCACTGCGTTTGTCTCTATCGCCCATTTACACTGTTACATAACAGAACCGGGGCGGCCTTTTTTCCCCCCTCTGCCTTTCAGATGCACTTTAGTCTCTTTAGCATTAAGGTCTCGGGGTGAATATGGGTCAGCGGGTTAGGGGTGAAGCATGAGCTTGCTCAGTAGGAAAGCCAGGCTCGCGCTGTCACGTCCCCGCTGCTGTGTGCTGTTACATAACCGGCAGCGCTTAGAGAACCACCTTAGAGACTCAGGGATGAAGTGAAAGCTGTCTCTTTTAGTGCGCGTACAAGTTGTTAAATGTATTAAAAAATGTTTAAGCATCCGATTAAACACAGTTTATGATTATAAAAGTTAGTAGAAGAGTTAAGCAAGTACAGGACCCCCCCCCCCTCCTGCGTTCCTCTGTTTATGGCAAAACTTGTTACATAACCAGATTACATTCCTCCTTCCTCATATCCTCATATCAGCGCCTACATTTACTCCCCCAATGTGAAACGTGGACAAAACAACGTTTGCTATAACAAACACCAGATTCCCCAAACCCCCCAAAAACTTGCCCTGGACGCTTTTTTGTTCGGCGTTTTGTAAGCGCGAGCTACATTTTCCGCTCAACTTGGAGCAGCTCGGTTGAATGGAGGCAGCCGAGGAGGGGGCGTGGCCAAAGCAGCCCTTACTGTCTCTACTGTAAAACACGAACTGCTCCTAATCAGACCTTTCTCATTCCTATCAATTATTTAAGACCACCACAGGTAATCGTCTAGTCAGCGTCCATTTCTACACATTTCTACCCGCTTGAGTGTGTCCGTTATTCCGGTGGCGCTGAGAGCCCCCAGGCGTGAGCTGTACTGCGCGTGACACCGAGCCTGGGAACGCGTGCACTGACACGCGAGCTATCCTGACAGCTAAACGTGTAAAAGCCACACCGCTGCGTGCCTTCATAGCGGGCATATCCCGGGACGTGGAGCTGCTGCGTGAAAGTGGGGAAAAAATGCCCGAGCGCCCGCCAGAAGTTCGGTTCAAATAACAAACCGATTTATCACTTTCCTATGATTCAGGCAGCGATTTAAAGCTAGATTTCAGCCCCAGATGTATCAGTGCAGTTTAAAGAAAATAGATTTGGGGGTTCAGGTCTGGGAGCCAGTGTCATGAACAACAAGAACAGCGTATTGTCAGTAATAGATCAGTAACTCTTTACTGTCAGATCTCCCTAAACAGTCAGTAAATCGTCAGTGTTAGATTCAGTAAAGAAATCCTCCGTTTTGACGTATTTCTGCGCCTGAAGTTAATCCTGCCAAACAATTCACTTTGAAGTTTTGCTGCATGAGCGCGAATGACTGCTCCTAATATAGAGGTGGCATTGGAAATCCGCTTACCTCTGTTGGTGCTGGAGCAGCTGTGTCTGCGCACCGGCGTCTGGTGCTCGGCTTTCCGCAGAGCGTCCAGGTTCAGCGGGCTGTCCCTGACCGCGCTCGCCGCCTCGGAGGCGCTCTTACCCGGCTCGCTCGTCGGATCAGGAGGCGACTCCATGTTGTATTTCAGAATGCTTTTTCTAGCTAAAAAAATGTTGCCGCTTGTGATATCACGAGCCGTCGCGATGAGATTTCGAGCTGAGACGCTTCGTCTGGCTGGGTAAATTTTACAGCCGAAGTAAGAATTGTTTAAAAAAAAAAGAGGCGAGTGAAAGCTGGAGGGTGTGTGGGGCTGATTGTCCACTGGCAGCGCTAGAGAGAGCTCCAGCAGGACTGAGAAAGGGAGAGGCTGTCAATAGCCGATGAATGGATGTGAGCGCTCTTCAGAGCCCTCTCACACTGAGCCACAGCTCTTTCATGCCCTTATATTAGGTTTCACGGATATATGTCGACATATTTGCCAAATCTGACATACAACATAACGCTGTATAACGGAGGTACAAAACTCTTCTGGTATAAAACACAGTATTAGAGATGGAAGTTTTCTACTCACCTTTATTATTTAAATCGCCACTCTCGATCATGTTTAAGGTTTTTTTTTTGTCTCAAGCTTTAGGTACTTCTCCAATTTTTTGTTACAAAACAGTGACTATTTGGAGTTTAATAAAATCATAAACCTAGAATGTTTATTCATTCGTCTTCGGTGATGATTTTATCCCGGTCAGGATAGCTGCGGATCTGGAGCCTATCCTGGGAACGCTGGGTCTGTGGCAGGAAAATTCACCTGGATGGGATGCCAGTGCATCACAGGGCACCACGCACACACACATGCACACATTTGTTCACACCTAGAGGCACTTCAGCATAGCCAATCCACCTACCTGCATGTTTTGTTTTTTTTTTTACAGTAGGAAGAAACCAGTTAACCCAGAGAAAGCCCACATGTACACAATGCAGATCATGCAAAACACTCAACACAGACTAACCAGAGCTTGGGACTGAAGCATGGGTGTGGCATGGTGGCTCAGTGGATAGCGCTGTCGCCCCACAGTGAGAAGGATCAATCCCAGGTGGAGTGGCCTGGTTCCTCCCCATGTCTGCGTGGGCCTACCCCGGGCACCCTGGCCTCCCCCTACAGTCCAAAGACATATAAGTTGAGTGAATTGGAGATACAAAATTGCCCATGACCGTGTTTGACATTGAGCTTGTACTGATGAAACATGTGTATCGATGTAACCTTGTTCCTGTCATAAATAACCATAGATGCTGAAGTGACATTAAATAAACCAATAAACAATCTGAAGCACGGACGTTGTGTTACTATCATTATTATAATAAGCGGTAAGCATGTGTACATGTTGCATGTTATGCAGTAGAAAGGAGATGGGCAGGGGAGTCTCTAAGGAAGGAAAATGAAGAGTCCAGGGTGTAATGATCCGCTCTGAGGGGCCAAAATAGGAACTGATGCTCCTGATGATATGTGGCTTATGCTGGTTAATAAAATAACAACAACAACAACAACAACAACAACAAGCTTGTGATGTGTTGAAATAATTCAATCAATAGGGTATAATGGAAGTGATTTAGATTTATTTAACACATTTTGGTTTTTTTCTGCAGACACAGATTTGAGCTAGGCCTATTGCAATGTGAGTATGTGTGTGTGTGTGTGTGTGTGAGAGAGAGAGAGAGAGAGAGAGAGAGAGAGATTAGGCAGAGCCTGCTCTCCTTCAGTAGATTGAGCTGGTCTGAATTCACACCGACATCACGCAGCTGACCAAACCCTTCACCGCCTGTCATTGCAGAGGAAACTTTCCCGAGTGTTATTAAACATAGTCATCCCGTCGACAAAACTTGGCCGTGTCACTTGGCGAATTCTCTACTTAGCTGCTTTTCTTCCGGCAACTTCTGCCCCCGCTTGGCCCTAATTACACATACCACGCCTGCTGCACGTGATCAGCGCTGAAGCCTTAAGCCCCGCCCCTCCGAGCAGCGCACGTGGACTTTGGCATGGTTCTATAAAACCCCTGAGCTTTCCGCAATCCACCTCAGGGGAAATGAACTGCAGCAACCCTCTCACGCCTCTGAGAACAAGCTAAGCTGTGCCAGTGGAGAAGGACTTTCGCAAAGTAATTTTCCACGTGGCAATACTAATAGTGGCTTGGCTGATTAACTTTAATATAGACAGAAAATACCTGATGAGATGCAAGGCCTAATATTTAAGGCAGGATAGTGCATGTTTATTAACAATACATATCATCATGAATATTTGCCAGTTAACTGCTGATATTCGTCAAATGCATTTATTTATGCAAATGAGGCTTCATCTTATTAAGCACGGATACATTTGCATAATAAATTAAACAAAAAAAATCCTAGTGTTTTGATGTTAATGTTGTTAAAAAAATTCCACTCTGAAGACAGAAATGTCTGCTGGATTATCATTTCATTCTTGTTAAATCAGGTATATAGTCTACAATGCATGGTTAAAATCTAATGTTAATCCAAGGGTAACCAACATTGTTGATGTTGCCCTGTAATATGAAGGAATGCAGCTTGGGGTTTTGTTTCTTATTGTAGAAAAGAACTCTTATAGTAACTCTCATAGTAAGATATATAATAATGACACATACATTAAAATACATAAGAGGATCTAAGCCTTCCAATGATATGTGACATGATTGTACTTGGTTTGAGTGGGTGGAGCTTAATGTTGCTAAGTTTCAGTTAATGCTGTACTCTTTAATGGACAAAAAAAAACACACAGAAACTTGAAAAATGTTTAACGTGACCAAAAGTTCCGTTTGCACCTGTAGGGTTTAAAAAGCAATATAAATAAATAGAATAAAATCCAAACAAATCAATACATCTCAGTCACAAGGCACAAGGATGTCACTAAAATAGCAAAGGGATTTCTTTGGTATAAAGTTTAGGTGTGGAAAGACACAACCCTTAAAGCATGGCTCACTACATAGTATTGTCATCTTACATAAGTCAGCTATTAATGCCACTTGATGACACATGTTTGTTCATGTGGTTTGTTTAGGCAGTGAAACATCCTTGCTATTCATATAATATCATTTGGTATTGTGTTGTATTGTATTGGATTGTATTGTGTGTTAAAGCAAAAGTAAGGATCGCCTACCAATAATGCGCTTTGACCAGCTAATGTGAGAATCTGCAATTCTGCAACTGAAAGTCAACCAAATTGGTGCTCGGTTTTGTGCTTTGCGTGCTTGCCTCTCTTCAAGGCTTGTTGACACTGTGTTTACACTGATGATAGCCCCCAGCCAAATAAAATCCATCAGCAAACTTCAAACTGCAGAAAGACATCAAGGTTTCTCTTTCATACTGCAGCTATCTTTCTTGCACAATAAGAAATCAGGTTTGACACACAGAGTACCTTTTTTGTTTTTGTACTGTTTATTTCAGGGAGAAAACAATTCCATATTGTGCTGTGCCTTGCAAGATGACAGTGCTTGCCATTCTAATTGGGATCTGAACTGTAGTCAGGTAAGCTTTTCATCAAGCAGGAAATATATGGAAAGAAATGTAGCTGAAAATAAGATTGTGCCATTTGGAAAATCACTGAGCGTACACAAGATTAGGTTACTCTAGGCTGCAATATTACTATTAATATTATCTGAACTTGTATTATAATAATAAAGAAATTTTTCTATTTCCTCTTGTTTCTTTTTTTGACAGATACAGTAAAAAGAAATATCATAATATAATCATAATCATAGTATAATAATATCACAGTATTTTTGTTCTACCACAGAGCTAGTGAAGTCATCAATTTTTTATATCAGTATGGTTATAATAGTAGCTGTAGCTGTAATTCAAATGCAATGTTTATATTCATTCACTCATTCTGTTATCCTTAAACATGCACATGCTCAGGTACCTGCATCTCTTCATCTTGATGGTCTTGATGTCTTTTTTGGCATGGCGTGTTTTTGTTTGTTTGCTTGTTTGTTTGTTTTTTGCCTACCCATGGCCCTTACCTATGAATAATTTTTAGCCTGTAAGTTACAAATGCCTGCCTGGTGAAGTTGCCAATTGGCCATGGCCATGAAGTTGCCATGGGTTTATTATGTCACGATCCATTAGCCAATAGAAATTAAGGACACAAGCACCAGCTCATACATGCCTGTGAATTTGAAGAAGCAGTAGTCAGTAACTCTGGCAAACGGGAAGGTAAATAATTGCTTGTTCTCTTCCCTTCTTTAAATTAATATCTGAACTGTTACAATAGCTGATGTGATGAAACAAGTGAGCTATTTATGTCATAAAGAGATGGCTTCATACCTCATACAGCTTCATTATTTCATACAAAGATGGCTACTCTGCAGTGTTAAGAGATGGTGAGTTTAATTTGTGTTTCAAAGCAGTCGGGTTATCTCTCACCTGTTTGATCCTGGCACATCATACGTATCTACACTTCATCTGATCTGCACCATGTCCTCTAACGGCGTGAGAAAAGTCTGCAACTGACTAATCTGCAAACACTAAATACAGTCATGCAATTTGGAAAATGCGAAACTCTTCTAACATGTAAAGTATGATGTGGTTTGTTACAAGTTTCTTTTTTTACATTCTCTTTGAATATTGGTTGCTATAGCTGGGCCGGTTACACTGTAGCTGGTGTTCTAACATCTTAATCCATGTGATCCTTTTTAAATTTGAGTACCTTCTCCTCTAATGGTCTGTGAACAGCCCTGTCCTTATAGTAAGAGTTCATTTGCAGGGATTTGTGCATTTACATTTAAGCCATTTGGTGGATGCCCTTATCCAGAGTGACTTACTTTTTTTTTTTTATACAGCTGAGCAGTTGAGGGTTACAGCAGTTGGCTGTGGTGGGATTTGAGCTCACAACCTTCTAGCCAGTAGGCCAGTGTCTTAACCGGTGTGCTACACTATACTATGGGCATAGTTACATAATACAAATGCATAACCTATATCATAAACTACATAATCTACATCTACATAGTCCAAGGCTAATGGTACGTGTATTAAATTGTGGTGTTATTTAACAAAGAGTACACAATAATATATTACATAATAATATGTTACATAAGCATTGATATCATGAAGTTTTCTGTGAGGAGATGTTTATTTAAGATTTAGGAAATGTGTCTCAGATGTCAATCAACATTAATTTCAGCAGTAAGAAGAAAGAGAGAAAGAATGTTACACAACCCCAGTTCCAATGAAGTTGGGACCTTTGTGTAAAACAAATAAAAACAGAATACGATGATTTGGAAATCCTTTTCAACCCATATTAAATTTAATACACTACAAAGACAAGATAATTAATGTTTAAAAGGATAAACTTTATTGTATTTTGCAAATATTCACTCATTTTGAATTTAATACCTGCAACACATTCCAAAACAGTTGGGACAGGGGCAACAAAAGACTGGGAAAGTTGAGGAATGCTCAAAAAACTCCTGTTTGGAACATTCCACAGGTGAACAGGTTCATTGGAAACAGGTGAGTGTCATGATTGGGTATAAAGGGAGCCTCCCCAAAAGGCTCAGTAGTTCACAAGCAAGGATGGGTGAGGTTCACCACTTTGTGAACAGCTGCGTGAGCAAATAGTCCAACAGTTTAAGAACAACGTTTCCCAATGTGTAATTTCAAGGAATGTAGGGATTTCATCATCTACAATCCATAATATCATCAAAGGATTCAGAGAATCTGGAGAAATCTCTGCAAGTAAGCAGCAAGGCTGAAAACCAACATTGAATGCCTGTGACCTTTGATCCCTCAGGCGACACTGCATTAAAAATCCGATATCATTCTGCTGAATTACCTGATATTACCACATGTGCTCAGGAACACTTCAGAAAACCATTGTCAGTGAACACAGTTCGTTGCTCCATCTACAAGTGCAAGTTAAAACTCTACCATGCAAAGCGAAAGCCATATATCAGCAACACCCAGAAACACCGCCGGCTTCTCTGGGCCCAAGCTCATCTGAGATGGACTGACACAAAGTGGAAAAGTGTCCTGTGGTCTGAAGAGATCACATTTCAAATTTTTGGAAAAATCATGGACGTTGTGTCCTCCGGGCCAAACAGGAAAAGGACTGTCTGGATTGTTATCAACACAAAGTTCAAAAGCAGCATCTCTGATGGTATGTGGGGGTGTTAGTGTCCATGGCATGCTTAACTTGCACATCTGTGAAGGAACTATTAATGCTGAAAGGTACATACAGGTTTTGTAGCAACCTATGCTGCCATCCAAGCAACGTCTTCTTCAGGAACGTCCATGCTTATTTCAGCAAGACAATGCCAAGCCACATTCTGCACATGTTACAACAGCGTGGCTTCATAGTAAAAGACTGCGGGTACTAGACTGACCTGCCTGTTGTCCAGACCTGTCTTCCATTGAAAATGTGTGGCGAATTATGAAGCGCAAAATACGACAACGCAGACCCCGGATTGTTGAGTAACTGAAGTTATACACCAAGCAAGAATGGGAAAGAATTCCACCTACACAGCTTCAACAGTTAGTGTCCTCAGTTCCCAAACACTTATTGAGTGTTGTTAAAAGGAAAGGTGATGTAACACAGTGGTAAACACGCCCCTGTCCCAACTGTTTTGGAACGTGTTGCAGACATCAAATTCAAAATGAGTGAATATATTTTGTCTTGATGTGTATTCAATTGATTATGGGTTGAAAAGGACTTGCAAAGTCTGTATTTACATGTATTTATGTTTTACACTACATCCCAACTTCATTGGAATTGGGATTGTAGCTGTTATAGCTGCTAGTCATAACAACAACCAGCTTGTCGCATGGTCGTTCCATAACTATACGGATAAAAAAGTGCATTGGCATTCATTGATAATCAAAACAATTTTAATAATTGACAGATTGCTGTGGTATATGAGAAATAAAATATTTCAAGATGTGCTATTATTAAAAAATATATATATAATAATCCTATATAGGATCATAACACACTGGCATAGACTATTTTCCTTACTGAAAGCTTCTATTATTTGTAATAAGGATAATAAATTAAGGGCAAATCAGGAGCTATTTGTCTTCTCACCCGTTATACTGGATTTTGCTGAATTTTTTTCTTACACGAGAAATATAAACCATAATCAACAATTTATTCATCTCTGAATCTGTCTTTTCATTTTTGTTTAAGCATATAATTTAAATCCTTTGAACTGCTTTGGTATCTTGTTCTTATATACTCATATACGGTCATTTCTGAATTATCCTACACAAAAAGTCTACCAGATCAATTTTCTGTTATTTCACACTATGGACAACTCATCTGGGAGCAGAATCTGGTCATGATTAAAAAAAAAAAAAGGAGAACAGAGTATACAATTATAGTGTGACTACTGATCAGACATGTATGACTCTTCTAAAACTAGAATTTAGGCAAACCTGTCCTCTTCATTAAGTAATAATTGTGAAAGCGCATTAATCTCTGTATATTAAAGAGTGCTTGCTGTGTCTTGTTTTCCATGTGTCATTTTATGCTGATGCATTTTGTTTTCCATGTGTCATATTTTGCTGAGAGTAAGACATTCAATGTTGTTATATTGCTTTCACACTTGCTTATGTGTTAAATATTCACTTACGAAGCTGAAAGTTCATTTAGTCAGCTGGCTTGACTAAAGCGTGGTTTCACAGCTACCACTGTCCTCTTAATGGTCATCTCATTTGGAGCTCTCCAAAATGCTGGAGAAGCAGCAACTGCATTACACCTCATAATATCTCCCACATGAATCATTCTCCTGCTGAACACCTCAACAGTTTCTCTGTTCACTTTGGTCCTTCTCTAATTACAGATAGTGATATGATAAACAAGGTGTTAAAGGAGCCAAAAAAGACAGTATAATTATCATTACAGTCATGATAGTTCAATATCTCTCCATCCCTTTTGGTTTTTCTTCCTACACGATACATTTTATACGTGCTTTTGATTTCCGACAGAACCTTCTCATGTTATGAAACCTCATTCATTTCTTTAGAAATAATTACTACCATGTCATGAGTTTTAATTACTAACACCTTTTAGCGTGGAATGTCGTTAGGCCTGTCCTCATCTGTTTGTCATTGTCTGTTACTCCTCAGGGTAATTCTCTCATTGGTTGCACTGTATTTCTGTCATCACAGTATATGTCTATTATTAAACAGTGCTCCTAGGATCTTAAGTTCTAAGTGTAAAAAAAGTGAATAATGTCAATGTGTTGACTGAGAAGTATTTACTCTTGTTAAGTGTTATAATAATACCTTGTTTGGGGGGTGGGGGGGGGTGTAGCTTTAGAGGGACATTCTTCAAACCAACAACAGATCTACTGTTTGACATAAAATTACAGATGATTAATTGCTCATGTTGTGTGACCTAACTCTAAAACTGCATATGTCTACGCTCTAGGCATTACCAGGGAAAAAACTGTCAGGGGTTATGTGTTAAAAAAAGCACAATACTGTATTATTCTTTTTATGATATCAGGATTTAGATACGCCATTAATGTCTGTGTAGTGGTTTTGCAATTACGTGAATGCTTGTAGATAACCAGTTTTACTATGTGTTTAATACAGAGAATAATCTTTAACTACATAAGTCTTCCTTAGATCATTTTTTGGAAACCATGATCATTTAATCCTAGTGTCAAACACAAGCTAAAACAGAACAGATGTATCCAGAAAACACCCTACGATCACAGGCATGTTGTATATCAAGCATGTTGAGATGTTTATTGTGTCTGTCATATTACACAATCCCTATAATTCCCTCGAAGGACAGCATATATGAGGTTCACCAAAGTTGTGCATGTCATTATATATATA
>JAOVYV010000009.1:11367491-11378844 GCA_025674545.1 Hassar affinis
AGTCAGTGAAGCGGAGCGCTTACCAAAGTCGCACAACAATACTTTTATAGATTTTGGAACTCAGTACACGTATAAGGTGCACCGGATTATAAGGCGCACGTCTGATTTCTGGGAAAATTTTAGGCTTTTAGGTGCGCCTTATAGTCCGGAAAATACGGTAATTTGATTGGACAAGAGGCATTCCGTGACTGACCGATTGAGCGTTAATTATCGACTGTTATCTCTCTTAGATTGTAACAGACTTTGCACTGCAAAGATGAACATATTTCCATTAAGCTAAAATTGCATTTATTACATTTAATTATTATTAATTTATTTCTGTGGTAACACGTAGAGCTACACAAACTAGCAAGCTAGTGTGATAGCAAATATTTGTGCGTTGCTTGGCAACAATCTAGTCCCAGTCCAGCTGCAGAAGTATTTGTATTGGCGGAGCCAAATTAATGAGTAAATAAACAAACAAATCGTGAATTTGTTGTTGCATATCGCTATTAAGTAATGAATGGTGCTTGTAGAACTGTTGCATAAAAGCGATGTCACACTTGAGGTCATGTTGTGATACTTAATATCAGCATGGCCGTGATTACCTTTGGCACTCAGCCTGAGGTTTCGTGCCTAGAATCAAATCACAGCAGATATTAAGTATGTCAGCATGTATACTTAATAGAGTGTAAACATCTTTACAGTAAATGTAATGCCATACACAGTATGAATAACATATAACGAGCAGTACGTTGTTCATTTGGCTGACACTTTTTGAAAAAGTAGCTCAGCATTGAGGCAAATGATCTGAAGGTTAAGTGTCTTGTTCAAGGACCCAACAGTAGCAAGTTATCTGTGTTGGGATTTGAACACATGACCTTCTACTTCATAAGTCAAAGCTGTAACATCTGAGCCACTGCAGGCAGCCTGACCAGACTGTAATGATTTAATGCAATGGTTTAGTACATTTTAAAGAAGTGATTGAAGTGGTTATGGCTTTGTGTTACAGAATAGATGGTTATGTGTTCAAAGCCTGGCACCACCAAACGTCTACAGTTGGATCCTTTAACCTTCTGCCCAATTACACCCTGTCTCAATTACAGGATACATTTTTTTAAATACCAAATGAAAAAATGACGATTATATCATTTTATTCTATGGAATATAATGCAGTATTTCACTGTAAAGACATTTTCAGTTGTTTGTTGAATTTTTTTTGCAGTACTTTATTGGAAACCCTGTTGCCAGTAAATTACTGTTATATTTACCATCAATTTTACACAGTGACAAATTTCCAAAAACAAATTTTTTTTCCACATCCAAGTCCAATCTTTGCCATCTGTTACAGCATCCGATGTCCGTTTTTCTCTCATATTCAATCTGGCATTTTTTGCTGGTATCAGCTGGTACCGATATTGAGTATTGGACCTATGCCATCGCAAATAAGCATCAGTCTTTCCAGCCAGTGTTGCACAAAAATCTCTACACTTTAAACTTTCATTAAGTTTCCAGATACAGTATTTTTGGGCATTATAGTGATTCATTACACTAGACTAACTGTATATGAGAAGGTTGTGTGTATAATATGTAATTATATCTATGTTTAAAAAAAAAGCAATAACTTAGGACAATGGAGACTATTAATACAAAAATAAAGTGGTTCTCCCCTGATGCATCTCATGTAAGCAATTCTTTACAGTAGCTCACCTAAACGTGTGCTCTCCATCCCCATCTGGTTTTATTTGCTCTTCAGTGGATGCAGTGCCATTCTGCCTAAACTAATGAGCAGATCTGAGCCTAGCCAAACAAAGAGGCCTTGGATAGACGCAGGCAGGGATTCAATAACCAAGCTCCACGGACTGGCCGCTGTCCAGCTCTCCGAAATTAATTCATGTTCCCTACAGTAATTGCATAAGTGTGTTCAGTCCATGGATGTGTGTGACGTGACGGCCATGGGGGGTCCTATTGTGTATTTTAATAAATGTAATAACAATGTAATAATAATATTTTAGCTCAATATAGAGAACCAGCATATGGTGCTTTCAGTAATATATCACAGTGGAACTGTTGTGTGTCAGTGTGTTTCCAGTTGCCAGGAAGTTTAATACCACAAATGTAATATGTAGGGCAAACTTGGATCTTACAGACAAAGCAGATATGGTGCAAAATAATGTAATTGAAAAAAGTTATTAAATAAGATTAAGAGATTTGAAACAATTAGGAAAGTGGCTACTGTCCACAAAATGCAAAGGTCATTTGGAAGCTTAAACCGGATAAATAAACCATCTTAACAAATAATACAAAACAATAAACAATGAATTCAATGAATAAGTAATAAGTGCTACATTGTGAATACACTCTCAGCAAGTGAAAATATCTTGCATGGGGCAAATGTATCTTATATTTCTAAAATTTATAAGATTATAAATCAAATTTAGGATGATTTAACCTGGTTTTGATGCTCTTTTACTCATTTCTTCATTTACATTTTCTTGCTGCCAGATCATTTTTTTCTTCTGGAAATAAAAGTTTAAAATGACAGATATTTACCACAAAAAAAAAAAAACACTTTAATTATCAAAACAGTAAAATGTCTAGAAATGTCATATTCCTGGTTTATTGTATCTTAGGAAATACTACTAATAAATTCAACTATATTTAAGATATTTTCATTTGCTAAGATGTAATATTTTTTGCATTGTACAGGTTATTTTGCAGCTCGCTGGTGGTTTTTTAATGCACTCATTTTTGTCTTTAAAGTATTTTGTGTAAGTGCACTTTTTAAAAATAGCTCCTGTTTCTAGAAATGTGCAGGCTTTTAGCAATGATAACTAAAATGATCAAAACCAGCCATAAAGGACTTCTTAACTGTATATAATTGCATTTATTAAAAACTCACAACTAAACAAACTAACCACTCAGGAAAATGACACACTAAAAATATGCAACAGGTTTTGGGTATTTAAGGAAACCCTGCCAAAATATGAACACAAATGTTGAGCTTATATGATTTTATGAATTAACTATATCTGGAAATATCTATCTATATCTATCTATCTATATATGTGTATATATGTATATTCTATCATTTTTTTTGAATGTCTGTTGTTATATATAAAAACACTGAATTGAATTCAATTGAATGTTTCATTTCCTTTGTTTTCTAAAGCAAGTCAAACTATTGTGACTTTAATTTAATGCCACAGCTAGTTACTAAGGAGAAGCGGGTGAAACTCTGACAATGTAAAGCAAAGACCTGTTAACATTATTACCTGTAAATTAATAGTAATATGCATTTAATACGTTAATGGCAGTAGGTGTATGCGTATGTATTAATGTCGGTATTAATATCCGACCCTCTGTCCGGAAGTATTACCCAGTTCTGTTATAAATCTTCTCTGAATAGCAAGGAAACCATGCTAGCAAAAGGTTATTCTTTCTACTATTTTCCACACATTCTTTCATCTCTAGTGTTCCATTTAGACTGAACATGAGGCTTTGTGCTTCTTTATTTTTCCCCTTCATCCTTGTCTCTCTCTGTCTCTGTCTCTCTTCCTTTCTCCCAGCCAGACCTCATGGTGAGCAGCGGGCACCTTTTATTGATCAACACAAACTTCCAAATAAATGAGCTGAGAATGAGAGCTATGCTCGAGGGAGCCAGGCCCTGCCCAGACTCCTCAGGACCCCATCAATTTTAATCAGCATCCTAATGAAGAGACTCCTCTTGGCTGGATGTCCATAACTCACAGCGTTGTGCAACTACCTCCACTGGCACCATGAAATCAGTCTTAACTCTACCCGTTTCCCCTTCAGTATGAACCTAATGCCCTGTCTGCTAAATAAACCACGCATTAGCTAATGGCAGGCAGCAATGATAACAGATAACAGTGTGCAAAATAGCATCCTGACAAGAGGTACAGGAAGCAAAGGAAGAAGTCCTTAATCTTTTCTTGAAACATTTGGCAGATAAATAGATATTTTTTTCATACTCTGGAATTTTAATCTGTTTGCTCCTTTTTCAAACTTTAAATGTGTTTAAATTAGTATACTGTATATCCTCTTTAGTGTAATAAGAACACAAAGTTAAATGAAACAATGGTTGACTTTGGAGAGTCTCAGCTCCTAAAGCACATTTCTCCCTGAATTACAGATATATACAATGCATACATTAGATATTAGATTGTTCACACTGTGAACCCACTCATCTGAAATAAATACACAGACCAGGGCAATCGCTCTTAAAATGAGTCTACTGAAGACTTACGATCCATGGAAGAAGGTTGGCATTTATTGAATGTCTTTGCTCCCCCACCTCCTGCAACATGCACCCTTTTGATAAGCTTATGAGAAGTTCTTGGCACTCGAGAACTTTCTGAGCTGGTGAAGCAAGCTCTCATATTTTACTGCTCGTGACGTCCGAAATCTCTCTCTGGCATCTGGTCCTCTCACGGCAGGTAAGGAGAAAAATCCATCACCTTCCCCCAGGGTTTGCATAATCTTCTCATGGAGGTGAGATGCTGTGGTTTTGGCTATTTGTTGCACCGTCCTGGGACTTCTGCTGTCTCCTCTTATTCGATATCTGAGCTCAGCAGACTGGAGACACATATGGGCAGCTTATGGCACTCGCTAGCTTTAGAGGAGCCCTGCTGAGATACTCATATGAAGTAAAGCTAGGCCGGTCTGTCAGTCAGTGGCACTGTTACCTAAAGAATGCAAGAAATGCGATGATTTATACTTTGTTATCAAATAGCACGACAGTAGATCTAGTATACAGCTTGAGATACTATTAAGATATTTACTTAAACCTAGAATTGCAAACGGACAGTCGCTGTTGTGTAAATTGTGTACGCACTGTATTTTTCCTTCTTGTCAAACCGTGATAGTGTTGCAGCAATACTGTAGTCATTATTTTGATATGCCACAAATGGCTGAACAAATGTGTGGAAATTTCAAAAAAAGTGAAGAGGAAGCTTTTTACAAAGTGTAACAGCAGGAATTAACATAAAATGTGTTATGCTGTACATAACACCTTCACAGTAGCCTTTGGATATTAGGTGTGAATGCTGCAGTTATATTAGTGATGGCCTTTGTATTAAGCAAAAATAGATTTTCTCTCTTGTTGTGATGGTAGCAATAAGGCCACTGTTGTCTGTAAAGGCATTTATCAAATATTAAGATATTATAGAAACACTGAAGCCATAAAATCCTTTTAGACTTGGACTACTTCTGTCAATTTAATCATTTTAATAAAGTTGAATTTGTCTTAAGCTGACACTGGTGAGAGGCAATTTGCCATTCCATGAACCATCAAAACATCTTCCAGATCTGCATGTCCTTTGCATTTGAAAAAAAAAATCCTGTTGTGGTCTGTTTTATCTGATAAAAACACACTTGTCTGTAGAACTCTTGGGATTTCCTCTCAACTGGAACATATTAAATTCAGCGATTAAAAAGCCACACAGGGACTAAGAAGTGTGTGTGTCTGTGCATGAGAGAGAGAGAGAGAGAGAGAGAGAGAGAGAGAGAGAGATACAGAGACAGAGAAGAACTGATTTGATGTGCAATTTGTGGCCCTGCACATGGGGCATTCTTTGTGTGGATGCTGGGTTTTGCTGTAGCCCTCAGGCAACATCTGCTAGTGTGCAACTGTGTGTTTTTGTGTGAGAAAGAAACAGAAAGCTGGGAGGTGGGGGGGGGGCAGTGTGTGGTCAAGTGGTCAGAAGAAGCTGGAGGAACCCTAGTGTTACAGTCCACATGCTAGCAGGGAATGCAACCCAGCGTACGTAGAATTATGCAAATCCATCGTGTAGCTCAGTTTCTTTGAATAAGCAGGTATTTTTTTCACACCGTCATGGCCTGCTGCTCTAGAACAGCCTTCCCTAACCATGGGGACTCTTTCCTCAGGTCAGCATTGTAGCAGAGGTCTCAGGGCCCCTCTCAGGGCACAGCTGCTTGTGGGTGTGTGTGTGTGTATATGCGTTGATGATTGTGGAGAAATACTTAGTTGGTGTAACAGGCATAGATATTTCAACTCTGCCTTGGCTAAAGGCTTTTCTACAGCTGACACTTACACCTCAGGCACTTGGCCATTATGAGTGAGCATCTGCCAAACTCTATTTTCTCTACGCCTCTCCTTTTTCCATTTTCAGCTGGTTTGTGTCAAATGTTAGACCTATAATACTATACAGCCTTACAGATTACTCGTATGAGTGTATAAGGTTCATACTGATATGTGTGACAGCCTGGGAAAACCTTCTGAAATAAATGCTGATTAATTCACTGTGCTTATTTTTTTTAATTACTGTCAATTTTATAATGTCATTTAAACATTTTGAACTGTTGTCAAACTATATTATTTGAGTCAAAACCCTAAAAATGTTCAGACCACAATGATGTTTGTATGTCATGTCTACAAAAACTGACATGAAGTCTCCAGAAGAAGTGTAGTGCAAAAACTTAAAAAAAACTTTAAAGCAGGCAAATTAAAATGCATTGAAATGAACGTTCCTATTAAAAAATACGAGCACATATGCAGTATATTGATTCATTTATAGAAATATATACTCATTTGTCTTAGGTTATTACTTTAAAATTAAACCCCATTAATTAATACTTATTGATCACACAAAAATACCTGATGCAGAGGATTGGAAGTCACCTTGATGTAATACTGGCCATCAATCACTGTGGTCCTCTCAGGCTAGGCTGGCACTGCCATTAGCATCATTTTGGCATTGTGTTTAGAAAGAGAGGAGGGGCTGCTCAGCTACTGTGATGGTGAATAAGAGGACAGGATCTACACTACCATGGTTTTGAAGCCATTTTTTGTGTTCATTTTGTATGGCTAATTGACTGACACATTATTTCTATTACAATAGACTAATCTCTCTCCCTCTCTCTCTCTCAGAAATGAAAGTATGTGTGCAATTTATATTACATTTAATTTTGAATAATTGTGTCTTCATGGTCTAATGTGCAGTTGGTTCCCATTCTGCAGTTCATATTTCCAATAAAAGGGGTGTTTCCATTAAAAGAAAGAAAGTACATCGGCTGCCTAAGTTCATTTTTCTGTGGAACTAACAATAGCTTAAGGCATGGGTGAACACAATTTCCTTTGCGGAACATTTTCTATTTGTTTATTTAGCTGTAAATATTTCAAAATGGTTATATTGATCAAATTGAACTTGTACGACTAGTGGAAAATACATGCTGCATTTTCTTATTTCCAAGAAGCCAAAGCCATGGAAATATTAATGATAAAAAAATCTCACAGAGGTGTTTATTTATTTCTTTTTTTTATTGATTTGTCCCACTGAGAGTAAGATAAATTAAAGACAAACCTGTATGACATTAGACACTGCTTGCTTCTCACACTTCTGATCCCAGCTAAAGGTCAGCGGCTCTCCACTTGCTCTCTAGACATCTTCCAAATGAAAGCATGAGAAAAGCAGTTGGTCAACACCTGGTCTCGGATCAGCGTGGAACACACTTGGCCCCGCACTCCCTCTTGGGTCATGTCCGCTGTGGAACTCTCGCTGTTTCCAGAAGTTTCCATGCTGTTTCTAGACATATGGCTGAGCATGGTGTTGTGTAACCTCTCTGAGCCCTTACCATCTGCCTGTAGACCCAGGTGTGCCCACACTAGCAGCCTCTACCTGAACTGGTCTGTGCCACTAAAGCACTGTCATTCACCATGGCCCTACTGCTACTGCTGCTGCTGATCTCAGATCTGCTCCTCACACCTCATGTGTACACATATATCCTGATGCTATAACGAATACATGGAGAATGTCTTTAAATGTACAGTAGTTCAGAATGAATGAATGCACAGTAAGTTGCTGAAATTTAATATGAAACATGAATTGGATCTTTTCTGCTAATACAAAGTCCTGGATTATGATACATGTCCTGAAATAGGGTTAACAGTTTAAAAGATTCCAGATCACAATTAAGATTTTATATTCTAAAAGTTTCAGAAATGTCTTTTAATTGAAATATGCTTGCATGATATTCGTCAGCATTTTCTAAATAATTTTAATTACTATATTAAATATTAATTATTATTTAGTCCAAAATGTCACTTGATATATTATGGCATAAATATTGCTATGAATCCATAATATGTTAGAACATAATAAATTCACTTAAAATGACAACAGCAACAACAAAGATTTGAATAAAACAAGCCTAAACTTTTCCTCTTGCTTAGATTATGTCTTCTTGTAAAAAGCCACGATTATCATAGAATTTAAAATACAGCAAATCTTTTTGTTTGAAATGTTTTTTTTCATCCGCTTATGATCGGTGTAATGTAAAATAGATAAATCCACACCACCATGTCAAACAGGGCAATAGAGGATTAATAATAATGGAGATGCCAGTAAATAGCGAATAAATATTGAGGGTTGTTGCACTAACATGGTCTTCCTATTTATCTGCCAGGAGATGAGTACAAAGATGAGCACACATGAGGATTGCAAGGCGAGAGCAGACTGCTGTTTGATCACCCATCAGGTGTCAGCAGTGGCTCACAAACTCAGGAATGGGCTGCGGCTCTTGTTTGTGTCTGACACTCGCCTCTTCAAAGCGCCTCCACCACTCACCAATGCTCATTTAAATAGGAAACTTTCTTTTAGATATGCAGCTCCCACTGACACAGGACACTTTAATAAAGCAAAAAAAAAGAAAGGAAAAAAAAAGAACAAAAAAATACAAATTTAAAAAAAGAGCAGAAAAATAATGTCAGTGAACTTTATGTGGCGCTTTCTTATCACAATCTCTGTGCCTCTTTGTGAAGGTGATAAATGAAAGTGTCAAACTAAAGCTGTCAAAGGAATCGAGGTGCTGTACACCTCCACATTAATTACAGTAGAATATTGTAAAGGCAGAGTATGGCATGGGAAAATGATTCATATATGATTTAATTTGAACACACTAAAGATATTGCTTGTGTGTGTACGTGTGTGTGTGTGTGTGTGTGTGTTACAGTGTAGACTGATTGATCGTTTGACTGAATTTTTTGTTCCCAATATAGAAGCTATATGCAACTGCAGTTCCTCACTGTCTTTGCCAGCAGCCTCCGTCAACACACATGGATAACCTTAACTCTTCGAGTAAACTTTAACAAAAACAGAAGAGCACAAATCCGATCCCTACATATATTCAGAGCTGGTAAATGTTAGGCCGCCTGCTGCATCGTACTCCATATCACTTGGCCTGTTATGAAAAATAGTTTGCTATTTTGGAACCCCCTGGCAGCCATAGTGGATCACCACAGACCCCGAGCTCATTTATCTTTTGTCAGAGATGAAGCCAAACTAACGCCATCTCCCGAAGCGACTAAAGAATGAGGAGGGACGAAGGGAGGTAAAAATAAACCAGCGGCGCACAGGTAACTACACACAGAAGTCACTGCACAAGTAATGTGTGGCTTTTAAAAAGTGGAACTTTGTCGCTCCATTAGGACATTAAACACTTTTTGTTCCCAGGCAACCTGATTACAATTGTTTCTCACAAACTAAGTTTGGGCAAAAGCAAGCCTCGGTAAGCCAGGTGTTCTAAATGAATGAATGAATGGCTTAAAAAAATTCCACTACCAACAACCCTTTACACTTTTCACTGATGTTAATGAATAAGAACATAAATAAGCACAATGCTGATTTTCAAATATGCTAAAAAAAAAGCAAGAGCAGAGCAATAATATAGAGAACATACAATTTAGTGCATCTTTAGTATTCTCTCTATAGTTGTATAATATTTCTGTATCAGATTAAAACTGCTATAACATTTTAAACATATTGATGAATGTGAGAATGGAAGTTTAGGTTTATAAATGTAGATTATTTTCAATAAAATGTAATAACCCCCCTTATCTTTCAATGAAGATGAATAGAGCATACATAAGCACACAATTCATACGCTGCTTTTCATGTTAAAAATTAAACAAAAGCCAGAACAATAACGTACAGTATGTTTCATTTGCTCCATATTTTCTGTATGTTGATGCATAATTTAATTCAGATTGAATTTGCCCTATCATGTTACACAGCTTGATGAATGTGAAGTCGAAGCACTGATTTAATATTTTTTCTGTCTCATATTGTGTAATTAAAGGAAAATTGCTGAAGTCTATCTATGTAACTAATGAGTAGCATATATTTGTTCACTTACATATAATTTACATGCTCATTAAACTGGCATTACCATAAACTACAGGGACCCAGTGACGTCTTCAAGGCCCCGAATACACCTTGTGAGTGAGTGAGTGTTTAGTTAATAAACAAGGATAAGCATCTTGCTTTCTCTTCCTTGCTCTCTCTCTCTCTCTCTGCCCGAGGCTGTACAATTGCCCATCACTTCAAGGTCTTTGGCTCAGCGCATGATTGAACAAGCTCTCTGTGTGATAAGCACCAACCATTGAATAACACATCTCAGTGACAGGGTAATGATCCAGCACTTTTTTTCCTACAAATGATTGGTCTGGAGGTCCTTGGTTTGAGACATGATGCTCACATAGCACTGTTCACAATTTTTACCCACTAGATGGGACAGCAATTCTTGCTGCTGTGCTCAGTGTTGCATTCCACTGGCTCGCCATGACAAACTCCTCCTGGCTGGCTTCGTGTATCTGTCTCTGCAACTACACTTAACTCATAAATACATGCTCAAATGCCCACATCTCCCCTCCACACACCCCGAGGGGAGGTCCATCGGCACCTCCGTGGTATCATTTGGGGTAAATAAACATCCCAGCTCTGCATCCGGTGTTTGTTAGTCAGGGACTGCAGAGGGGTTATAAATAAATAAAAAGTGTGCTGGCTTGCAGTGATTGCCTCTCCATGCCTGACATGACACACTGATGGCTCACATCAGAGCAGGAGATGAGCACCTGAATACATGTTTGGAGTCCAAATCCATAAAATGACAAATCAACAGATAAGGTCTTGCATATGAACAACAGGAGGATTGGATTCCTGTTGGATTCCTCACTTCAGTTGGGAAATGGCCCTCACAAGAGCTGTGATTATGTGTATATGTGTTTCTGTGCACGTTTTATGAGAGTTTAAACTGAATTCACCATCCCAGGCTTCCTGTTCTGCGCATTAAGAATTAAGAACGCATAATCAAATTCCAAAACCTACATGTGCGTCTGAGTGGGCGTTTGCCAGCAGTGACGAATGTCATCATTTACATTACACAAAGCATTTAGCAAAGAGCATGCACCGTTTTTCTATATCCTCTTGCGTTAGGTGCACTGGACCTCATTTTTTAGTTATTTGCCTCTGATTGAGGGAGGCACGGTGGCGCAGTGGATAGCGCTGTCGCCTCAAAGCAAGAAGGACCTGGGTTCGATCCCCGGGTGGGGCGACCT
>JAOVYV010000009.1:11396235-11407456 GCA_025674545.1 Hassar affinis
GTGTGTGTGTGTGTGCCCTACGATGGATTGGTGCCCTGTCTAGGGTTGTTCCTGCCTTGCGCCCTATGTGGCCGGCTGGGCACCGGCTCCCCAGTGACCCTGAAAAGGAATAAGCGGCCAAGAAGATGAATGAATGAATGAATGAATGAAGATACGCATGGTTAGAAAAGTCAGGCCATTCTCTTTTTCTTCCTGACATTGATGTGTGTCCTGACATGTCTGTGTTCTTTCTGACATTTGTCCTGACATTTCATGTGAAACACACACACACACATGCATACACACATGCATACACACGCACACATGCGCACACGCAATAATTCTACAGAAGTGTGATTAGTTTGAAGTTGAACTTTTAAGCCTTAAATATAAAGCTTTTAATTAGAGTTGGCACTGAAGAGTGTTTCCAAAGCCATGAACAAACCAGAGACACAACTAATTTGTAGTCAAGGAACAAGAGTAAGATGTTTATCTATCGCTCTTGGTCTCCCTCTCTCTCATGCCTCTGTGTGTGTGTGTGTGTGTGTGGAGTACAGAGACTGGCTGGACACCAGGTGCTCATGTAGATGTAGAGCATTTTTCCCTGTGGCGTGATAAATTGGTCCACATAAAGAGGGTATTCATCCAAAAAACTACAGTATGCCTTGCATGTCCCTCTGAGGAGACAGAGCTGAGAGAAATAGTGGGGGGAAAAAAAAATCACTTAATCAATCAGTATCTAGCTTATCGTTACTGACACTCTATGACAGCCTGAAAAGCTGTTTAAATTTCATTGTTTCTACGCGTCACTTTTCACTTCGTACTGCAATTTCAAATATTTTTCTCCTTACCTGTCTGACTGATATCAGCGCCGATATTGTGACTAGTAAGATGAACCATCTATTTAAATCTCCTTGAGAAACAGCTATAAGGCAGTAAAGTAAGATGTAAATCTGCTGCTGTTACTACAGACGCAATAACAATATGGTCATGAATGAATACTGTTTGTGCAAAAAAATATTGGAATGGCATAATTTTCTCTCATTGCATCACTTTTAAACCTCTGTGAACAAAACATAAACTGCACATAGACTGTTTATGATCATTTTCATCCAAAAAATGCAGAGATCTTTGGATTAGATAGAGAGCTGGCACTCGGATCAGACCGTTAGCTGAAACAAATGTCAATTCATACAGCTTTATCTATTAATGGAGACGACACAATAAAAGTTCACACTTTACTCTCAGTCATCTACACAGTTAAAGAGTATAAAAAAGGGGAAAAAAAAGCCAAATTCTCAGCGGGAGATTTTGCCTGCAGTGAGACACAGGTGGATGGAGCCGGGAGCAGGGTCACGGTAAAGATTTATATTATGTACAAAGTAAAGAACAAGAAGAAAAATGGCCGTTCACTGAGCACTTGCAGTGAAGCGAGTAAAACAGCTGTTCGCAGTGCGAGAGGAAGTGGTCAGGTAAGACAAGGGCCTGGAAATAATAATCAGAGGCCCATCTGCTGACCTGGGACTGCATGGCCCCAGGGCCCCAGGCACGGAGCCCTCCGTATGGAGCTCAGCCCCAAATCTGAGCATCTCGTTCAGCCCCAGCGAGGCCACTCACGCGCTGCTGACACACAGCCACATGCTCTCATTCTGCTCTGTGCTTCAGCTCTACAACAATGGCTAGGCTAGCTCTCAGCCTAACACAGCGCAGACATGCTACTGATTAGTGCTGCGACCGTGGAGCCGAGCAGCAGACACATGCCACATGCCTCAGCTGTACAGAAGGAGGATTATGGGACAGAGCATCCTGCTGTGTGTTGCTGAATGTTATTACCGTGATATTTGATTTGTTGGTGTGATCATTTGTTAGAGCTGCGTGAAATGCGATAAATATCACTCAGTGAATTCACAGAGAGCTCACCTCAACATCAAAGCAAAAAATGTTGAAATAAAATAATAATAAAAATTAAATGCTAAGTCCAGGAGCTCATATTTCCAAAAGCCAAACTAGCTTAATTTAAGCATTTATTTGATGTGTAATAGCAGCGTGTGATGTGGCATTAATGAAAGCTGGGATTAAAACATTTATCACATTAGTAGTGGTATAAGTAATTTCCCACTCACACATCCTTAATGGCTTCTCCAGGAGCTGATCAATAAAGTGTTATACTGTAATTGACTGATGAGCAGGCTGGAGAGAGCAAAAAGTCGAATTATAATTATATATGATGAAAAGCAAGAAGCAAAAAACATGAAGAGAAGCAGCACACTCCTTAAGATGAATGGAGCCAAAGGGCCTAGCCGTCACCCGCTCTCGTCGAGCCTTTCTCCAAACCGCTCTTTTCTCCCTTTGAACCCACTTAACAGACACACTGACAGGCTCAGAGTCCTCGCCGTAGCCCAGGCTGGCTAATTACCAGCACCGGGGCTCCTCAAAAGCAGAGTTCTCCTTCCTGGCATCTGCTGCAAGAGAAGGCCCATTATTTCAACACTGAGTGAGGGCTTTGCTGCTGCTGCTACAGTGCTGTGGTGGAGCACATGAAGAACACACAAGCCATAAATCACAGGCATGCAGGATAGGTGCACGGATTTATCACAGCATACGACAGAAAGAGTGTCACTGCGCTCTATAAAACATAGAAACAATTAAATAATAAGGTAAACTCAAGAGGTCTGCTTTTATTTCATGAGTTATAAAAAATGAAACAAAATTCTATTTACTTGACATTTATAATTCAGGAAACCACTTTTTAAACCTGAAACAAACAATCATATGATCTTATATATTCCTTCATTCTTTAAAATTGTTTCATAATTCTATCTGTAATGTGATAACATGCACATTCCTAAGTCACAAACAACTACATTCCTAAGTAACTAACATCAACAAAACTATTATACGCATTTTGTTTTGGATTTGAAAAGTTGTTTTTTTTTAAGTTAATGTGTTACATACCGAAAAAGCAAATGATCACATGACCAGAGCTGTATATATCCTGTTTATAATAATATAATATATTAATAATATATAGCACCATACCTGGTAATATAATCTTTAAAAGCTCTGTTAATTTTAAGTCCATTATATTATTTATATGATGAGAACATGTGGATATGAAAACATGGCAGCCTTCACAGCTGTGTGAGTTTTAACTCTGATTCACTGTAAATAGATAGACAATTATACAGAGTACAGTTTTATATTGCGTAGAGTTTTATGTACAAAGTTTGAGATGTAGCCCAAGGTAGCTCAAGCAAAGGGGCATGTCTGACTGAAAAAGAAAAACACACATAATACTGTGAATTAAATTCATTATTAATACGCCACCAATAAAATGGATCTTCTCTTTGTTCAACTGATACAAAGGTTTTCCTACCAGTCACAAATGTGCCCATAAGTAAAACTGAAATAGAGCAATAATTCAATTTTTAGTTGCATTAATGTATAATAAATACTTCATTTACACGAAATACTGCGCAAAAGTGAATCACCAAAATGTGCATCTTACTAACGTATAATGGGCGGCATGTTATTCATATCGGTCCTACTGTCACGTGAAGGCAGCAGTGATTTTTACTGAAATGGGCTTAGAAAAGAGAAGCGCATGGTTCCTCTCATGGGGCTGGACTGGAGGCAAAAATAATTTATATATTCACTGGGAAAGCTGTGAAAATGTTGAGATTGAACATGTTAATATGTTAATATATATTATTGAGTATTCTACTACTATTGTATCATATACACTGAGGAAAATAAGTATTTGAACACCCGGCGAATTTGCAAGTTCTCCCACTTAGAAATCATGGAGGGGTCTGAAATTTTCATCTTAGGTGCAGGTCCACTGTGAGAGACATAATCTAAAAGATAAAATCCGGAAATCACAGTGTATGATTTTTTAATAATTTATTTGTGTGTTACTGCTGCAAATAAGTATTTGAACACCTGCAAATCAGCAAAAATTCTGGCCCTCAAAGACCTGTTAGTCCGCCTCTAAATAGTCCACCTCCACTCCACTTATTATTCTAAATTAGAAGCACCTGTTTGAGGTCGTTAGCTGCATAAAGACACCTGCCCACCCCACACAATCAGTAAGACTCCAACTACTAACATGGCTAAGACCAAAGAGCTGTCCAAAGACACCAGAGACAAGATTGTAAACCTCCACAAGGCTGGAAAGGGCTACGGGGCAATTGCCAAGCAGCTTGGTGAAAAAAGATCAACTGTTGGAGCAATTATTAGAAAATGGAAGAAGCTAAGCATGACATGTCAATCTCCCTTGCTCTCGGGCTCCATGCAAGATCTCATCTCATGGTGTATCAATGATCCTAAGAAAGGTGAGGAATCAACCCAGAACTATACGGGAGGAGCTGGTCAATGACCTGAAGAGAGCGGGCACCACCGTTTCCAAGGTTACTGTGGGTAATACACTAAGACGTCATGGTTTACAGTCATGCATGGTAAGGAAGGTTCCCCTGCTTAAATCAGCACACACCCAGGCCCATCTTAAGTTTGCCCATGACCATTTGGATGATCCAGAGGAGTCAAGGGAGAAAGTTCTGTGGTGAAATGAGACCAAAATAGAACTTTTTGGTCTTAATTCCACTCGCTGTGTTTGGAGGAAGAAGAATGATGAGTACCATCCCAAAAACCTACTGTGAAGCATGGGGGTGGAAGCATCAAGCTTTGGGGCTGTTTTTCTGCACATGGGACAGGATAACTGCACTGTATGTGCAGGGTGCTCAAATACTGATTTTCCTCACTGTATATTATGTATTAATAATTATACCATATACAACTGTTGCACTGTTATTGTTTATCAGCCCCCCAAGATGTATACTTGCTGCTATCTTACACTGCCGAGTGTAAGATAGCAGCCTGAGTTTCATTACGTTTGATATCACTGGACAGTGCACATCACTAGTGGATGGGGTGTTTGTGTATATAGTATAGTAATTATCCCCATAGTTTCATTTTTTTCTGATATTCTACTGTTTTTTTTTTATTTATTAATCTTTATCTGTATTTACTCTGTTCTGGAGCTGCTGTATCACCTGAATTTCTCCCATGGGGACCAATAAAGGAATCTTACCTTATCTTATCTTACCTTACCTTACCTTATCTTATCTTATCTTATCTTATCTTACATTGTATTATGTATGAATACTTTGTGGAGCTGCATTGTTGAGAAAAGGTATAAAAGTGCATAAAAAACATATGCCATATGCATGTATATTAGTGGAACCTGAAGGAGCAAGGATATTGTTCCTCTTGTTAATCAGTATTATCATTTGCACATTGCACAATTAGGAAGCACTGCCAGGTACATGTTATCAACATGTGTGACCTGTACAAAGGTTTTATGTACACAGAAACACACACACACAGACACAGACACACAGACACACGTACTGTACATAAGCAAGTCTATGCTCCCTGCATGCTCCCCAGTTCTAAAGTGTAACACAAATGGAGCCTTTATTGTTTAGGATTGAGAAAGGTAAACAGATCGTCATCATCTAAACATTATTGCTGACTTCCACAAACGATTTCTCTTATGCACGGTGGGCCATAAATTTTGCAAGCAGCTTGTCAGTGATGATAGGATTGATGCAAATTGGTAGGGCTGAAGAAAACAACAACTTTGCTGAGGTTCCCACTTTAAAACGAGAGAGCTCCCTACAAAGCACAGGCAAATTTTAATTATATCGATTCAGCTTCACAAAAACGGATAATTCTTCTACCAAGTGCGCGAGTCAGCACTGTCTGTGTCTACAGTCTCTGCTGTGGGGGGCCAGTGTGTTTTCTAAAACCTAGCACTTCACTCAGTCAATACGCGAAATCACACAAAGCTTAGTTTTCCCATCGCCCGACACAATGCCGGAAAGTTCCATAACAGAGTAAAGAATGAGCGCATTATTCAACGCCCTCTTCAAAATGATCCACGCTGCAAAATGCAAACAGACAGGAAAAAGTACTAAATTATGTACACATGATTTCAAGACATTTCCTGATGGCAATGGCATTTTTAAGAAGCGGCTCGATCATTGTTGCACACCGTATAGTAGCTTCAATTTCCATGTTTTTTGTTTATGTTTTTTTCCCCGCTGTTATTTCTCTCTACCTATCCTGGCCTGTCGACAGTTTAGAAGGAAGACAGACACAATATAGAAGAATAAAATTGGTTAAATCAAGTCCTAGTATGTTGACCCGCTGAGTCAGAAAATAACCCTGCCTGCCACTTTATCATCATTATTATTTTTCCCATGGACCATCATGCAAACAACAACCTTTTCTTTATTGTTATCCAGATGGGAAAGAAGATGAAAGAAAATCTACGATCATTTCAGACCTCTCAGACGGAGTCTTACTCCTACTTCGGCTTACAGTAGCTTCAACTCGTCACCGCTGTAGATTTTTGTTTGAACTTAATAAGAAAATGTTAACGTGGCATCACAACCAGAGACAAGAGTGTAATTATTAAGCTGTAAGTTACGTCTTGGTAAATGTGTCTAATGATCAATTTGTTGTCTGTATTAATGCAGACATCTGGTTGTGTGAATATTTTCACAGCTCATTAGAATATAATAATAATGGACATGTGCATGTGATGACAGAGACAGGTCTCATGGGAATGGTCATTTTCTCAGCTGTACCCAGTCCGTGTGTGTGTGTGAGTGTGTGTATGTGAGTGTGTGTGTTCTGTCACCAAGCCTGAGCAGATGGTGCATATCTCTGAACACGCAAAGATAATCACATGTGAAATGCAGATGACACTGTAATCGTTCCTCTTATTCTTACACACGCACCAAATCAGTTCACGGACAAACTGTTTTCCTTGTGAACCTCAGAACCCACCCGATGTATGACGCACAAAAGCCGACTATAAGGTTCCAACTATTATTCGATCCTTGTACTCGCTTTCTGAAACGCGGGTCGAGCGTGTCACGTTCATATTGTTCCTATTACCTTTATTGCAAGCTCAGTGATCTTTTGCGCTGCTTTATAACACAGGCGAAGGGACACAGGCAGGCAAAGAAGGGAAATGTTCTCCAGATTGCCTGAGGCATGAATTAGTTTCCACCTGCCCTTCTCTGTTATACACTTAGCACCTCTCTCTCTAGGTAATGGCAGCTGGTTAGAGCCAGGGGCTAAAATAACCAGCCCTTTATGTTCCCTCAGTTTGTGTTGAAGGGTGAGAGCAGAGGCAGCCGTGGATAATTTTGCCAGGTTAACTACTCTGACCTAAAGGTAATTGTCATTAAAAATAGCTCTGTCACAAGCGTTTTATGTTCCCTCTTCATTTTCTGCTTTAATGTGCGCTGCCGAGAGAACGGGGCCGTGCGTGCGAGACAGGCAGCTCTGTGGAAATGCAGCAGTGTCACTGACAGTTCAACACCATTCAGAAATGTTCAGCCAGAATGATTGATGAAGCACTTCCAATTCACATATTTCATGGCAAATATTTTACATACATCATAATCAGCACAACCGTAACGATCCGTCTTAATTTGTCAGGCAAGGTGTGATCATAAAATATCCCAAATTGATACATGAATAGATTTGAAAAAAAAAAGAAAGAAAGAAAGAATCTAGCATGGTAGTGACACTCAAAATGTTCCTGTAGCTTCAATTCGATCTTCCTTACTCACTGAGAAATAACCACTGCTACATCACAAGCTGTTGAATATACACACAGAGAGCCTGAGTTCGGCATGTGATCTCTTTTGAACATCTGATGAAAACAAAGCGTCCTCTTGCTGCAATAGGTTTCAACGCTCGCTCCACCACACTGCCTGAACTCTGCCCACTAAAAACACTCTTAATTGCAGATAGTGTTTAGATATGAAAGCCTCCAGTGAGAAGCAGGCAGCTCTGCTTAATTTAGTGACCAGCTGTGTGCAGTTGCAACTCACTGAAGCCTTGACAGTGCTTTGTACCGAATGATTGTTCTCCAGACAGCAGAGTGAGGTAGCGCGCTCACTCACCACGTTGTTTGAAAGCCCAAAAGGATGTGCTCCAGCATCCTCAAAGTCCAGCAAGCCTTCAGTGTGTCAGCCTGGGCTTAATCTCATCCGCTGAGGGCAATGCCTCTGATCACTCTATTCAGTCGATGGCATTTGAATAAAGAAATATGCCTGCGGTATATCAGATTTTTTTTCTAAAGTATTCTAGACAAGGCTGAACTTTGGCTAAAAAATTGACAAATGTGATCAATCACAAGTTTCCTCACTCACTCACAAGTTAAAGTTGATATTAGTGTAAATGGGACACATCTGTTTGCTTCTGGTGGAGTCGAAGCTTGATTAATTTTTGAGTCATTTTTATTTTTAGCTGCAGTATTTTTTTTATGTATTGCTGCATGGTAATGTGCGTGAGTAATGTAAATTATGCTGCTCCTTTGCTCGCAGTAAGGGATGCACATGGGTAAACAGTGAGCATAAATGTCCACAAAAGCATAGAAGACAAACAAACACGGGCCGCGCTCTGTGCTTAAACTCCATTTTGCGCCGATATTTTTCATCTCCTCTATCACCTCCAGACTCTCGCTGGAGATCACTGGAGAATTTCTTTTTCCGTAGCTGAACTTTTCAAAGAGAAAATTAGTCTTCTCCCCTCCAGCTGAGTTCAAGGACGGGGTCTGGACAACCTGAAGAAACGCACAGCGGCTAAGACCTTGGCTCGAGATGGGAGATGCGTCTGGGGACCATTTCATGCCTGGATAGAGCGAAGACAGAGCCATAACCTTAAGCCCCAGGTTTCCTAGATCAATAAGAGTTGAATCAGTGAGAGCATTTTGCCTTTATTTAGCTCTTCTTACACTCTGGTGTGCTGCTCTTTGTTTGATTTGGCAAAACCTGTTCAAAACAAGCGGAACATGCAGAAATCTTTTGGAACGATATCAGCTTTCGATACACATGAAATGTGGACCTGCTTTCACGGTCTGGAACGCGGCTCTCCGACATTTCATCATGTCTTTCACTGATCATGTCCCACAGTGGGGTATAATTGCGAAAAACTCAAGTCTTGCCAGACTTCTCTATTATTAGTCTAGCGATTAAAACCCTTACCCTGGTCAGATGGTCAATGCTTGAGGGCAATGTGTCACACTGCATGGGCACGAAAGGTAGCCGAACAATGCCTATCGAGGACCAGGTGCAGCCACAGCCAAATTTGGCTACAAACCACCATTGTGAGAAATTGTGAACAATGATACATGGACTGGAGGTGGATTTGAAAAGAATGACTACAACGCTCATACTTATGAATAGCTTAATGACCTCTTACAGTTTATACAACAGTCAGGGTTCTCACAACAAACAAAACAGCTATGGATCAGTGGTCTTGTATGCATGCTTGATATTATTATATACATTTGTACCTGGTTATGTCCTTAAATAAAGTCTAAACTTTGTGGACCTGTGTATGTCATAGTAAGGGAATGTTTTGTGGATCTGTCATCTGAACTATGGATACATGCAACTTTTATCTTTCTCTCTGTATTGCTTTGTTATACTCGGTAGGTACCAAGTTCATCATTTTGCACACATATTATACAGCTTCAATACAGTCTGCTGAGGCATTTTACCCTATATTACTCTCTTATTTACTAAATTATCAGGACAATGAGTCTAAAGTGAGCATAAACATGATATGAGCAACAAAACATAGCAATGAAAAGACTGAAAAGATTAAATGATTCATGTTTAACATCATTTAGAGTTACCACAACTGACAGCTGTTCTTTTTATCTTATAGGTTTGGATATAACATAAAAATGCAAATGTAGAACATTAGGAGTTTTGTCTTCTCAGCTGCCTTAGATATGTGCAAATATGTTTTTTATTGTTCATGCGATGTCTCTGATTCTCACTTCACCCCTCACATTCATACTGCCTCCAGTAAATGTAGCACTTTAATTCACATTTAGATCACATCAGCACGGTTCACACATTACTGTAAATGTCAATATGATGTTAATGCAGAATCAATAGCACTTTTTTCTCTAGTCAATGTGAAGTATGCTTAATGTTGACTGTGTGCAGCTGAATTTAAAGTACATGAATATGTCAGCTGTGTTACTAAGCAACATTGAAAATATATAGGTGAGATGAAAGAAAATGGTGGCAACTTTTTTTTTAGAGAAATTCTGACCAATGAATAATTCTAGCACTAACTTTCTGCAATAAAACACAAAGGAAAAAGAGTAGAGAGAAGCAGAGGAAGCTGTAGTTATCCGTTTCCCAGCTGAAGTTTTGGGGTTAGAATAAAGGAGTTGAGTGTCCTTGTAGAATATGGATGATAAATCGTCCCTGCTGTATTGATACTATGGTTATGAATCTTTCAAAGGAGACAACATAGTGAAAGGAAGTCCTGGAAGATTTATATCAATGTAGCTTCAACTTTTTTCTGATCAATACACTACAATTTTATTCTGTTGCAGCTTGTAATTACTCGCTATTAATAGATATTATAATATTGATATCATTTTAGGTACTTCCAAAGTCTTTTCAAGATATCGTTTACATTATAGCAACGTGTGTTGGTGATGGATGTTTCGAACTGGCTGTTCTGTTGAGAGGTCTGGTGCTGAATAGCTGTACAGCCCCTCAGTGAGTGCTGCAGGTTACAGCCTCTTTGCTTATGCTCCCATGGAGCTGAATGTGAACACACACCTGAACTCTGGCCCAGTGTACACCTGAGCACAGAAGCGCTGATCCATCCTGACCCCTGCTCCGCAGCCCGTTCCTCAGAGACAACCCAATCAACACAGGATGTACACAGCCCGTTTGTTAACACACACGCTGCCATATCCTTAGTCAACAGGGAATGCAGAGGCAGACCTATGTGCCTATATATATATATATATATATATATATATATATTCTCTTGTAGCATCCCTCAGTGCAAGCAGGAAGGCCATTACAAAAGAAAATTCATTTTGGTGAATACCTCCATCTTGTGGATGCAACTCACAATGGAGAAGGCTTTTACTGCTTTACTGAAATTAATAAAATACTTTTTTATTTGTTAAAATGAGGAGAAAGAGAGGGAAGTTGTGTACTGAACAGAAAAAGCAAAACCTAAAAAACAAAAGGAAGAAAATATTGTTTTGGAAAACAATAGTAAAACATTGACCAGAACAAATTTTAATTTTTGTATGTGCATACAGTACAGGCCAAAAGTTTGGACACACCTTCTCATTCAATACGTTTTCTTTATTTTCATGACTATTTACATTGTA
>JAOVYV010000009.1:11441094-11457143 GCA_025674545.1 Hassar affinis
ATGCAAACTCCACACAGAAATTTCCCAGGTCGCCCCACCCAGGGATCGAACCCGGGTCCTTCTTGCTGTGAGGCAACGGCGCTATCCACTGCGCCACCGTGCCGCCCACCACCATGGTGTCAATATGCCAATTACAAACAATAATATATTAATAATAATATCTATGAACGTGTATATAGATTTATGTAGAAAAATGATTTCATTTTTAATAAAAAAAGATTTTATAATCAAAATGTTTTGTGGTCTCCCTTATTAACATAAAAGTCAGGATTAATGGTCTGTGAACTGTATTCTTATATTATTAGTCTTATTAATGAAAAAATAATGCATGGCTGTTATTTCACAATGTAATTATAAATGTAATACCAGAGATAAACCCTTTTTTTTCTTTCCACGGTATCCTCTACCTTTTTAATTAGTGCAATGACAAAACCACTGAACTGGTGCGGAAGCGGTGATAAAACTGGCCAGACAAATGAATAAGAATAAGAGAGAGGAATAATGCAAGCCATTAAGGCTGCGAGGATGCTTTTAAGATTGCAATGTTTCTATTCAATACCCCTGGAGGTTGGTTTAGCTGTGAATAAATGATCACTTCTTTCAATGAACCCCTTTTCGCAGTGAGATCCTGTGAGAGTGAGATAGAGAGAAACGAGGAAGCAAACTTGCTTTTCAACTTTTAATAGAAATAAAATCTTTGGCATTATAAAACTGTAAATAAATAATGAATATTACCAAATCAAATAAATATACAGTGTAAATTCAGTTTTCTTTTTGTAAGCTGACAATACAAGTCAGAGGAAGATCACGTCTGCCCAAAATATAGTCTCTTTTCATAGTGGACATTTTATTGACTACTTTAAACCTCAGTGACCAGTGGCTGAGATCCTCCTCGGTTATGCCATCAAAGAAAAAGTCCTCATTGAAGATAGGATTACGGCTTTTCCTAATAACAGTGCTGCGCTGTTTCTGGAATTTCCCCGGCATTAGGGAAAGACTGATGCTGCAGTTGATGCTCTTAGGGTCCACCGAAAGTGAGTACAGCCCCTCGGCGCTGATGAGTCGCACCCGGAGTCTCTGGTTCTCTGGACAGTATTCTGCTGAAAGGCGCAGTGTTCCATCCCTTCCTACTGGCACCAGGCTTTCCTTCATCACCCGTTCTCTGTGCAAAACCAAGTCCAAAGGAAAGATAGCAGGAGGTGCCAGGCCGAAGGTGGAGGAAAGTGGTTCAATGAGTACCTCTGATGACCTTCTCATGACGTTAGGGCTGTTATCTGTGGAGCTGGCTTCATCTGTTGACAGGGAGTTGTTCCTGGAAACGGTGGTCTTCCGGATATTATGGTAGAGCAGCTTTTCATGGCTGAGTGATTTGAAGAGGGAGGGTTTGGGTAGTGATCTGGCCAGGAGAGGAGAGCTGAATGGTGAGGATTCGGCAGATGAGGTGGTGTCACTGTCCTGTGTGCCCTGCCTGTGTAGACCAAAGCCCCTCCGTGACAGTCTAGAGGTTAAGTTGTTCAGACTGAAGGAGGAGGGCAAGGTGGAGGGTGGGAAAACAGGAGCTGAAGGAGGTGTGAAGCAGGTTTTAGACCTGCTACTGGGTAGAAACAAGGGAATACCACAGGAATTGGGATCATTGTGGAACAGGGACTCCTTCCTTCTGGTGTGGGGGCTCTCTAGTAGTGTGCAGAAGCCATAGCATGTCTGAGCTTTGGCCAGGTGTGGCAGAGAGAGAGCAGCCTGGCTCTGGGGGTCCGCATTAGTGTTGTCCTCATCACTACAACCTTTGTTGCATGGCCCATCATCCACACTCTCGACTTGGATGATGTGACTATTGATCACTTCTCGGAAGGGAATCTCTTTCTTTGGGCTGTAACTTTCGCTGCAGGAAACTGTGATACACGGAGTTGGCTTTCCTTGCTCCACGCCCTTCACCTCCAATGGACTTGAGATTTTAGGTGGGATGCAGAACTCAGGAATGGTGTCTGGCGTGATGATGTTGGGGCACAGGATAGCTTTCTTTGCTTTCTCAGGAGCTTTTTCCCCAAACATGCTTCCGATTTTGAAGCTGTCTTCCGTCGCAGGAAGGAGCAGATTGGTTTTCTCTACTGTTATACGGAGCTTTTCAACCACCCACATGGGATCGACTTTAAAAATCTATTTTTAAAAAAGTGAAAGACATCAGATTTAATAGTTAGTACTTGCATAAAAGGTCTGTTGCTAATTGACAAAGATGGCAAATGTAAGCCATCACAAATGCTATGAAGTTTGATCGATTTTGCTTACCTTAGTAGTCATGTGTTGTAGTTCGGGAGGTTTGTTCAACACCCTGCTTTCCGCATTGAAGTGGGTCTTAGTGGTGACAGACGTCCTGTCTCATCTCAGTGTGGCGTTTCAGTAATGCATAAAAAGCTCTTGGCTACTTATACTGCAGCAGGGTGGGTGGAGTTTTGGGCTCTAAGTGCACACCTCCAGCAGCTCAGGCACTGTTCTCCCACTAACACTGGCTACAGTTCCCATAGGAACACACAAACTACAACATTATAATCTGAACCCCAAGCTTGGAAAAGTAAAGGATAGCATGATAAGTAAATTGCTGTAGAAGGTAATGGCTCAGTCTGATAAACTCCACCTGTGTGTGTTAGTATGTTTAACTTTCCATTTTCAAAGAGAACATATTGCTGCATGTAGGCCAAGAACATGTCACTACTGGATAGTGGGTTACTGAGCCTAAGTACTTACCAAATTCACATGTGATCAGTATAAGAGTGGCATATAGTATGCCATGTACAGCATGTGATGTAACATGTTAGTTTGTCCATCCTAATCCTATATTACATGTAACTATATAAAAATCGTAATACATCATGCAAACTATTACAGCCAGTCATCCCTCGTGAACTACAACGTACTGTATTTGATATACCTAAACATTCAGACACAAAGAAATGTGTGAAAAGATAAGAACATAAAAGTGTGCAAACATGACTCATATCTTTTCATTTAACACCAGATTACAACTAGCAATAGATTAAAAAGTGTATTCTGTTAGTGTCAGTTCATTTGGTGGCATGGTAAATGGTTTACATGGCAGTGCCTTTGAGCATTGTAGTCATGAGAATGTGATAAGTAATAACATTTGGCTTATTAATAAACCAATATTGATATCTCAGGATACTAGAGAACATTCAGGGAATTCTGTGAACATGCTATGAAAACACAGCCACAAATCTGGCTCTCATGTGTACCCTCTTGTGGTAGAAAAAATACAGTCCCTTTCTACAGTAAATTACAGTTTAATTTAACATTTTAATGTACTAAATGGAATAGGCACTAAAACAAAATAGCCATTACATTCATATCAGACTGTAGTTTATACTACTCTTTATGCATTATACTAGCACTACTTTGTATGTCGCATAGGAGACTCTAATGTTTTGTTGTTTCAATTATGGGATTCACATCTCATCAATTCATTTATTTTTTCTCAGCTTTGGATCAGAGTTCAAGAGCAGTATCTTGGCAACTATGGGAAACTACATCATTAGACAGCTGGTCTATAGAGATAAAAACATTAGAAGAGAAAAACATCTTTCCAACTCATTCTTAGAAATGTTTTTGTCATTGAAGACACTTTGGGGTTTTTTATCAGCAGAATGAGCACTATCTGTTTTTTATTGTATGGGTTTTATGGCCTGTGATGAAGATAAAGGAGCTTTTACCTGCAGAATAAAGGATACCCATCTGAAAAGTCCAGTTTAGTCTGGCCAGCTATCAGCAGCCACACTTGTAGACCATCTTTACCATTTGGTAAGTTATTTAAAATGATCACTAAATGTTTAAGATTTTCTGATTGACTTAGCCTGCATGGTGGTCACCTTATAGCAGGAAGGGCCTGGGTCAATTCCCAGCTGGGTGGCCAAGGTCCTTTCTGTGTGGAGATTGCATGTTCCTCCTTTGTCTGCATGTCTTTCCTTTCACAGTCCAAACACATGCAGTCAGGTGATTGGAGATGCTAAATTGCCCCTTACCTGTCCTATTCACTAAATTGTGAATTGTGAAAGAAGCAGAATTCAGAAACGTATCATTTGCTAGAAAAGCTGAGCTACGGTTTGAGCAGCAAGCAAAGAGTTTTACCAGCTGGTAGCTGGTAAATGGTAGCTGGTTAAATCACTTATTCATTCATTCATCAGTAAATGCCTTATCCTGGTCAGCGTTGCAGTGGATGAACTAGGACGCTGGAGCAAGTGGCAACATTACATGCTGCAAGAGTGTGCTAGCCCAATTTTTTGTTTAAATAGAACCACCAAAGCCTCTGTTTTAGCATGACCTTGCTGTGTCACTACAAAATAAAAGAATGAAAGTGAACGAAAGTCGAAAATCACTCCTTAATTCTTTTCCATTTACAAAATGTAAAAGATAAAAGATAATTTTCCTTGATTTTTAACTATTCTTGATTCTGTCATCTACTTAATTAAATGTGAATAAAGGGCCGTGGGCCTATGTGGTAGTTTACAATGTGACCACTAGATGGCAGTAGCATGATATAAAGCTCGTCGAGTCAGGTTTAAAGGTAGTGTGTCTGTGTATAACGTTATTAACATAGCCAGTGCAGGTGTTACAGAGCAGCACAGAAGCAAGAGCTGGACACCTAGACCTCATCACTGAATTTAGATGTTATTTGTTATATGCTATTATGTAATCTTCCCAACTGTGTCCTATACACGCATATTGTATGTTGTGGAGTCACCTTTGACCTGTCCTTGTTGTGGTATGTTCTCTGTTATGCTTTGGGGATGTTTATTTGTTTTGCTGACATGGTTTGCCTCCACTTGTCCCCTTAGAATGAAGCGTCACTGCAATTCAATTCAACATTCTTCTGACTGAACATTGTTATACCATAATAAAATGAAACGGGAGTGGTCTCCTCCAGGATGACTCCGCCCCATTCACAGGGCATGAGGGCTCACTGAATGGTTTGACGAGTATGAACATGTGAATCATATGCTATGGCCTTCACAGTCACCAGATGTAACCCAATAAAAAACACTGATGTTTTAGCCATTCGTCCTGCAGAGTTCCAGAGATGTGTAAAATCAGTGCCAAGGCAAATCGAAGCTGTTCTGGCAGCAAGCATCGGACCTTAATAAGACACAGTTCATTTTGTTTTTTCCTTTGTCACCTGTCTGTATGTAGATATGAAATAGTAAAGAACAGAAATGACCAATTATGTTGAGCTTGTTCTGTCCCCAGAGTAGAAAGGTGCGATGTAGAAGGAAACCAGAGAACCCTGAGGAAACCCACCGAGAGACAGAAAGAAATGCCAAACTCCACACACACCTGAACTCAGGATTGAACCAGGGACCCTGGATCTGTAACTCTTAAGGGTTTTTGGTTGTCCTTCAGTTGTTCTAGCTGGTATTTCCCTAGCAGAAAGCAGAACCCTATTAACAAACTAAGGTATAGAAAGAAAAACTTGAAGAAGGATTTCATCAGAACATAAAGGTTTTGCATGTTTTAGATGGTGCAGTAATGTAGGCTACATAAACCTGCATATTGCTTATTATTTTACTTAATCAAGTTAACTTTAAATCGGTCTCTTGGTCTGTATTTATCAGCGCATATATCCCCAATACATCATACATCACTTTCAACTATCAATTTCTCCTTCAGCGATTGATCACTGAAGTGGAAAAATGTGGTGTCATTAATTAGACTGTTAAATTTATACAACTATCCACACATTAAAGTGTACTTGAGGATCGGCACATTATTTCACTTGCTAAACTTGTGAGTACAAAGCCAGGTCCATGAGGTCCTCTGCATCTAAAATGTTCTACTCAGTGATACATGCCAATAATATTGAATTACACTTTTCCTTTAGGAACTCATAGACTCCAGTCTGCCTACACAGTTATTTGTTTTGTGTTTTTGTGGCTCATTATCAATCTGTGCATATTCATGATGTACACAGTCAGTGGATCAAAAACGAAACTCTGAGATAATGCTCTCAGTTACAGATGCACAAGAAGTGAGGATGTTTGTGATTAAACCTGCAGACGTTGACAGAAAAGCAAAGCTTATTTTCCACAGGGATTTGTTGTTGTAGAAGGGGTTTTAAACAGGTCATTGCAGGACATTTTTAAGAAGGACACCGGAGAGTGCTTTTACGCTGTGCAGCGAAGGCAGACTGCAACCCCTATAAAATAATTGATGTACATTGATGTACCGGAAAAACTGGTACTGGAGCCTATTGAAAATGCATAGCAACGCCACCTATGCATGTCATTGTTGTCATCTGACAGCATGTATATAAAGCGATAGACGTATATGGAAGCTTCTAGAGCTGTTTCTGCCATAAGAATGGCAAGTTATCACGATTTTACAATTTTCAACACGGTTTAATAGTTAGAGCTTGTGAGATGGGTCATAGATATACATTTTCAGATGTAGTAGCAAGGTTTGGATTTTCACGTATGAAAATGTTTCAAGGGTGTACCTTGACTACAAGAATTACAGTGAAACCTGTCTGAGATTCCTTCCGAGATCCTGTGGGGGACCTACCAAATATTAACTGGTATACCAGTTTTTCTGGTACTTCAGTGCATATCAGTAATGATAAGACATTTCTATGATGGGTGTGGTCACTTCCAGGATGACTCCGCACACATGCACAAGGCACATGGTCTCACTAAATGGTTTGATGAAATTAAAAATTATGTAGATCATATGCTATGGCCCCTCACACTCACATCAGAAAGTGCTCTCCACCACCATCATCAAAACACCAACTGAAAATCTTTAGGATGAATAATGTTCATCAGTCCAGTTCAACTCCAGGCACATAAATCTAGGCTTAGACACATTAAAGTTGTTCTTGTGGATTGTGCCAGCCCATACATATCGGTGTAAAAAAAATCGGAGAAAAGTCATGAAATATTGTGATAAGATACTTTTATCTTATTACCCACCCCTAGAGTTAGAAATATAGACTCTATAGTCATTTACAAAGTAGGGCCTGGGGACCCCCAATGGTCCCCTGGAGGATATCCTTAATATAATTAACAATTTTAGTTGTTTCAGTTTTAGTTATTATAGTTTTATAATATTAAAATATATATTAAAATATTTGGTCACTTTAACTAAATGAGGTATAGGTGTAGGAAAATAAAAAAAATCTCTCATGGCCCCAATAAATGATAAAACACCTGATATTGAAACAGTTGGATTGTGTTTTTAATATTAATATCATTGTTAAATAACAAAAGTAATACATGTAGTATATTATTTTTGAATATTAAATACATAAACATAGCACAAAAAGTAAGGAAATTTGTGTTTGGTAGATTATTTCTTTGTTGTAACAATGTTTCTTGGCAATAAATCTTATACCGTATAATTTCCCTTTTAAACAGTGCCACATTTGTAAGGAATATGCATTTGTGGGATGAGCAGCAGAGCTGAGAATGTAAGTTGTGCCCATGAAAAATTTGCCAAATCCTCTCTGCCATTGCCAAACAGCTTATTCTGCCATTGACTCGTTTGGTGTTTGGTAAACTGGGTGATTGAGGTTTGAAGAAACAAGACATATTGGCGATTTAACAATTTATTCGTTAAACAAACAGGCGCCTCAGTGGCATGTGGAAGAACTGTACACAGCCACAACAGCCTGGCACCTCCTCCTCATGCTGTTCACGCACTGCTGTGGGATGGCATCCCATTCTTCAACCAGCATTTGTCGCAAGTCAGCCAAAGTGGTTGTGTTGGTCACTCTGGCATGAACAGCACGCCCAAGCTGATCCCACAAGTGTTGAGTGGGGTTGAGGTCAGAATTGCTGCCAGGCCATTCCATCCTCTCCACTCCCAAATTCTGGAGGTAGTCTCTGATAAACTCCGCTCTGTGGGACCAAGTGTTATCATCTTGAAGAACAGAGTTCGGTCCTGGACTGTAGAGATATGCGATTTCCACTGGTTGCAGAATTTCATCATAAGATGTTTGGCAATGGCAGAGAGGATTTGGCCAATTTTTCATGGGTGCAACCCACATTCTCAGCTCTACTTCTCATCCCACATATGCATGTTCCTTACAAATGTGGCACCATTTAAAAGAGAAATGAACAGGCTTTCCAAGTGTATAAGATTTATTAGCAAGAAGCATTGTTACAACAAAGAAATAATCTACCAAACACAAATTCTGTGCTATGTTTTAGATTTTTTCCTCTTGAGGGGTCACTGGGTTCAAAAAAATTAGCACTGTCATTTCGAAAAGGAAATTTAAAAACTATGTCAGGCAAGGTAAACAATATTAACACCACATTTCCCCGGGAACGGATACACTCCTGGTACCATCCCTGACAAGCAAATACACAGTTCATATGCCTTTAAGAGTGAAAAAGGTGTGTGCACTCTTCGCTTAAAGCCACTTTAATGAAATGCACACAAAGCACATAAGAATAAAGTGCACAGAGAGAGGACGGCGGTGAAGTAGAAGCGATTGGGGTGCTGATGGATTCCCTGTTCCTCTCGCTTTCCATTAGTGGTGTTTGATTTGGATGAGGGAGCTTAATAAGCAGGGCGGAGCTCTAGTGTACAGAGGCTGGAGTAGCCCACAGCCTGCTGCCTCTCTACACAAGCTCCTCTCTCATGCACCACGCTGCTGGATTTCAGGTAGGAACTCTCCGTTTGCGGCTTTTCTTTTCGTTCTTTTATTTAATGCGGTGCTTTTTTTTTTGACATGAAAATGCAGGATGCGGTGCTGGCGTGGGAATGTGGCGCGGTGTGAATGATCCGGCGTGTGATGGTGGTGCTGGAGGTGGAGTATGAATGGGCGTCTGATCTCGGCAAGCGTGTTTCTGAACGTGAAATGTGGCTCATTACTTCTGACTCGGTGGAGTGTGTGTAGCGGATTTCTAATCCTGGACGTGCCCACAAGATGGAAGTGGCCCTTATTTGGCGTTTCGTGCACGCCGATCACTGATCGCTGATTTTTGGTTCAGTTGTGATTGGTGATTGAACCCGGTGTGTGTGCGTGCGTGTGTGTGTGAGGCTTTGCCAACATTTTCTCAGCTTGACGCGTCCAAAGATAAATTAACAGCCTTATCGGGCAACAGCACTGTGCTGCTATATCACACCGCTTGTTTTTGTCGGGCAGATCCGATCCGCGCCAACTCGATTTAAACGACCGGAGCCGATGGGGGTCATCGCTAAAGGGCGAAATTTGACGCCGCCATATTAACGCTATCTCCGGTATCCTGTCGATGTACACAGCTACATTTCCAAGCCTTATCTATTGAGGCCACTCTGGGAAAACTCTGAAACGCGTCGCCGTGTGAGACTGCGTTAACGCGTTAAGGCTACACACCGCTACGTGTGCTTGTGTATAAATACAGACAGAGAGCGGTTATAAATGGAGGTCCGTATCATCATTGAGACTGATTTCTATCACATCGATTTGTGCTTATTGACAGTTTCGTGGTTTGCACGGTTGCAAGATATAAGCTGCTTAAATGGGCTGCCATTCAACCAGATCTGATGTGATCCTTAAGCGAATTCAGGCTATGTTCCTCTCCGTGACTCTCCAGCTGCTTTACTGCAATATCGGATCACACACGCACGCACACACACACACACACACACACACACAGCCGCGGTGCTCATCTCATGCAGGATCTGCACATATGACACTACACTGTGTGTGTGCTGAGGACAAGAGAGACGCTTTACATGTCTAGGTAATTAATTACCCATCCAGGAAAACCTGGTCACCTAAAGTCATCTAAATAAGAAACTAGTTTTTATCAAGTTGTCCTTGAAGCTGTGCGGTTCTTACATGATCCCTCATGATGATCTAGCTGAAAAAGTGCCACACCCCTCTGAAAGGGGAATCGCAGTCACCTTCATCAACCTGTCTGAATTCAGGGTTAGGCCTATCAGCTGAAGGTTCGATATCAGAGGAGTTATTTGCAAAAGGGTCAGCGTGGCTGTGGGATTTTGTTCTGGCTAAGACGGAGTCAGTGATGAGATAAGAAGATATGATGAAAAGTGTTGACCTTGTGTGGATGGGACGTTCTTTCCTTTTTGGTCCCAGGCTGACTGAAATGTTTACAGAGCGTCACTTTGAGCTCGTTTTCAATTTGACGACTCTCCGCTTGTCATAGGTTTTCTATACGTTCTGCATGCTGGTACAACGTATGAATATCAGGGCTGATGTTGGCTGATGTTGACGGGTGTGATTTTTATTTTTTATTTTTTCCTTTCAGTACACTCCTCACATGCATGATATTAACTGACATTATGCACAGCCGGAAGAGACACACACTCACACCTGAAGCATGCCACCGATACACCTTGGGTGATTTACATATATTAAGATTGTTTGCTTGGTTACTTTGAGGCTGACCATATTGTACAGGTTCCCAACCGTGCTCCTGCAGTACCCTCTGTCCTGTGTGTGTTATTTCTTTTCCTTGCTCTAAAAACCCTGATTTTCTTAATCCTCTATTTAACAGCCCATCCTGTATTGAAGAAGGTGTGTTAGAACAGGGAGAGCACCGGGGGTGCCCAAGGACAAGCGTCAGGAACCTGTTCTTTATTAAATACTGCTCAGTACTGGATGTTGGCAGAAATGCTGTTGCATCGAACAGGAAGAAAATATGGTATTGCTAGAAAATGTGATTTTTCTATGCAATTGTCTGCTTTTCTAGAAAATGATATTCTCATAATGGCTTCCTTACAAATTCATGCTGTCTTGTATACACACAGTGCACACAGTGTTTTCTTGCCACTAAGCAGATTTAATACTTTTATTGCAGCACGGTCACTGATGGGAATTACTATCCACAATGTACATTTTAAAAAGGCTAGATTTACTATACAACAGTGCAGTGATTTCATATAATTTAACCCTGGAGTTCTTGTTGCTAGTTGTATTTCTACAACACCCTGAATATTGGTGCTGTTGAGTGTGCAGTGGGCGGGAAGGCAGTCCTGCTGTATGACAGGAAGAGACGGATGTTTAATACTGCTGTGCAATGGGCTTTCTGGCAGTTATATGAGGTCAAGCCTGTGATTTGAATGCTGTTCCCTTTTCCCCCTCCTGAAAATGACTAAGGACAAACATTGTCTTAGTATAATTTCTGCCTGGTTCATTGTGTTACGTGCTGATTGATGTGAGGAATATGAATTTGTGGTAGTGAAGAGAGTTGTCATAGAGGAGCATAATTAGGATTGAGTGGTTCTGCAGTTCTTGTTGATGATGATGATGTTGTTGCTGGGTTTTTTTTTTTTGCAGTAATAAAAACCATAGCATGCTGGGTTATGGGGTTTTGGTCAATTTGTGGTAGACATAAAACTCCACTAATGTTTATCTTATAGAGGGAGCCTGGCAAAGCGGATACACTCATACTCTGACCAAAAGAGAGAAACGTTTATAAGGATTTGTGCAAAAAAGTTAAAGATCATCACGTTTTACTTGAAGGTTACCACTAGCCACTTTGTGTGACCGCTTTCCCTTGCTTGTAGTCTTGCAACTTTTGCTAGCACCTGCTTTCTCTCTTCCTTATACATGGCTATAATTAGTTCTCTGCACAGAGAGTGTTTCAAGCCGGGATATGGCTCTTGCCTCTACAGAGGTGCTGATAAAATCTGATGATTCCAGTGACATCATGCACCAAATAAGAGCAGAGAGGAGAACATGACAGCATTTGCTTCCCATTCTGTACTGCCAAGACAAGAATTAGTGATGGTTTTAGGTTTGCATTCATGCTGTATTTTAAAAGAGAACTCAACAAGATAGACGACAATTTTAGGCCCTTTTCATTTCCAGATATCATTGTTGGCTCAGGGCCAACCTGGCATGTCATTACTCTCACTCGCGCTCTCTGATGCATGAGATCATGAGGTTCTCCATCAGCACATGGCTCCGGATAAACCAGAGCTCTGATAGCCATCCAAAGCCTGATGGAGTCGTGCCTGATTGCATAGTCCTTTGGTTTACTCTCGTGAACTTGAGTGCTCACAGTTCAGTGATGTAAGACTTCTCATGGATTCAGGCACTGTTTTCTTTTCATCCTTCTCGTATCCTAATAAGTATATTTAAATAGTCCTGATGAGTCAGTCAGAGAAAAAAACTTTACTTATCAAAATAAACTAAATGGGATGAGATCATTCTAATATTTTGACCATTAAAATAATTTTAACAGTCTGTTAAATAGAAGACTTTGTAAATGTAATCTGAATTCAATTACTTTGACAAATGTGCTTTATGACTTTAAAGTACTCTTGTGAAAAAACAGTTTGCATTGGAAAAATTCAGAGAACGGCTAATATTTGGAGGCAGAATGATGTGGGACACAAATTCTTCATGTTTTCAGTATTCATACAAGTACATTGTGGAGAATATTTTTCCGAGTCAAAAACAAACACATGACTGATATACTCTTACAAGACGTTTAAGCTCTGTTAATCAAGAGTATGATATGATACGTATTGTAAGTGTTCTCAGTGTACCCCTTATTGTAAACTCCCACTGCTAATTATAATCAGACTCACTAAATAACTGGTCCATTGATTTTGTTTGATCGCAGACATACTATTAAAGAGGCCATTATCAAAATGACTTTGGATTATGGAGAGCTATTAAGTCTTTGGGTATAGGAAGTTATGTTCGTGCAAGGTGGTCCACTAAACACTAAGTGATTGGAATGTGGAAGGCATCCTTTTTTACAGGCTCAGGGAAAGCATTTCTCTCATGCCTCTAAGACTGCAACTGCATGCTCTGACTTCCAAGATGTACTCCGGGTTTCAAAAGAAAATGTCTCGCATACAGAGTATGGGAAACGCACTGGCAACGACAGAGACTCAATCCAATCATTTTACCTCATCTGGTTAGGAGTCAGTTGGAAGGCTAAGGCCTCGGCTGCATGTGAATTGAATCACAATTGCAATGAAAACATTGATGGGCCTTGTTCTTTTCTACCCAACAAGCCTAAACTCTGTGTTCAAACACAGGTCATGGAGATGGCCTACACGGCAAATATAAACAAAGAATTGACCATAAATAAAAGCACTTCCTGGTTTTTGTTTTAATTTAGCATTTTTTTTACAAAAGGCAGTAGTTGCATTTCTGTTCAAGATATTTTTTGTAACAAATTTTGCTTTAATGCTTAATGTTTTTCGATATGGGAAATGGAAATTGTTGACAGATTCTACAAATGTTACACTTTCTGTGCAATTTTGCAAAAAAAGTATTTGCGATACCTTGAGTTATTGAAAAACGGCATTTTTGTTGGTAACAGTAACGCTACGAAATGAACTGTCACATGACGGGATTTCCTTCACATGAATGCTTACAGAATACACAAACATCATGGCAGAGAGGTATCGTTGGACTGAGGAGGCGAGGATGATGTATATATTTTTTTTTTGTACAAATCATGTGCCACATATTTTGGCAGTTTCTTGTAGCCATGCAAGGCAATAGTTTCATTTCACCACCATCTCCTTTGAATATTAATAATTGTGGTAATTAGCTGTAGATACCGCAATGGAAATAACATAACGGTTATTATACATTGGTCTCTCTGTCCATCTTGTCTTGTGTTCCTAATTAGTTGTGAAGCTTGGGATGGGAAGCTTAAGGAAACGAAAGGTGCACAATTTGCAACGTACATGAAATTAGGGATGAAAACCAAAACTTGTACTCATACCCAAGTTGTGGTAGAGCAGTGGTTAAGACTTTGGACGACTGATCGGTAGGTCATGAGTTCAAATCCCGTCACCGTCAAGCTGCCATGGCTGGGCCCTTGAGCAAGGCCCTTAACCCTCAACTGCTTGTTGTGTAAATGAGATCAATGTAAGTCAGTCTGGATAAGTGCCAATAATGTAAATAGGTTTTGCAGGAAATGATATCACACAATGCATTTTTATTGCAAACGTCTTTTTATGGCTTGCAATTTGTGCAGTAAGTAAAGTAGAGGGAAATATAGCTAACTTCACACAGCAGCTTTATAGAGATAATAGTAATAATAATAGCCGAATGGACAGCTACACTGCTGCTTAGTGTTATTTACTCATTGTATACTGTGTACCTATGTTGGATATTGACTTTACTGAATATAAATAAATAAGTGTTCATTTTTTATGCCTATGTCATTAATGAGTTTTGATGGAAGTGATATCAACACACATCTTTTTCTCTTGTACGCGCTTGGAGGAGAGCACTAACTGCTTACTTCTTGCTATAGATGGTTAGTATTTTTCTGTTCGACTGGTTCAAGTGTAATATCACCCTTCGTACCCAGAGAGAAGTGATAATTGTGCTCTCTTGGTATCCAGGCTGCTGGAGGTGGCTGTGGATTTGTCGCAATTCAAACCCATAGCTTCCTGATAATAGCAGTTTTAAGAAGATTTGCCAGTAAGGAGCCTGCATGGCTGAGCACTGCAGCAAACCTTGCTTACTGCATTCTTCATAGCATGATTCATTTGGTTAACTGAATTAAATTAATTTACTCCAGTGCAGTTTAATCTAGACTATCAGTTATGACTGATCTTTTAATGGACCTTTGAAACACTATAGTGGTGTTTGAGGTCTCTTGGCTTGTAGCACTGTTGCCTTCAGTGAAATGCTACAAGAGCCACATCAGACAGCTTTTATACTTTTTTTTTTTTTTTTACTTGCATAGGAGCGTCCATGTAGTTTTTGAAAAATGTTCTCTCGCAACGGAACATTTAAATGATATTTCTGTACTCTTTTAAACAAAGATGTACAGTTATGATGAATTAGAAGCTAAGAGACATTATGTCCGGTCTTTTCTGGAGGAGGAAGGTGACACTCCTGCAGTTCATCCATTATAAAGACTGGTCATTTCCTTTCCAAACACAATTGCAGCCTTTAAATGGCTGTGAATGATAAGTTATCATGTATTAGCCAGAGAGATGTTCAGTTTCCTACTATAATCCACTGAGAAAGTGATTTTCCTATTGCTGAACTTGTTCCATTCAACCAAAAATAACAGACCTGGGCAATCATTTATAATGGTGCATATTCACCGATATGTGTGTGTCTTCAGTGCAAAATACAGGATTTATTAAAATAAATGGTTGGTGCTTTGTATGCACATGGTCAACGTATGGCCATGTTTGTGGTTATTTTGTATTAAGGGAGACGTGTTAAAAAAACAAGACTAAAGATCCAGCTTCACTGGGGGACGTAGGGCCAATAGGCAAGGTTTTTTTTTTTTTTTTTTTTTTAGGAACCTGTCTGATTACTTAGCTGTCAGCACCAAGTGTTTTTATGCAGATACCCGCTCCTGAAACCAACGCTAATAAAATGAAACACATTTTTTTTGCCACCAATTGGAAGAACCACGTTGGTGAGGGAAATAAGATGCACGAATGCAATCCCCATGAAAGGCAAGGTGCTTTCAAGAGATAGCTTTGCTTTAGAAATATTTCATGCTGCCAGAAACATTATACTTTATGGGCTATTTGGATAATAAAACTTTAAGGGTTCTCCCAGAGGGAAAGTAAAGAACACATAAGCGTTCTACATTTTGAAGAGTGCAGAGAGAAAATGAAAATAAAGTAAATTGCTCAGTATTCTCAGCCATCATGGTGTGCCTGTAGTGTGTGTCACCAGTTTTCTTGGCCCAACTTATCCAACACTGATGCAGAACATCCTCCAGCGAATCCAGACTTTAACGGAATCACTGGTTTTACTGACATGAGGAACATGAGTTTAGTTTTGCCATCTGAAAATTAATTTCGTTCTAGGAATGCAAGCAGTTCCCAGTTTGTGAATGTGAATCAGACTTGGGTGTCATTTGAAGTCATTCCTGTATGCCATCTTTTTAAATTGAGAGTGTGTCTTAAAATGAGATGTAACTTGCACAGTGGCTATGAACAATCGGTATTCATTACACCATGATAAATTGATTACCAAGTCCAAATTCCATGCATAGGAAACAATTTGGAATCTTATCTCTGTAATGTTGGCAGATGAGTCCCAGCATCCATCGCACTCTCGGGGAGAGAGAGAGAGAGAGAGAGAGGGG
>JAOVYV010000009.1:11476846-11491308 GCA_025674545.1 Hassar affinis
ATCCTGCAAGAAGAATGGCTTAAAATCCCTCTGACCACTGTGCAGGACTTGTAGATGTCATTCCCAAGATGAATTTATGCTGTATTGGCCGCAAAAGGAGGCCCTACACCATACTAATAAATTATTGTAGTCTAAAATGACAGGTGTTTCATTGTCTAACCCCTGTATATTTATACAAACTCAGATGTTACGGATGTTTTTCCAAATGACCCGGATTTTCGTGCATACCGCTGTACTTGAGTAAATACTCTTACAGTTACGACTAAATTCTTTCACATGTGGCTCGCTGTTTCTTAAATGGCTCTTTTGAAATCTGTCTGCTGTTACACTGTATTTAAAGCCATCGGCCGATATCTCCAGTCGGATTGAATCCTAGCCCCCTATAGACTGCAGCAAAGTAAATAATAACCTCGTCATGCCCTACGTTTTGTGCTGAAGCAAGAGCAAATGTGGCGTTTTTACAGGTGCGGTAGTTACCCACTTGGTTTAGATCAACAATGCTAAAAAAATTGTCTGGCAGGCAAGCCGGAAGTATTCTTACAGCAGTTTTGCCGTTGCTTATAAAACTAAGCAGATTTGTGTCAGCCCGTGCATAAATAAGATTCACAGCTACAGCTGCACTCATTCTAATGAAGAATACACAGACCTGGAGGAGGGAGAGAGGAGGGAGGAGGGGAATTGATTTTATTTCCTGTCTCTGGGAATTGCCCTCTGCATTCTTGGAAGCAGGCTGCAGGGCTGTGTCATATGTAGGAGGAGAGATTACAGATACACATGTCCATTGGGAATGAGGGGGTGTGTCCTGCCTTACACGTGTATGTCCTAATCTTATCGTTTTATACGGTTTCACTTTTCTTATGCTCCGTTTTTCTATGCAAATGAACTCATTCTTGTTTAAGGCTTAAATGTATTAGTCTTCTTTCTAGCTGGTTCTTCTCTAATATGAGGTTTGGCTGTGTGAATTTTGGTAGTGCTGCTGAAACACTAGGCAAGTCGTGCATACACACACCCCTACCTGTCTGAACGTTGAATCTTTTGAATGTCCTTTGCATTTCCAGTTTTACCTTGTGTAGCTTTTATGCCTGACCCAGTGATAAATCATCCTCTGAGGCGACATTCATTAAGCCTGCTGCTGGGGTACTTGTGTGCATTTCATCTCATGTGAGTAATAGTTATGTGAAATGCCAAGGGCTGATTTAAGGGTGGTCGAAATTCATGTAGAATTTTAAAATTCTACAAAAAAAACAGTCTTTTTAGGTCATTCTGTCATTATCCTCTCAGTGTCCTGTATCATAGCAGGAGACTCGTCTGACGGGTGCGCTAAAGGTCACTGTATCTGTGAGTTAAAAATCTGAACCAGATATTTTCAAGACACAGACTAGACCTTGATTTTTTTTTTTTTTGGCAAAGAATGGTTGTCTGTGGTTACATTTAAAGGAAATCTCCACCCTGTATGACTAGCATACTGTTTTATATAACTAAAATGCGAGCTTCGAATGTGTCCAAGATAAGGCGTGTGAATTATATTTTATGATGTCTTTTGTTTAAACATTTTTTGTTTAAATATTATTGCAAGTTGCACATACCTGCAGTTAACAAATTCCAAGTTAAATACCAAGTTCTCCTAGAAATAATGAAATTATAGAACTTGCCTGCAAATTGGCACCAGATTCGCTGAACACCTGACAATAATTTGGAAATAAACATGTTTTGTGTGTGTTAGGTGTGGAGATTTCCTTTTCATGTGTAGTAGATGGCAGTAAAATCCTTAAACATGCGCATTCACATTCAGCTGCTTTGCATGGCAGTTTTCTGCAGTTAGGCCCATGCAGAATTTGTGTGACATGTGGAAACATCAGTTTAATTTTGCTGAAATTTCTCATACCCTCAAAATCTAATTTTTAGAAAGTCTATTGTACATGGAGTGAATTACTGCTGACTTTTTTCTTTTAATAGGTCTGCAACAGTACCTATTGTGGCATGTAGTATTTTCATATATCACATATACTGAAGTTTTATTAGTGGGTCCAATATCACTACTTTCTGGTATCCCTAACATCACTGTTGGTGCTGGTGTTTCTATCACTTTGGCTCATGTCATTAAAAACCTCGGCTGTCTCTTCGACTCATCGCTCACCTTTGTAGCACATATAAAGACTCTGACCAAAATTACTGCTTTTTACCATCTGTGAAATATTGCTCGCCTTCGCCCCATCCTCAGTGAAGACAATGCCTAAATGCTTATTCACGCCTTCATCTTTTTCCGTTCTGATTACTGCAACTCTCTCTCTTACATTCTCCCTGCTAAACTAATAAACCGCCTTCAGTACATCCAGAACTCTGCAGCTTGAGTCCTCACGTCTACTAAACGCTCTGCACACACTACACCTGTCCTTCAGCAGTTCCCCTGGCTACCAGTCATCTGTAGGATTAACTACAAAATCCAGTGATCAGATCGCTGCTACTTATTCAGTTATTCAATTGCCTATTTACCACTTTTCCTATCTATTTTTACCTTCTATATTCCATATTTCTATTGTACATACCAATATTTCTTTCTTTTTATACACACACACACACAGTTACAGGGGTTAGACAATGAAACTGAAACACCTGTCATTTTAGACCACAATAATTTATTAGTATGGTGTAGGGCCTCTTTTTTTTTTTTTTATTTATTTATTTATTTTATTTATTTAGTATTGCTTTTTGTGAAACTGGGACCTTGAGATCACTATTTTGTTCCATGTACCATATGTGATGCGAATGACAAAGTCTCCTTGAATCCTTCAAGGCTCTTATGATCTTGTTCCTACATATCTCACTGAACTCATCCAGGCTTACTGTCCTTCTCCTTCTCACACCCTTAGATCCTCTAACTCTCTTCTTCTGACTGTCCAACATACTAAACTCTACCATGGGTGGCAGATCTTTCAGCACTGCTGCTCTGAAGCTTTGGAACTCTCTGCCTCAGTCTCTCCATAACTGTTCTACTCTAAATACAATTTAAAACTTTACTCTTTGCCTCTCATTATTCAATTTGTTTCTTTCCCTTGATATAAAGAGTCCTTGGGTTTGTGTAAAGTGCTACATAAATGCAACTTGATAAAAATATTATTATTATTATTATTATTATTATTATTATTATTATTATATCTGTGCATTCTCTTAAATAACTTGTAGGCTGCATGTGCACAGTAATTTTCACACTGTTGGAGACCTGTGGAAATGTGAACCTTTTCCCCCTTGTGGCTGAATCCCAAGCTGTATTTGTCTAAAAGGAGAATTGAGTTCTGTTTTCATCTTATCACCCATCCCTCTGGAGTTCAGAGTCCTGGTTCCTGTTGTGTTTTTCCCTGAGGTGAATTGTCTTGATTCCTAAAGTCATGCAGTCTGAGGCAGGCCTAACTGCTGGTATTGTAACATGCACAGTTCTCTTAAATTTCCTTAAGGAAACAGTACGCTTGAAGAGTCACAGCGTGTGTAGCTTCATCATGTGTGCATCAAACAGGCAGTATTAGATCAGTATGGACCAGGTTATATTTCCTTCTTTGTTATTTCTGATTAGGTGTATTATGATCTCAGCACTATGTGGCATCGCTGTATGCAATTCTGGGTCTGTTTAGTAGTTACTGAATAGTGTGTGTGTGTGTGTGTGTGTGTGGATGTGGATGTGTGGTGGAGGTTAATTACCAGACCTTGGTGCAAGCATGCTTACTGTAATGAGGCAAGACCTACTTCTCTCTTTAATAAGGTGAATGGGAGAAGCATGGCATGTATTCCTCCTGTATCTGAAGACAAGCAGCCACTTAGCTAATTACTTCCTCTCCACAGCAGAATCAGCGTTCCTGAGTTTGTGGCACTGACCAGTTTTTCCACCTTTCCAGTGGTGAAACGTGAGTCACCAGCTTATAGATACGTTTTCAACTCATCCTGCTTGACTTGTATCCCCAAGAGCCCATTTGTAAGGCAGTGTGTTCAGAGTACCATGCACAGTTGACTAGACAATTAGGTTACCTTAGCCAGGAGAGAGGGACATTTAATGAGGCTAAGGAGCTCAGGGACTACTTGTAGTAGCTTAGATGCGTTTTATTGTCAGATTTGGTTCATGAAGTTCTTTTGAACTACTTCCTTGTTCCCTGTCGAAGCTGGCTTCGATACACGCACACAAGGCCTTGGAAAAACAATTAAAATCTGGTACAAGCTGTGTGGGGTGGAGAGAATCAGAATAGCAGAGAGCTTTCAGGAAATTGTACCCCAAACCAGTTTAATGGTCGTGGTGTAGTGGAGAAGCTTAGCAGGACGATACTGGAGCTCTGAGACAGCCGTGTGTTTTCAGTGCGCTACCGATGGTGAAACTTGAAACACTTAGTCCAGCTGTCAGGACTGCAAAGTGCCATCACTCAGTGTGGAAATTTATGCTACCTGAGTAATATCAGATGAACAGAAGCAGCAGGCAGACCACAGTTAATGCCCTGCTGTACAAGCAGTAAAGCTTATGATTATAGCATCCGTATTTGCATCAGTTGCTCTTGGTGCCAGAGTGCGTGAAATATATTTGATGGTCTGGGAAAGCTCGTCTGATGTCCGTGTTTGGCAAAAAATATATTTTTCTGCCTACTTTCCCACCAACTTAAAGAAACCATAAATATCTTTCACCAAAGCTAAGTGTTTTTATTTACTTTATACCCTTGCCTTTGCTATCTTCCTTCAAAGATCATCATCAAAGAAGCCAGTTTAACAAACACGGCTATAACTCTAACTAAATATGACTAAAAGCTTCCTGGCTAGGTGTGATTTACACACAGTGAATACCCTCTGACTCCTCTCCAAGGTTTTTCCACCCAAGAGACAAAGCACAAGTATGCCTTGTTTAGAATTAGCGTTTAGATTCTTTGACTTTTAATATAGAGTTTTTGTTTTAGCTTGTGTGAAACCTTTCTGCCAGGTGCCCGGGTGTCGATCCTGAGATCCATGAGCTTTAATTTCTGTTTTACACATTTATATCAGTATGTGAACTGTACCAGCTTGAGTGAGTATAGGTAATCTGTTTTCTGCTTTCTCATTGGCTAAGCGTATCTGATGCTATAAACATGCTGAGTTGCTGAGGTAACATGATCCAGTAATTTGTCCTTGCATATACGAGCATGCATGTGATCTAAAGAAGAAGTGCACCCAAGTGAGTTATTCAGCATATACCTTAAGGCTCTACCTTAAGTACCAGAAAAACTGAAATACCAATTAACATTTGGTAGGTTCTGCACAGAATCTAGGAGGGAACGTTGCACAGTCCTCACGTTGATGTTTGTTGAGGCCCCAGCATTGAATTCCAATGTTACTTGAGCCAGTGTTGCACGGCTATTGTGTAAAACGATTCTGATCACGTTCACCCAGAGTCTTTTTCAGCCGCACTGCTGTCGTAAGTTCGAGGTTTTGCCTGAATTCTTGTAGTCAGTGCTCATATGTGAAAATCCAGACTTCTACCTCCGAATCGCTATGACCCGTCTCATGAGCTCCAAGTATTAAACCGTGTTGAAAATCACAAAATCCTGATAACTTGCTATTCTCACATTGGTAACCGCTCGAGAAGCTTCCATATGTCTGTCACCTCATATATATGCACTGGCGGATGCAACCAAAGACGTGCATAGGTGATGTTGCTATGTATTTTGCGTAGATGATGTTCTCTCTCACATTCTTAATATTATAATAATTTAAACTATGTATTTAATATTTGTCACTGTATCAGTGACCTTGGTATTATAAGGTTCGTTCGTTCATTCATTCATTCATTGTAAAGCCAGATTGAACCTTATAATACCAAAGATCACACATTGTAAACATGCAGCTGAAGGAGCTGTAGGAGACAGAATGGTATGAGCCAGTCATCCTTCTCCTGCTTTGCCATTCACACTTGTCCTCACTGACACTGCTCATTCCTCTCATTTATCACATCCCTGAATAGTGGCTTCCTTCCTCCAGGGCTGAGACCCTGCATCCTTCAGGATCAATTCCAAACAAGGGACATATTTCACAACTCACCAAGATCCCTTCAGTTCTCTCCGGTCCCGACGTCACCAAAAAACCCGCTAGCTAAAGCGTGGCGTCACCACTGCTGACAGTGACAAAGTGCGTCTTTTATTTGCGTGGCCTTGAATTCTAAGTGTTTGGATTGATTCTGTGGGATCGGGGTGTCTGTCTTGCCTTTGATTGGTGCTCGAGTTGGCTTTTTCTGGGATTTTTGGAGGAATGTGTTGGAGTACAATGCCTCCTTCATGATCTGCATCATGCAGAAAAAGAATCTGTGCTGGAGCACATGTAGATGTACATTGTTCCTCAGGAAGAATTTCCCATGACCTGCTCTACATAAATTTCTGAAATGCGTTGAACATTTTATCAGTAAGATTATCCGTAAAGCCGTAAGGAATGCTGTCATAATTTGTAACCGAGTGGGCTAAGCTGTCTGTTTTCTATGAGGCATGAAGAAATGTCCTCCTGTGGGTTTGTTCTTGCACTCAGTCTCTCTGCAAAATGGCTATCTCATAGTCCCCAAGGCTGCAGCAGAAAATGTTAAATCATTACCCACTTTCATTGATTCATCTTGCAAAGTGCACAGAACTTTTAAAAGTGCAAGCTGGGCCGGAAGAATTCGGATTAGCACATAGACACTTCTGGAAGTGTCTTCCTCAGACCTTTTCAGGCAACAGCACCCTGTCAGGAGCACCCTGTCTGAGCTCCCAGTTCTCTTGTTCACATCTTTTAGGGAAATTGTTAAGTTGTTAAGGCATGGAATAGAAGCAGTACACCTGTCAAAAGCTCATTTCCAGAAGCCTGAGATGCAGATTTGCTATAGGTTCCTTCACAGCACAGTGTATAAGGGAAGATCGTCAATCAGAGGCAAGCTTGTTTCTCTGGTATGACTCCAAAATAATCTTATCCATCGTTACAAAACAATGGTCAGCACTATTCTATACTCTGCAGCATTTGCAGTTTGACTTGACAGATTTACATCCAGAAGACGGAATATTAAAGGGTTTCACGTTTGCGGTAGTTGTCTCACCCTTGGCAACTGGACTGGTGAAAGGTAAAAACGTGCTATTTAAAATAATTTTCCTTGTAATGCCATTTTTGGTCAGTTTAGTTACAGTGAATATTACAGCACATTTTTTTGTGAAGTTCTGAATGTATGGGTGCTGAAAAACATTTTTACATAAGACTCTTTATGGATTTTTTTTTTTTTAATATTCAAACATAAATGAGTTTAAAGAGATGATACAATGGGAATAGCAAATACCGTTAAAAGACAAATATAAGTTCTACAGTCCTGGTGTTGAATCAGTGCATCAATTGTATTATAAGGTAAAAAAAAAATCAAATGTATCAAGTGTAATGACTGTTAACTGGTTGAAAGGTGAATGGAAGTGCTAGTTTATCAGGAAAAGCATCCTGTGTAAAGACAGGCACATATTAAAGGCAGTGTTATCTCTGCAACAGATTTTTTTTTAAACAATGGCCATAATACCAGAAACATTATCATTTAGTTTTCTGTCCGAGCCTGAGTTTCATGACATAGTCTATATAATGGTAGCACACTGCCGAATTTATTAATTTTTTTGTTAATATTACAAGTATCTTTAGCTTCAGCTTAAAAATATTCCTGAAAGGAAATAAACTATAAAAGCTGGCTATTGAGCTGCATAATGAACCCCAAATTCTTATCATCAATGTCTATAGTTGTATAATGTTTTGTTTGATTATTATATTTTATCATGTACCTATGTAATGCATGCATGTAGGGTGTAGATAACGTGCAGCTCAGCCTGCTTTCTGATATGATGATCACGGTTGCCATAGAAACTGCCATTAAAAGGTGTTGTCAGGTCTTTGCCCCTTTTAAGAGAGATGCCTTTTTGAAGCCAAGCATTATCAATTTATATATTTATGCCATATATAAGCTTATTTTGGTCAGATTAGATGAGTGATTTATCGTCTTGGTGATCTGTATTGGGTTTATAGGTCCCTGTCTGTTCAAGTAGATAGAAATCTGATCTGACTGGAAATAACCTCCCGGGAGTGTTGCCAAGATGGCGGCCGTGTTAACATTAAGGACTTTGACAATATATGCACACTTCAGTCTCGCGTTCATTATTCTAGTAATGCATGGCAACTGTTTACATTTGAATGCTGTTTGTTATATGTAGATATAAGCGATGCTATGCAAGTATACAGCATGTTATTGTGAATATATTCTTAAATTATGAACATATCACATATGTGTGACATTCTGTATTGATATGGAAATGTAATGAAATAAAATCCTCTCTGTTTCTGTGAAAAGAAATCAATACAGGCCTACTCAGCTGGTCCATCGTTTTGATGCTTGTGCTTAATTTAGTTGATGGATTAAACTGACTGATGTACCATTTCATTTGTGTATAGCTCATTTCATTTTGGATGGGTCAATACTATTGTTTGCTATTCCATCAGAAAACTGTGTTGTGTTACCAGCAGTCAGTCAGTCTTGCAGAACATCTGCTATGTTTTTTCATCCTTTACACTAAAGTTTTATTTTGTATAACATTTCACACCCAAGCAGAAAGCCATGCTGTTATTTACGTCTTCTTGTGGAGAAATGTGTTGGTCATGTGCTGTGCATCTTCTCATTAAAGCTTGGTTTCAGCTGTGCCTCGAAAACTTGTAAATGCTCTCAGGCTGTTTATGTAAGCAGTCCTCACCCTTCACCCTGGCTGTCCTTCATGTTCTTCATAGATCCCACATATCCAGTTTTCCCTGTCCAGTCTATCCATGACTGTTTGGAGTTTTGTGCTTGGTCAAGCTGTGTATCATAGCTGCATGATTTTTGTGCATTCTCAGCATTTGATAACTGAACTTCTCTGTGCTTGGATGTTTAAAGAAGAACATTTGTGGTCATCAGAGCTCCGGGAACACTTTGGCGTGTCTGATGTAATGATTAACACTAGGACCATTTTTGTCCAAATTTCAACAGTGAGTGTGGAACTGGAGCGACTGCGTGAGTGGTCTGTGTTTCAAGTTCAGTATTGGGTGTCTAAGCTCATTACACTAATCTGGTTAGGGGAACAACTGGATTTTAGGTTTTTCTCCTCCAGTTTTGCAAATGATCCTGTCTCACTTCATGTGAAATCTCTTAATGAGGTACATACCACCACAGAGCTGCTATATCCCTCCTACCACGTGTATAAATTAAATAAAGACAGGGCTGGATTTCTTTCTAGCCAAGACTGTAGAAGCAAACTGCCAATTGATGACCCGTGTCAGGTGACTACACATGGTGAAACACCTCCTAGATTTGGTGTCCATTGGAGCAAATCTATTTATCTGTCTTCTTTGTCATCAGCAGTGTTTTAAGTTCAGCATGAAACAGAATGGGTGTAGTAAAAATGAACAAGGTGCAATAATAATCTATTATTTTTACACAAAGGAAAAATGACTTAAGTTTAGGAAGCATAAATGGTGCAGCTTGCCTGTAATTGTGGATGTGGTCTGTGGATGGGTGGGTGTGTGGGGTGTGCTAAATTGTTCTGACTGTTACGACTGTGTTAATGCAAATTGAAGCACAGCATACCATAACTCCCTATGGTTAGCCTTCACAATCAATATCCCAATCAAGACTCCTACCTAATTGCTCAACAAAGAAAGATCTATAAGATCAAGGAATCTACCTCTCTTAAAACTGGATCCTCAGCCATTGCAATGTTCCAGGTAATGAAAAAAGCAGACTGGTAAAAAAAAAAAAAAAAAAGCAGCTGAAAAAGAGCTCCCAGCCACAGATGCCCTCTACTAAGTCTTTTGTAAAAAAAAAAAAAGATGTGGCAAGAGGAAGAGAATCGTAACATGGAGAATAACCTACATGAAATCAGTCAGGAACCCTAACCAATACCCTTTAAAATGACGAGATCAAACAACAATAATTTTAATGCTGTCTAGGACACTCAGCTGTGACACACAAACACCAACTTCTTGGAGAAGATGCACCATCTTACAAAAACTGCAATTCATTATTAACAATTAAACATGTCTCAACAGAATGCACAGTTGTCGATATATCAGGAAAAAATGTACTATAAAGACAGCAATATGAAAAGAACTCTATCAAAGAAATCCACCTAAGATGATTCAGGACTTCTTAGATTATTTAAAATGAGAAGGCCAAATTTAAGATGTTTTTTCCAGACTCCTTAACTCCAATTCCCCTATGTCTTCTTTAAATTGTTGTAGTATTATTCAAATGAGATGCAGTTTCTGGATATAGTATGTCTGATGCTTGGTATGAATGGCAGGGATGAGAGCACACGTGACATAATGCCAGAAGAAGTTAAAAAAATGGCCTCTCTAAAAAATCAAGGTGATACTTGAATGAATAATCACAAATTTCTGAACTGGTTTTGTTTTTTTACATACTATTACTCCAGTATATTATTATATGGCTTTGGACTAGAGTAGGGTCACATGCATTTAATCCGTTTTCAACTCAACAACAATACAAAAATTGAAACAAATGTATTTGTTGTTAATTAGTTTGAGCTGATTTGTTGTAGAAAAATAGTTGTACATTTTCACTTGACTGTATCATCTCTTTGCCATTGGTTTAGATTGATGTAGGAGACATCATGTTTCTAAAAGCCTATCTGGCACAAACAATATTTTTATGGCAGAAGCACAGAACAGATATAAAGTGGCTTTTATTTACTTTCTTTGTGTATTGGGGATGTAGCAATGGACTAAGGTTAAAAAGTGCCATGTGTGGTGTGTTGCTTCATTGTTCTTGTCTTGGATGTTTAATTGCAAACTAATGACTGGCGTTCATTGTAGCTGCTTGTTTTAAAGCTGGTGTCCAGATTGCTTGCTCGTAATATGAATGTTGACTGCTAGGAAGACAATAGCTTACTTAAAGCCTCCAGCAGTCCTGTTCCTCTGACATGCCCTTGTGAACATCCTCAGCCTTTTAAACTCTGCCAATACTTGGCTTGGATGAGCATCAATACAAAAGAACATTTGCTGGATTGTGTACACGAAAACATTTTTTTCCCACAGAATCAAAAGAAGTGTTTTAGAAATCTATATCTTATTACCTGGGGTTCTTTAAAAAAAAAAAAACCCTCCCATCTCCCCAGTCTGTTTCTGCCCTCTTTGCAACCTTTAGCGTCCCCCTTTCCCACCCTCCAGCTTCTTCTCTTGCCATATCTTTCTTCTTCTCCCTAAAATCTTGCCAGTTTTTCGCTTAACCTTTCACCATGCTTAACTCCACTAATGACTTCTTCAGATGACACGTGATGCCCTCGGAGTTCACTCCGGCACTCGCACTGAAATAATGAGCAATTCTTGATGGCAGTTTTCTCTGGAGTTAAATGAAGAAAGAGTAGCTGTAGTGGCAACAAAAAAAATTAGTTTAATTATTAGCGTTATATAGTTTGAGGCTAAACCTGTCAAGTTCCATTAGCAGTACGTGTTCTGCTGATTATTACTCTTCCTGTTTCTAACTGTCCTTCTCTTTTATTTTTCAGCTGTGGAGAGCCTTTTGGAGGTGCTTTGCCATTGTATGTGCAAACAATAAGGTAAGACCCATATTGCACTGTGCAATATTTGGATACAGTTGGATTTGGATTTTTTTGTCGATCGTTGCTTTTATTTAAACAGTTGGCTGTTCAGTTTTCCTGTCAACAGGACCAGGTGTTTTCAGTCAAAGGGTGTGCAGTCTTTCTACCGATCAGTGTTAAATGTCTCAGTGAATGAGCACTGACTCTTTTACTGAGAACTGGTAATGAAATTCTGGGCCCTTTTGTCAGTCCTAGCAGGGGTTTGGCACTCTGAATAATCCTGTGCTGCTCAGAAAGGGGCCTTATGCTACGTGACTAGAGCTGACCAAAAGCCAGCCGGCCCCAGGAAGTAGACCTGGGCTGCAGTTGCCATGGCAACCAGAGTATGTGGCGCATGACATAGTAGTGGCTGCCAGTTGCTAACAAAGCATGGCAGCATCCTTCCCTTCAAGTGCTAGGGCTCTAATCCTCAATCTCTCTCTTTCTCTCTCTGTCTTTCTCTCTCTGTCTTTTGCTACCTCAATATCTGTAGCAGAGAAGCTCAAAGAGCCTTTTTTGCTCTGCTCTCCAGGGTATACAGCACAGGAAATGCATGGTTGGTTGTGCAGAGCGACTGGACTCTGCTGGCCTCAGCGGTGATGGAGTTGAGTGTAAATGCACTCTAGTGGTTTATTAGTACAGGAGCTTATGAAGCATGCTGCTGTTGGATAGTTCTCTTCCCGTTAGCTTGCAGTATTCACGCGTTCAAAGTGATCCTTCGTCATTAGACCACGACACGCAAGAGTAAACGATCACAGCGCTCTGTTCCAGCATTTAGCGAGCATGGTTTTTATGTTTGTGGAGCGTCTTTTAAGGATACACTTAATCAGGAAGCATCTGTTGGACTGAAAGTGAGGAATTTCTCTGCTCTTCTTCAGAACAACCATAATTGCAAGCAGTCCAGCAGCATCCTACAGGAAAACTCTGAAGTGAAGAATGCATCGCAAGAGAAGCCAATTTAAACTGCTGATTTTATTTATTTTTTTTTTCCCCATATATGTTTCATAGCATCCTCCCCAACCACCCTGCCCTATGTACTATCCTGGTGAGGAAAGCATTTGTAAAAAAAAGATAAATAAAAGCTGCCATTTTGTTAAAAAAAAAAAAAGGCAGTTTTCTTCATGGGGAAATATATAGGAAATAATAGATCTGTTTAGTTTTCCTTGGGACTCCCACTGTTTTATATTCAGCCCAAGGTCGAGATGTTGACCAGTCATTAATCATCTGTAAGGAAACATCCAGCACGATAGATGCAGGACTAATTGAGTACAGGGGGAAGTAGTCGTGCATGAGTGCTTTATCTACAGGCTGGCTGATGGTCTCATTTGAGTTTTGTTTGGTTACCTCGGCTGTCTCTCCACAGGGGGGAAGTTTCACTTTGTTTGCAGGCCAAGTGTGCGCTGTGTGTGAGTAATTGGTAGGTAAGAATAATAGGTTGTGGCATTGAGAGGAGACACACAGGCAGGGTTGTGTACTGTAACAGAATGAAAGGAGACCAGCTGAACCACGTTAACCTTCATCAATCCCCAGCCCTGACCCTTTTTACATTAATGTAATGACAGAACGTAGCATATGTCAATATTTGGTTAGTCAGTATACCCAATAATCAAAGCAAATATTATTACTATTGTGGGCACTTGGCGGGAAAAAACATCACTCCCTGCATTCCGTTCAGACCATCTGTTCCAGCTGTCTAAGTAGACAGCATTAGATATCTGTCTGTCTTAGAAAAGTAAATCCTGTAATTCTGCTCCCTTGGCAACAGCTACATGAAACTCTGAATGTACTGCATCCTGACAGGCAGCATATGTAACATGCTATCTAGTTTTAGTTAACTAGCTTAACCATTATTTATTTAGCTGAGCCTATTTTCCATCTAAGCCAGAACGCACATTTAATAAAACAATAAAACAATCCTAAATTGGTACCAAAGCAGTTATAACTAAACGTATAATATGGCATTATGAGAGAAACTAAAATCGAAAGGTAATTAGGGGCCTCAGAACAGCTAAAATAATATTTATAGCAGTTGTTCGTGCAAATTACAAGCAACATCATTTTATTGCACCCTATTATTCTATTATTAAATCATAAATCAAAGAAGACTGAATACTGTCAACTGGCTGAAAATTACTATGTGCATGCAAATAGCCAGTTCAATTGTATGAGGCGGGGCTCTTATATTTATATTTATAAAATTTAGTAGACATTTGTTTACATTTATATTTATGGCATTTGGCCAAATTTCCTGATCCAGGGGAACTTAGAAAAGTGCTGTGAAGCTTCATCAAGACAACACATCCTCATCTCTGCATGCTAGTTCTCTAGGTCCGGAACTACCTTAGGATCTCAAAACCCTGTTGGGGAAGTTAGTACAGTGTGTGTGTGTATGTATATACATTTGATGGTGCACACGAAAAACCTTCTTCCTCAAACGTTCCAAAACTCCAAGTTAAAATGTTCCATTTACCTTTTGGCCTTCTGGTACGAATTCTTTATGGATGATCCCTTGAGAATCAAAAAAGGCAATGAATAGTGACTTGATTTTTGATTGGGTGAGGTGATGTTCTGTGCCATTCAGCACTTTTTTTTGTCTCAGGATCGTATTCAAACACCCATGATTCATCTCGGTTGATCATTCTGTTCAGGAAATGTATCAATTTACAAAATGGAAAGTGAGGGAACGAAAGAAAAATCTAAATCCAATCAATATTTGGTATTACTACCCTTTGCCTTCAATCCAGCATCAGTTCTTATAAATACACTTACACAAAGTCAAGGATTTTGTAGGATTATAGTCAGGTGTATGATCAACCAAATATACCAAACAGGTGCTAATGATCATCA
>JAOVYV010000009.1:11526666-11543483 GCA_025674545.1 Hassar affinis
CTCTCTATCTCTCTCTCTCTCTCTCTCTCTCCTTCTGGGTTTATCCAACAAACACTTTCCCTCTCATGACTACATTTTTGCTGTTAGTTTCTCTGTAGTTACCACATAATTTATACTATGTGCTAAATATTCTTTAAGATGAATAAGTAATACATTTAGACCATATTGTGTTAAACCTAAAAGCTTCCTATGATATGTCCTGGTGATGTTTTACCTGGCTTGGTTTATCTGATACAAATGAATAGTGCATTTGTATAAGGTTCACTCTGTCTGTTGAGGTCTAAGGTGATAGGCAGATTAATATTTAAATGCATTTGAAATTGATGCAGTTAACATGCAAATGCAGTTTTCAAATTAATTTAGCTGTTTTTTTGTTTCAGTCTGTTTTTGTGACCCCTTATTTATTGCATAGCATTTTGCTTCTGCCTAAGTTTCCTGACTCAGTAATCCTGATGCAGAGCAGACTCACCTCCCTCTGACATGTTATAAATGTCAATGTGGAAGCCATGAACTGTTTATTTTATCTAAATTGATAAGTCATGCTGATAACACTGCAGTGATGGTGTGTAATCTGGAGTGTGGAGTACAGCCAAGGAAAGCAGCCTAGTGTAAACAATAATCTGTGTGATTTTGTCATCATGTCTCCCTCCTTTCTTAAAGGCATCCAGGGTGTGGGTTCAAAATAAAGTGGATGAATCCAAGCACGAAATCCATTCGCAAGTCGACGCCATTACTGCTGGAACCGCGTCCGTTGTCAATCTTACTGCAGGTAAATTTGCACGAAGAATCCATAGCAGCCGGGTCGTCTTTCTTGTTTCTCTCGTGTCCCCTGTTCATTTGTCTAGTCGGGTACTTTAAACGTCTGGTACCAACAGATAGATCGTGTTTCTTAATGGCCCTAGATGAATCGAAAATAATTTTGTTGGGATGCAGAAATATGCTGGTGGTGTAAAACATGCAGCTTGAATATCAACTCATGCCTTCTTCCAGTCCACATCAAGGACACAGTCAGGAAGCAGACACTCTTCATTTGCACTAATACATATTTCTGTTGATGACTGAATATTGAGTGCAGTGTGCTGAAGCTGAACTGTTTGGCATGAGCCTGGTTCTTGTAGACAGGTCGTGTGGGTATAAGCCAGATTTCTACAGGAGATAATCTCTGTATGCCATCTGTTTGATAGGCCAGAGATCTGAATGCTGAGTATCAGAAACCAGAAACTCCAGACTTTTTTTTAATGCAAAATACTTATATATTGATTCTCTCTTATGAAAATTCCTATTAGAAATTTATATATTTATTCACATATCTTTACATAATATGTATTAGAATACGTCTTAGATTTGTCTGGAAAATCCTAATCAAAATCTGTCTTCCCTCTCCATAGTCTACAGACCAAAAATTATCCTGTGATCAGAAAATCAGTTTACTGCATATAATGTATATAATGGAAGTTTTCGGAGGGGTAGTTATTTTAATGATCTTATAAATTAACAGTTAAAGATATCTGTAAAATGATACATGATTCAGAGATGGCACTACATACCAGAAAGAAGAAATCTGTAGTTATGTGGGAGGTCATGGACATCAGAAACCCTTTGGACAAGTAACCAAAACTTTATTGACCTCATTGCTCTGGGTGTTCCCTCAATTACTGTTAGTGTGTGATCTCTAATATGGCAGTCCAGAAACTTCCATTGCTTTTACCTGGTGACTGCATAAGCCATACCATATGATTTCATATTATTTTCATAGAAACAAACTATTCAGTGAGTCCTTATGTCCTGTGCATGAGGGTGGAGTGATCATGGAAGAGACCACTCCCACCAAGACAGAAATGTTTCATGATGGGATAAAGATGATCAGTCAGACCCTATTCACACATGGCATGAACATGCTTCCTGGGCAATCTGATCGTATACGTGTGAACAAACATACTACGTGGAGCTGCCCACTTATGCTCAAATCACCAAAGAAGCATGTTAATACTGGGTGCGAACAGTGACTTTCCCCAAAGGGACATGTGGACATAAACCATGCCAGCCACCATAGCATAAGAGAACCACTGTTTTTTCCTTTAATTTGACACCGCTGTCTATATGTGGCAATGGCACATGCATTAAAGATGCAGTGGATGGAGATTAAGTAGGAGTAAATCCCTGCTGACCCCATGATCTGTGTTTTATAGTTCCACGGACTGAAATTACCATGTATTATGTTTTATGTTTCCTTCTTCCAGTTTACGCTTGGTACTTTCAGGTTAAAATGACCTGAAGATCATTTCTGTAATAGGAATATAAAAATGATATTGCTTTCTGTCCTTGTCTGTGTCTAAAGGTGACCCTACAGACACTGACTACACAGCTGTAGGCTGTGCCATCACCACCATCTCCTCCAACCTGACGGAGATGTCGAAGGGCGTGAAGCTGCTGGCGGCTCTCATGGAGGATGAGGTGGGCAGTGGGCAGAGGCTCTTGGGGGCAGCCAGGACTTTAACCGGGGCAGTATCTGACCTGCTCAGGGCTGTGGAGCCAGCATCTGGAGAGGTACACACAAACATGCATACTCCGTCTACAGTTAGAGAGTCCAGGCTCTAGTTTGTAACACTGCTGTGAATATTTTAGCCCAGGCAGACAGTGCTGACCGCAGCAGGTAGCATCGGACAGGCAAGCGGAGACCTGCTGCGCCACATCGGAGAGGGAGAGACCGACGAGAGATTCCAGGTGTGTATATGCTGCTCGTGGTTGCGTCCCTGCATATAAATTAGGATGAACAGTATCCAAATCAGACGGAGGAACTCGCAAACATTATTGTTACATTGTACTGATTTCTTTCCATCTCATTTTTCTGATGTTCCAGGACATCATGATGAACCTGGCCAAAGCGGTAGCAAATGCTGCCGCACTGCTGGTGCTGAAGGCGAAGAACGTGGCACAGGTAGCCGAGGACACGGCGCTGCAAAACCGCGTGATAACTGCAGCCACACAGTGTGCCCTCTCCACCTCACAGCTAGTGGCCTGCACCAAGGTAAGTCATGGATAAGTAAATTGATGGATAGGTGGTTACTATGCACATGGCTGAATGGATAAGTATACAGATGGACAGATAAGTGGATAGATGGATAAATGGATGGATAGCTGAACCTATCCTTCCTTAAAGAAGCAAAGAATAACATATGTAATAACATTATAGACAACAAAACATTGATTTTGCATTGTTTTTATATGGTGCATTTATTTTTACAATACATGGGTTTCAAAATTATTGGTGCTCTTACATTCAATATTGTATTATGCCTCTCCTGGAGAGAATGACAACGCTGAATTCATTTCTGTAATGTCTAACATGGTTGAAGACACTTGTAGAGGAAGCTTGGTCCACTCCTCCATTTTAAGCTCCTTTACATTCTTAGGTTTGTGAATTCAGACCATAGAGTTTCTGTAAGGTTCAAGACTGAGTGAGCTACGTTGGATGTAGTATGGAAAAGGTCTGAACAGCATGGCAGAGGCAACCACGGTTTGAGATGAAGTATAGTGGTACTTAACAGAATTTATGATGCCATCAAGTTTTACAAGTGCTGCTGAATCACCAAACACACAACAGCCCCAAAGCATCAATGATCCACCTCCATATTCCACAGTGGGCTTTCAGGTGCTTTTCTTTGTATGCAGTCCACTTTTACCACAATTCACAATGCTAATTGTAGTGCTAGTGCTTGTTGTGATGGTTTTTATGGAGGATCTGTGTTTTTGCTGTGTTTCCAAATAGCTTATTGTTACAAAACAGCTGATTGTGAAACTCTAACATCATGAAAATCATCTCACCTGTCTTGACACAGAAATGAGAAAAATAATCAGAAACTGATCTTTAGGCTCTTTTTTGCCCTTATTTACCATCCTCCTCACTGTGTGGGAGAGACAGTGTATTCACTGGTGAAACCCTTGGAAAAATGTCCAGCTGTTTCAGACAAGTGAAGCTTTTAATGTATGTATGGACCCAGTTGTGATTTTAACTAGTTTATTTTATATCCATTAACCAGGACAATAACCATCTGTCTCGTTTGTGCTGAACGTTCTTTGGTTTCTGCACTAGTAAAGTGATTTTACACTTGTATGTATGCACCAGTTCAACATAAGTTAAATCATTTCTCATTTTGTTTCAGTGGAAAATGTGAATTATGTGTAATGTTTTGGTTTATACAATCATTTTAAAAAGGTTACCAATCTTTCTGGAAGGTACTCAATATGGAAAGGATAGATGGGTGGGTGGGTGTATGGATGGATGGATAGATTGGTGGATGGATGGATGGATGAATTAATAGATGGACAAATGGATGGATGGATGGATGGATGAATTAATAGAGGGACAAATGGATGGATGGTTGGGAAGGGTAGTCAGATGGATATAGGGTAGATGGATACATGTATGGATATCATGTATCCAACCACCAAAATACTGTTCATGTACAGTTGTACTTGTAATAGCAATTTCCTTGTTCAAACACCCAAAACTATGACTTAATTATAGTAACCGCTTGGTAAATTAAAATGATCTGTAGTCATTGATCCATCAGCTCTCTCTAACAGCAGCAGAATGGCATTAATGCAGTATTTTCCCTGTTTGCTCAAGGTGGTGAGCCCCACCATCAGCTCACCTGTGTGCCAGGAGCAGCTGGTGGAAGCCGGGAGGCTGGTGGAGCGCTCGGTGGAGTTGTGTGTTAAAGCGTGCCATGGTGCCTCTGACGAGGCTGAACTGCTTCGGCAGGTGAATGGAGCAGCGGGCACAGTCAGCCTGGCACTTAGCGACTTGCTTCAGCATGTGCGTCACTACGCCAGTTGTGGTGAACCCATCGGCCGCTACGACCAGGCCACTGATACCATCATGACCGTCACTGAGAGTATCTTCACGTCTATGGGAGATGCAGGTGAGGCACTGAGACCCTGATATGTACAGTATCATGATAATAGTATTTGTAATAATGGAATCGGAAAGCAGTGCCATTATTACAGGATGCAATGATAAGCAGCATCTCAAAGTGACAGCTTTTGAAATATTTGTATTATAGAGGATGATATTTATAGCTTTAAAAGACTGAAACTGCTGTAATTTGATTTGGGAAACAGTTCTGGTCATTTTCAAACCGGTTTAGCTTTTAGTAGTTTTGTTTAGTTTACTCAGATTTTCATCTGGCATGTTTGTTGTATAAAATTAAGACACACTGTTTAAAAGTCTTGTGGCAAGATTGTATGAACATTTTATATGCATTATACATTGAGTATATAAACATTTATGTCACTATAGTATAATGAAGTTGATTCAGTTTGTTTTTACAGTATGCCATCCATTGTCATGTCAGGGTAAAAGTCCAGTGGCTTTCTGAAGCACATTCAGACAGATGGTCTTAATTACATCCAGAAAAAAAGATTTCATGACTAGAAGGGTTTATTTAAAAAAAGGAAATTTCATTGTGGACTGTGATACAATAATACACCGTGGGTCAATGAAATCATTTATTCAGGCCTTCCAAGCAAAGCATATCTGTGTTGTGGTTTAAAAGGATAAATATTGTCTTAGCTTTTCTGTTCTCAGCTTTGCATCACAAAGGAATACATCACTAACACATTTCCCATAGTGATTCCCTAGTCATTTTATGGGTATTTTCCTTTAAAACAATTTTATCTTAATGTACAAAAACACAGTTGATGATTCAAGTGTATGTTGAATTTATTGCACAACCATTTTGCATCTAAAGAAGAGTTTCCTGGTGGTGTTCAGAAATAATGCATGAGTTTTTGCATTAAAGGCATTCGCACATCTCTATCATAAGCCAGGTGTCTCACCCGGTGATATAAATGTCTGTAGATGAATAACGAATATGAATGAGGCCAAAGTAGATACATCTTAATCGATCATCAAGCTGTATCTAGCATCGTTCAGGTCTTCAGTGCTATTGACTTTTTTGGTGTGCTTTTGAATTTATTTCATCTCTGTGAGATGCTGGTGTTTTTTTTTTTGGCAGTGCTTTCTATTACCTGTCCTTAGGACATGCTCTGTTGTGAAGCTGTGTTCTAACTCTGAGCTATTTATTATAGTATGGCCATAAGGCCTAAAGCTGAGCAACATCCAGCCCACTTCATACTTGGGGGTTGTTGGACATGTAATGTAAACCACTACACAGCTCCAGATCTGGTTTCAATCAAGTCAGCTTGCTTTGAAACATTAAGAGAAAACACATGGCAGGAATCCTCAAGTCAAACTTGAGGTCTGGTTACTGGTATTCCAGTAAAACTATTACTGTAAAACTGTGTCTGACCAGCTGAGCACTTCTGCGTGGTTTTGAGGTTTAGCATGTAAAGCTGTGTTTCTCAAACAGTTTTGGGGTGAAAATTCATAGATGCCTTCAGTATTATTATTTTTATTTTACATTTACGTCACAGACATAATATTATAATCCAGTATCATTTTTATTTTTCTATAATTATTATTATTTATCTATTTTATTATTATATATAATAATTTTTATTATAATTTTTATTTTTAATTATTAATATTATTATATATAATAATAATTATTATTATTATATTTTATTAGCTAAATAATAATAAATACTACTTGTTGGAGCGATAAATTTATTTATTTACTTGTATTATTATTTCTAATCTATCATTAGAGTCCAAGTCGGACTGTCTATGGATGCTGCAGTAGAAAATTAAGATGATAAAATAACAAATAAAAAAAGACTGAAACAAAATCTCAAGATTTCCAAGCAAATTTGAGAACTATGGCTTTAAAGTATTGTATTTTCACACTTATAAAAGAGTCCATCCAGGTTTGCTGGAGATCTCACACACACACACACATACACACACACATACACATACATCCTTACTTTGATGGCAGTATCTGTGATATTATTTCTGGGTCTATGTAGGTGTCTGCAGCATGTATAGGCGACGAGTGGTTGCACTGTAAAATGTTCCTGAATCGATAGTGTACATCAGGTCACCTGCCAGCTTTTGTTAAGCCTCGCTCTTGCTGCTTTGATTCCCAGTAGAGCACTGCTTCAACAAATCACATTCCTACAGATCAAAGGCATGAGAACTAAGGCTTTGCCTGTTCTGTTTCAAAAATGTTGGCAGTGGAATGAAGCTGAAATGTGTGGGCAATTATGGCATGGGAAATAAGGAAGTATAGCATCAACTTACATATTATTGAATATGTGTGTGTGTGTGTGTGTTCGTGTGTTCATGTGTTTTCGTTCGTTTAAAGGAGAGATGGTGAGACAGGCCCGCGTGTTGGCCCAGGCAACGTCAGACCTAGTGAATGCCATGCGTTCGGATGCTGAAGCCGAGGTGGACGTGGATAACTCCAAGAAGCTGCTGGCGGCAGCCAAACTGCTGGCCGACGCTACAGCTAGAATGGTGGAAGCTGCAAAGGTGGAATTTTAATATAAACTCTCCTCACAAAGAATGCATAATTACCGTTTTTTAGCCAATCATCATATTTAGCCTTTGATTCCAAGTTAGTAATGGATGTGAACTGGGATTACACATAAATTCCCTTAAATAATGAAAAATTCCTTTTGAATTCTGTCCTTGTTCAGAAAACTTATCAGTTTATCAAAAGAGGGCCATATGAGATTCTGTGCTGCTCTGACCGTATAAATAAAAAAGCAAGCAGAAATGTATTAAACATGTAAACATGCAGAATCTTATTATTACCTTTAACCTTCTAACACTTATCTGAATGATATCAACTTCTGGCATGCAGTTTCCTTGGTAACCATGAAATCTGCTGGTGACTTTGTGTTGAGTTGAAGTCGCATCAGGAGACAGAGAGAGACAGACAGAGAGAGAGTGAGAGAGGCAGAGAGAGAGAGAGAGCCTTTCCTTTGCTGTGAGAGTGATGTGCTGTTTTCCTATTCTTCTTTCATATAAGCCACAGGGTTTGAGGTGTAGTTACACAGAAATGGCCTCTTTTCAAATCAGTCATTATAAATCATTATAGCTATGTTTTCTTTTTTTGCATCATCCACCAGCTTCTATATTTAACCTTTTTATTTTTAGATTTGTATTTTTGGAGTTAGTGGTGTTGAGTAAGAACAGTTGTTGTAATATTAATAATGTTTTCCAATTTGTTGCAAGAGAAAAAAAAATCAGCCTGACAAATTATGGCTCAAACCATGCTAGCTAGACATTTCTGTACCCACACATACTGTAGCAAAATGGACATTAGTTTAATTAATTAAGTTATTAAATGGCAACATTGCAAATCTGCAATGCTTTTGTGCCTCAGTTGGAATGAAATCAGCCCTTTTCACTTTTGGGTGTAACCAGACTCCCGGGTGTCACATCAAATCAAGCCCGCATATTGATCTGGCACAGGTTTTACACTGGATGCCCTTCCTGATGCAACATTCCCATTAGCCTGGCTTGGGACCTCAGTGGTGGGTTAAGGGCCTTGCTCAGGGGCCCAAAAACAGCAGCGTGTTGTCTGGGATCAAGCCCATGACCTTTTGATCAGCAAACCAGAGTCATTCTGCCCCCCCCTCCCCCCCCCAATGTTTTCTCTCACTTCAGAAAGCCTTCCTTCTTGAACTAACGAACTAAGGTATGTATTTTGTGTGTCTGGTTTTGGAAGGGACATTGTAAGCAGATGGGGAGAGGCTGCATTTAAATTTGTTTGAATTTTCATTTCAGAATAACTCCTAAGCAGACATCTAACACAATCATGTAATGACAGGACTGTTTCAGTGGACGTTAATGCACACCCCAGAACACTGTGTACTCTAGCAGAATGTGCGAAAGATCTGTTTGAACTGCCTTAGGGGGCTGCGGCTCACCCGGAGAACGAGGAACAGCAGCAGAGGCTGAGAGAAGCCGCGGAGGGCCTGCGAGTGGCAACCAATGCTGCAGCTCAGAACGCCATTAAAAAGAAGCTGCTCAACAGACTGGAGGTGAGAGAGACATGCTGCATGGCTGTCACCTTCACTCAGTGCCCTCTCTTTCTTTCACTTCCTTTTACAGTGCAGCTTTGACCTTCTGACAGCATAGTACACTGAGAACGGTTGTCACCATTATAGCAGCGACTAACTCATTCGGGGAATGATGCCTGAGACATGCTAGACACTATAGAGAATTAGAGAGCTATAATTGGAACTATAGAGAACCCTGTTGAACATATATCCATTCTATTTTTCTGAGGAAGTTAATGCGTAAACCAGAGGTGCCAACATTTACTTTTTAGTCATAGCATTGAACTTTTTCTTGCTTATTGGAAAACCCAGTTCACCGAAAGGGAAAGGACGTGGAAGGTGTTCATTTGTTTCTGGCAGTATTAACTTTTACTTTGTGATGACTGTATATGTGAACTTTGACCTGTATACAAAAAAAAACTTTAACAAAAGGGTGGGGCTGTAGGCTCTTTGGACAGTAAAAGTGCAGGTTAGAATGTGTTAGAATAATTTACGCTGTTAATATGGAGCTGTCCTGTCCAGGATGTTCATGTTTCATGCAGTACTGATTAGTGGTGTGTGCACGACTGTTCTTCTAATCTCATTCCTGCCTCCCACCGAAGGAATTGCCCAATCCCATCATTATTATTGTTTGTACGTGGCTGACAAACATAGTTTGTTCTGTTTGTCAGTATAGACCATGACCAGGAAATGCATCCTCTAATGATGATAAAGCCGCATCTTGTATGTACTCAAAACAAACTCCCACTCCCATGTGACTTTTTTTTGTTGTTGTCCCAGTACACACCTAAAATATCCAGTGCACCTCTGTGTAAAGTGCCTCTTAGAATAGTTGGCACCCTTCCTGAAAATTAGCAAAACTATAAACTGAACATCAAATGAAATGGGTGATGATTATATAAAGCTTTGGAATAGTTTCTGCCCATAATACCCAACAGTTTCTGCTTGTTTTCCTAAACCCCGTCTTTAACTCTCCTGACGATGCCGCTCTAATCCCCAGTCTCAAGTGTTGCCATATTTCTAGTAAAATGTGTTTTGTATCCCTTTTGGGACTTCTTCTTCCAAAGGGATCTGCCAATTTGCCTTCTTATTGACAACAAATATGGCATTGTTCTGATGGCCTCTTTCCACCCTCCATCTGTCTTCCTACTTCCTGTGTTTGGCAGTGGTTTCAAAAAACTCTTCATGAATATCTGTATTCATTTACCTCTGCGTGCATGCAAGGCCACGTGATGTAGGACTGTTTGAATTAACCAATCAAAAGCGCGATCCGTGTATTAAAAGCCGGCGGTTGAATGCAGCAGTTGTCACAGAATAAAGAAGAGTCAGCTCAAAGACTGTTTTGATGTGTGTGTGTGTGCGTGTGTGTGTGTGTGTGTGTGTGTGAGAAAGAGAGAGAGACTTGTAGTATATTTTGAACAGTTTGGGGCTTTGAACCTGTAAAATCGAATTGGTTCAGTAGAAAGATGTTACGTAACGCCTAATAGATTCACTTGTGTCCAGAAGCCTGTGTGTGTGTTTTTGTTTGGGCTGAATATTAGTATTAATGGGTAATGTTTTATTTATTCGTATTAGATTGCTGCCAAGCAGGCTGCAGCAGCAGCTACCCAGACCATCGCAGCTGCTCAGAATGCAGCTGCCTCCAACAAGAACACTTCGTCCCAGCAGCAGCTAGTGCACAGCTGTAAGGTACTGGGGCTAAGAATTTCACCCAATTCATTACCCTCAGTGTTTTCATTATTCGCATTCATTACTTTAACTGATTACTTCTGTACTGTGTGTGTGGGTGTGTTTAAGGCTGTAGCAGATCACATCCCTCAGCTGGTGCAGGGTATGAGAAGTAGCCAGGCCCAGCCAGAGGACCTGAGCGCCCAGCTGGCCCTCATCATTGCCAGTCAGAGCTTTCTGCAGGTGCAGTTTAAACACCCCAGCACTAGTTACTGACCTGTTCTCTTTATGCTTTCCTTTTTTTCAGGATTGTATAGGAAGTAGCTCAAGATTATCTTGACTTTTCTGATTGTATTTACACAAATGAAGCAGTTTTTCTTTTTGTTTCATCACAAAGCCCGGTGGTAAAATGGTTACCTCAGCAAAATCAGCCGTCCCAACAGTAACTGACCAGGCAGCAGCAATGCAACTGGGACAATGCGCTAAGAACCTGGCCACCTGTCTGGCAGAGCTCCGGACAGCTGCACAGAAGGTTTGGTCCATTTCCTCACATCCCTAACATCCATTCACCTGGGATTCACCTAAACAGAGATATTTTAAGGTGCTGTCCTATCTGCCTAGGAACAAATCAACACTAATTAACCAAACAATAAAAGGCTGCCTGAGTTAACATGCTTACAACATTTTGACACACATTTTTCTAGGCTAATTACTGTCATGCTATATCTTTCTTTAATAACATAGGAAATTAATTAAGTCCCGATTATTATTATTTCTGGGTTGCAGCATGTCATAATCATGAAAATTAGCACCTACCTACAGCATTCACATATTCACATGAGTGAGGCACTGTAGCAGAATGTGTGCTCAGAATTCAATGAATATCTTGGAGAAGTGGGATATAGGAAAGAAAGTTGTGCTTGGTTTACAAAGCACAGGAACTTGGTGGCTTGTGAATAGCTGCCCTGTTCCAAGCACATCATGCTATAACACCGACTCTACAGAACAGCCCAGACTAAATCCTGAAAAAATATTGCCCATTGTAAACCCTCCAAATGCTACAGTAATCCTTTAGCCAGCCGTAAATGTAAAAAGCAGCTAATTTAGGTGAATAAGAAACATGAATGGAATTAATTGTGATCTGATCTTTGAAACCATTGCTATAAAAAGGTAATAATGTCATTTTATTGGTATTTCATATTTTAATATGGCCCTTTAACAGACTGTGCATTGTGAACTTTTCTCCTGATTTAGGCTCATGAAGCATGTGGGCCTCTGGAGATAGATTCAGCTCTCAGCACTGTCCAGACCTTGAAGAACGAACTCCAGGATGCCAAGATGGCTGCAATTGATGGACAACTCAAGCCGCTACCTGGAGAATCGGTGCGTGTGTGTTTGCGCGTCTCCATGTCTGTCTGTATGCACGCGAGTCTGTCTTTGCATCTGCTTCTCTTTTTCTCTGCGTCTCTGCGTGCCTGTGTCAGTCTCTGTCTGTCTGTGTCGGAGAGAGAGAGAGAGAGAATTATTTTGAGCATTTTGAGCATAGCCTGCAGCTGTGTAGGCTACACGCAGTGATTACATGCGACTTTTTGTCTTGTCTAGCTGGAGAAATGTGCTCAAGACCTGGGGAGCACCTCCAAGGCCGTAGGCTCCTCCATGGCCCAGCTGCTCACCTGTGCTGCCCAGGGAAATCAACACTACACCGGTATGTCAAGCTGGCCATATGTTTAGAAAGCTTTTGCTTATTTTACTAAAATTATCTTTTGAAAAGCAAACAGTCAAGTTACAGAGCTTATGCTCAGATGGCAGTGATCACTGTGACTGTAAAATAAACAGGAGTTGTTATTTTCCGACGTAGGCGCACATGCTATTAATATAGTCCCCAAGTGTTTGAAAGGGTTTGTGCATTCTCTATTGTTCATATTGCTGATAATTAAGAAAACAAATGTAGAGTATGTACTCAAATCTAGACAACAAAAACATATTATTTGCTGTGAACAGAGCATAGGCTATTGATCTGCCATCCTTTATAGTATAAATACACCCTTTTTTTGCATGAACATCAATGTCTTAAAGACATTTTAATGTTCAAGTGCCGATTCTTGGAGTATCTCAGTGGCTGTGAAGCATCTGCTGGTGCTCTCTTGTACAGCACAGTGATTTTACACCCTTTTCATGAACGTCTCGGTCTCTCTTAGTCTGCCCTGTTCACAGAGCCACTGTAGGCATGGCGTGCAGCTCCTCTTTGTTGTTAATCTTATTTTTCGCTACATTTAACAAAGCATCAGCGATCCAGGGTTACTTGGTTGAAGTTGGTAGCATTCATGATCAGCCTTTTCTGTTTTGTGGAATGAGGAAAGGACAGCACTTCCACTTCGACCTGTGCTTTAATGAGGCTAGTGTGGTGAGCACTAAAAGCACTTGATACGACACTGAGGAAGAAATGATTTTTGCGAATGAGGAAACGCAGGACTGTACAGAAGCCCTTGGGTGGGCTGTTTTTCTGCTTTTGGTTGCTTGAAGAGGCATTATATGAATTATGAGCATACAGTAAGGAATTAAAAAGCAGTGTTACCATGAATGATGTCTCTTAAGTGTCCTGGGGTAGTGGTAGAACATTAGGGAGCATTAAGTGTAATGATGGAATTTATGCATGTGTGTTCAGGTGTAGCAGCGAGGGAGACGGCCCAGGCTCTGCGGACTCTGGCTCAGGCTGCACGCGGAGTGGCTGCCTGCACGGCGGAGAGGCAGTCTGCAGCAGCCATGTTGGATTCAGCCAGTCATGTAATGGAGGGCTCGACCATGCTGATCCATGAGGCCCAGCAGGCCCTGGTGTGCCCTGGAGATGCCGAGAGCCAGCAGAGACTAGCGCAGGTTCAAATACCATACTCAGTCTTTACTTTACAGTCTTTGTTATTTTTTAAAATGTCTTGAATATTATGAGATTCTGAAAAATTTGTCCTTATACAGGTCAAGTGAGGGGGGAAAAAGCTTTTTTTTTTCCCTTTTTTTTTGGAGGAAATGTTCTGCATTCCACTGCCTCCCTTTCACTCTCACTCTCTGTCTTGTTCTCTCTTATGCTCATACACTCTCTCACTTCTCAGAAGAATTTAGAAAGTAGTACATTGCCCTATTTCAGTGCAATTATGCCCTGTTAACTAAGTTGTTGTCTATTATCTACTTTGCACTCTGAGGCCTGATATCTGGGATGCTGTAACATTTTCTCCTGATTTGCTGTGGCACCTCTGGGAGATAAACATATTGCTTGGCATATGTATACGACAGTGGCATAAATTAAGAAACATGAATTGCTCTGCTCTGGGTCTGATTAGCATTTTAGATTTTTCCCCTTAGGGCATAGAGCTGTTAGTATACAATGGTATAATGTCAGAACAATAAGTGTGTGTGTGTGTGTGTTTCAGGTAGCAAAGGCTGTCTCTCACTCTCTGAATAACTGTGTGAACTGTTTGCCGGGACAGAAGGATGTAGACATGGCTCTGAGGAGCATCGGAGAAGCCAGCAAGAAACTTCTGGTGGAAAATGTGAGTCTTTAGTTGGAGCAAATTGTTATCAGTGATGGCTCATTAGCTCGTTTTAATGGGAAACCCGCATTAAAGTCAAACTCTGTGATGTTGTTTTTGTTAAGAACTGATGAAACCTTGAATGATGTATGACAATATAGTATTGATTTATTTTTGAATTTCTGTGGTATCATTCGATGAATTGGGCATGCACTTGAAACATAAAAACACATGAATAACATTGTAGTAGGCAAAATGTTCATTTTTGTTTTAATCAATGCATGTTTAATATGCCAGGGGGTAGACTGGATACAGTAAATTGCCCATGTGTGTGAATGAATGTGAATGTGTGTGTGGTGCTCTGCGATGGACTGGTGTCCCATCCACTGGATCTGGTTCTCCCACATTAGACTCAGTGGATCCTAGGGGCAATTTAGCATGGACAATCCGCACACTGTCATTTTGAGGCGATTTGAGGAAAGAAATAGGGAGAACAGCATTAAGATCAAATTAAAACCATACACACAAGCAAATTCACAGCGGTTCGTAAGGTGCATGCTGCAGGATGTATTTGACACCGAGCTTGTACGTTATATAAATCCACAGAATACGGTCATGTGAAAAAATTAGGGCACCCCATTAATTATTTAGTTCTTTATTAAGAAATATGTAAATTAAAATTCATATGGAGATATCAATATTTCATACTATATCTATAGATAAGGGTGAAGTATATGCATCACCTTTGCACGAACAATGAAAATTTGACATTTTTTATTTAACAAATATCTGGTATTTCCAACTGAAATATCTTCAGTTGTAATATTATATAATCAGTTATTTCCTATAACCGCCTTCCAGCCTCCGAAATCGACTGGAAGAAGGTCTTTCCCACTTCTCCATGCAGAATTCTTTCAGCTGTGATGTTTGAGGGGTTTCTTACATGCACAGCCCATTTCAAATCACCCCACAGCATCTCAATAGGATGAAGATCCAGCTTCTGACTTGGCCATTCCAGACCTCTCCATTTATTTCTTTTAAAAATAGCATATGAGGTACAAAAATGAGTGGAGAATTGTCGGATTGAGATTGAGTCAGATTTCACAGACCGTGCTGACAGTGCTTTTGTCATGTTGCATGGTAAACCTTCACATCAGCTTCAGTTTTCTGGACAGATGGTCTCTTATTTTCCTCAAGTACTCTCTGATATAATAAAGAATGCATAGTGGATTCTACAATGGTGAGCTTGCCAGGTCCTGCTGCAGAAAAGCATCCCCAAACCATCACATTTCCACCCCCATGCTTCACAGTTGGTATGAGGTTCTTGTGCTTGAATGCTGTGCTTGGTTTGTGCCAAAAATGTATTTTGTTCCTGTGTCCAGATAATTAAACTTTGGAGTCCAAAGCTGTCCAAAGCACATTGTTCTAGACATCCTGGTCTATGTCTATGTCTATGTCTATGTTCTCTGGCAAACATCAGATGCTGATGCTTATTTACTTAGTCATTTTGCAAGGGTTTCCTCCTTGCACACCTTCCATGAAAATCAAATGTGTGATTTCTGATGGTAGATGCATGTGCTATGGCAAGAGCTACCTGTACATCCAGTGATGACGTTTTACGATTGTTGGAAACGTCTTTACGCATCTCGAGGTTTGCTCCTGGACTGAACTGGCTAGGATGGCCTGACCTGCATAATGTTCCAGTTATTTTCCAGACTGTGGAATGTCTGATTTTCTTTTTAGACCCTTTCCCAGACTCCTACGCATCTACAGCCTTCTTTCCGAAGCTCTCGGGGAGCTCTTTGGGTCTCGCCATTGGTGATGCCACTCAATTCAACAATCAAGAGCAAACAAGAGTAAATGTCTGAGGTGTAAATAAGACAGGCTCCTCCAAAATCCTTCCTATCATTTTCAGCTGGTTTTGGTGCACCTGATTCTAATTGTAGTCATTGTAAATAATAATAAATGTGGAGTTCTGTTATCTTTTTTTCCTCACAAGAACATTGCATTTCTCTGAATTACATTTTACACGTCCGGTACTGGTTAAAACAAAGATCAAAAACGCATATATTTAAATATGTCTAAAAAGACAAAGGTTTTCTAATTCAGGGATTTCATGTGATTTTCGTATGACTAATCAAGCAACATCACAGAGATGCAGTGCTGTCCTCTTATGGTGAATATCAGATATTCCATATAACAGCATTCCCTCGAGTGTGATATTGCTTTTACACAACAGCTCTACAAGCGCCATTTATTAGTTAACTGTAATAAGCGACAAAAGATTATGGTTTGTTTAGATAATCATTTAATTGGCCCCGCCAACACAAATGCTTTTGCGTCTGGACTGGGTCTAGACTGTTGCCAAGCAACACACCAACATTTTTTCTGCACACTAGCTTGCTACGTTATGTAGCTCTACATGTAATTTGTGGAAATATGCTCATCTTTGCAGATTATATTACTATTTTTTACTAATATATATATATATAGCTATAGTATATAGTAAAAAATAGTAATATAATAATAATAATAATATAATAATAATAGACTATATACTATATACAGTATATGCATGGCTCCACTTTACAGGTGTGCTTTACTAACCATTAATTAGGCTACATTACATTAATCATTATCCATCCATATATA
>JAOVYV010000009.1:11559376-11574993 GCA_025674545.1 Hassar affinis
CAGAAATTTCCCAGGTCGCCCCACCCGGGGATCGAACCTGGGTCCTTCTTGCTGTGAGGCGACAGCGCTATCCACTGTGCCACCGTGCCGCCCACAATGTTTATGTCTTCGGAGGAAACACTGAATGAAGGGGATGTGTTGTGTGTTGCGAACACTAACTTTTCAAGGAACCGTGAACATGCCATTTGGCACTGACAATTAAACAAGTAAATCCTTGTTTGTGCCTGATTTTGGTAGTAAAGTTGAGCACGTTGTCTGTGGTAAGCACAGCTACAGCTGGTAATTGCTTTTAACTGATAATAATGTGGGCTGTTGTATTATCTAGAGCATTAAGGGGTACGTATCAAAAGCCTTCCCTTTTCTGGGTTAAAGTCTGTAATAAAATTGTCTAGGCAACAGTAATTATGGTGAAGGAAATCCACTAGTATGCTGGGAAGCATTTCCATGCCCCCAATACCGTTACTGCATTTTAGAGTGGACACGATCTGATTCAGTGCCCATGGCTTTATATGCAGTATTAATACTTGGCTCTCTTTCACTGTGCTATAGACGATACATTCTCAGTTCATTCCTGTGTTTTGTACCGAGTGGTTGTTTAAGGTAAAATTATTCAGTTATTGTCGTGAATGGGTACAGTTGAATATATAATACTTTGGTCATTCTTGACTTTATTTCTATGCTGAGCGGTGTGTACAGATGTGGCCAGCTGTGCCTGTAGCGCAGTGCTGAGTAAATGAAATGCGTCTGCAAGAGGGAATTTGGTTCTCACGACAAGCTGGAATGATTGCGACGCTAATATGGGTGGTCAGCCTGAATGCTTTTCCTGTTATTTCAGGAAATTTTCTTTCATTTGATTTTCACTTTCTCGTCCTTCTACCTTTGTCTGTCAGCTTTCTGACCAGCCTATATGTAAATATACAGACCCTTTATGCTCAACCTGCCACAGCCATCGATATTCATCCTAGGAGAACGAGGCTGTGTGATTCATAGCACTTTTACTTCTTTCACTCCCAGTTGCATCTCATTATTCTTTATGTTTGCTCCATTTCCCCATACAGATAGATGCAGGTTATGGGATATGCTAAATCATTATGATGGCTTTAATCAGTGCCATCAACGAATGATAAAATTCATTTTACTCATTATCTATTTGCCAGACTCATACTATAAATCTCCATAATCTGGTTTTCCCTCCTTCAGGTTTCCATGGTGTTATCCGCCCTCCAAGCAGGTAACAAAGGCACCCAGGCCTGCATCACGGCTGCCAGCTCTGTCTCTGGCATCATCGCTGACCTGGACACCACCATCATGTTCGCCACTGCAGGCACACTTAACGCCGAAAATGAAGAGTCCTTCGCAGACCACAGGTAAGACCCAGCAGAGCAAAGGAAAAGGTCCATTAGAAACAAATAAAGAGCCTTTGATTGTTTTAATTGTCTGAACATTACAAGAGTGGTTATATTGTGTGCTTTTTGTGTTTTGCACAAATTAGGGAGAACATTCTGAAGACAGCAAAGGCTCTCGTGGAGGATACCAAGCTGCTAGTGGCTGGCGCAGCTTCCAGCCAGGAGAAACTGGCCCAGGCTGCGCAATCATCTGCCAAGACCATCACCCAGCTGACAGACGTGGTCAAACTGGGGGCTGCCAGCATGGGCTCAGATGATCCAGAGACGCAGGTGTGTGGGTGGAGCCATCTGGTTTAATTTAATCTGCATATCTTTACTGCTGTATTGTAACCCTAGTAACCCTAAGCAGTGACCTGCTGTATTGTAACCCTAAGCAGTGACCTGTGATGGGTACATATCCAAACTAATGTAGCCTTGGGTATGCAGAGCGCCAGTAATGCAGAAGGGTGCCATTTGGGACACAGTATCATTCGCAAGCTATGCAATTGGTGATCAGCTTCTATCTAGATCCTTTCTCTCGCTCTGTACTGTTGTAGCTTGTTTCGTAACCTCCGCTGTCTCTAATTACAGCCTGCGAGCCCTTACTACTCTCTTGACTTCCTTCTTTGTACTACTCATCTCTGTCTTTGTCCAGGTGGTTCTCATCAATGCTGTGAGGGATGTGGCTAAAGCGCTTGCCGAACTGATAGGTGCGACTAAGTGTGCAGCAGGAAAACCAGCAGATGACCCTTCAATGTACCAGCTAAAAAGTGCTGCCAAGGTAATGTGTGGTTATGGGTTGGTGTTTGATCTTACAGTCTGGTAGTCTTGGACATATGCAGTGGGTTCCCTTCAGACTGTGTGTCTCAGCATGTGACCGTCATTCAAGCCCTGCATTAGTCTGATGGGGATCACGGTGTGTGTGCTTGTGTGTGTGTGAACGAGCGTGAGAGACAGAGACACACAGCAGCCACACAACAGGGGACCCAAGTAAGCTGTATGTGATCACAGCACATCACTCAAGGTCTGTATTCACCGCAGTCAGAATCTGGAACTTTATTCCTCAGTAGAGGAACTTCTCTAGGTTACTTCAAGGTTTAGGTTATCGCATACAGAGAATGTACAGCTGGGAATAGGTTTTTTGGCCTTGTTGTGGGTGTGGAGGATGCTATTCCTGTCCCCCTTGTTGATCAGAGCAAATATCGATCTGTTAGTTCATCTGTTCATTCACTGTCCACTTTATTAAGGACACCTGTACGCCTGATCTTTAATGCAATTATCCAATGAGCCAGTCAATTATGTGGCAGCATGGAAATGCATAAAATCATGCAGACACAGGTTGAGAATCGGTTAATATTCATATCAAACATTGGAATGTAGAAAATTTATAGACTTGGGTAGTATTTTATGCTGTCTTCCATATAGGTACACCAACCTTTACCGTATAGGTTCAGGTTCAGCTACCCTTACTGTTCAGGTTCACCTATCCTTAATCTTTTATGGCAGGTTTCACCCTCCCAAACTGACAGCTGCATTGCAGTTAGAAGAGAATCAGCAAGCAAGGAAATTGGCTATGACTTTATAAAAATGAAGCATAGAAATTCCCTTCATACTCAATTTATTTAAGTGATATTCATTAACTTTATTTAATAGGGTCCCCTTGTCTGTGTGGTCATTTACATCTGCAGTTGGTGTTTTATTTATCATTTATTTCTAATGACTTGAATCACATCCATGCTGTTTGGTTGCATGGTTGGCTGCATTCTTACACCATACAGAGAGATCCAAATGACCTCATACCTTTTACAGATCTGCAGTACATTTCTAATACAAGGTGTTTCTGAAGGCACTGCTCCGGGCTCCCATTGTGGTGTACCTTTCTCTCTTAAGCCATTCATTCATTTATAGTAATTCATTTAGTATAGTCGGGCTTTTTCCAAAAGCCTTATTGGGAACATGATCCAAGGCAGGAACATGCATTAAACGTCCATTGCAGGGCAGTATACACACACATTCACACACTGTTAGCCTGTTTTTGGGAGGTGGGAAGGAACCAGAGAACCTAGAGAAGACCCATACAGACACATTAATCTTAGTTCAGGATTGATCCAGGGAGCCCTGGAGCTGTAAGACAGCAGCGCTACCTTGCTCTCGTAATGAAATTTAAAATGACAGATAATTAGAAAGGTTTTCAGGCTGTGCTTTAAAATCAGAGTGCCTTTCATTGTGGCACGGTTGTTGTAGCTCACACCTGACAATTCCACAACATTCTCTGTGGCTCCTATAATCTGTTGTTGAAATTCAGGGCTCAGTTAAACAAATCTGTCCTTTGAGCATCACTTTTACCATGGTTCGAATGTCTGCAGGGATAATGCTTTCTGCCAGGACTCCACCTAATCTATTCTTATACAGTATGTACTGAGAATACTCAGTCTTGAACAATACAGATTTTGCCTGATGCTTTCTGCATCCCTCCTAACTGTAACGTTGATTCTTGCTCCCCCTGGTGGTGGGTGGGTCATTTGAAGAAGCTGTACCCGGAATTAGCCTCTCCATTAGCCTCATATATAATTCAAAACGCTGCTGATAAGCTGTTTGCTCTTTTCTCTCGGTGTGTTTTAGGTGATGGTGACCAATGTGACATCGCTGCTGAAAACGGTCAAAGCCGTGGAGGACGAAGCCACTCGTGGCACAAGGGCTCTTGAAGCAACCATTGAATTCATTAAACAGGAGCTGACGGTATGTCACCGTGGAGGGGTCATAGAATGAACCTGTAGAGATATAACCTGGTGTCAGAATCATAATGAGTTTGTTATTAAAATGTTTCATGCCTTTGCATTTGTTTGAGGTAATTAAAATATCTCGACCCACATAGAATTTGATGAACTCATCTAATCTTAATCTTTCCAAGCAGCTGTGGCCTTTAAAATATCAGTTTAGTTGGTTTGGTATAAATCGAATTAAGTTACTTATATAAGCGGTTAACATAATGGATGGATATTCAGTATTGTGAATAGTCAGAAGATTGATTTTCTATAACAGCTCTGGCTATAATTCTAGGTGCAAGACAAATCACATTTTTATAATAAGGTCCTAATATGTTATTCTTTTTGTAGTATCAGTTACTTTCCAGGGACTTATATGGTGGATGATCCACATAAATAGATTTCAAGTGTGTAGTAGTTGATATTGTGATGTTTTCTGTAAAGGGAAATGTCAGCTCTTTGGAACAGTCAGAGGAAATTAAGTTTTTTGGCTTAGGGGAGTTTTTAGGACAGGAGTTTACACCTGTACTGTGGCAGACTGCATTATGGTGGCAATAACTGTTTATTGTTTTAGAGCGTCAGTGATAACAGGAGATAACAGGTTGTCTGTGTTGGGGACATTACACAACATTAAACTAAACTGTATCCAGGTTACAAATGATGGCATATTCATTAATACGTTTCCACATCACTAGAGTTGGCAGATTGCTGTGGTATAAATTCATGCTGTAATAGAAAAGAAATAAACTTCAGAATGGTGTGATGTGATTATTTTCCTGTATAACAGCATTCAATGTTATTCCTTATGCATTGTATATGATAGCACTGATACGGTGCACACATTCATCTTTGTCGCTTTTTTATAGCGTCTGCCAAATAAATAATTAAAGGATATAAATAAAAGAAATATTTCAGGTAATTTAGGTCATTTTTTGGGGAGTTTTATATTGAAATATGGTCAGGTTCCTCAGTATTTGAACATTGACAAAGTTGTCTACCCCGGTATGTTGGGGTTTGAATTAAATAAAGAACATGAGCTTGGACTTTCCTGTTTAATAGGAAGGTATTTACATCCAAACCGGGTGAATGGCATAGGAATTATAGTATTTTTTTTTTATATGAGATCGCCCTGTTTAAGGGACCAAAAGTAATTGGACAAACTACCATAACTGTACATGAAATGCTGGTGAATGCTGGCAAATACGTTGCAGTCAGTAAATACCTGAAGTCAGGAACCCATAGCATTCCATTCTTTTGTTTCTGTCAAAGTACACTAGGGGTCATTGTCCATCTACACTGTGAAGTGCTGCCCAATGGGTTTTAAAGCATTTGGCTGAATCCGAGCAGATAATATAGTCTTATACGCATCAGGATTCATCCTGCCGCTTTGATCAGCAGTCACCTCATTATTAAATACAATGAAATGAGTTCCATTGGCAGCCATTCATACTAAAACCATAAAATGAGGTGGATCATGAACATGTCCTTTGTTTCACTACACTCTTGTCTTTGTATCATTCTGGTACAAGATCTGGATCTCATACAGGTCTGGCCAGCTGTTATAAAGGGGTTTTTCTTCACCAGGGAAAGGGTTCTTCTCTCAAAGTGCTATACGTCCTACACCATTCACCCGATTTGGGTGTAAAAATTAATGCTGAAGGTTGTTAAGAAAGAATAATGCTACTTAACCCTTTTAGGACTGACTTAGCTTAAAGTTAAAGCAAGCCAGTGCTGTTGAAAATGTTGTAGTAATATTTTAATTATACCTTGGTGGACTAAACAAAAGTGTTAACGTGTATATAAAGACGTTTCTACACTAGTATTCACTGAATTGACCTCTATGCAGGTCTTCCAGTCCAAGGACACTCCGGAGAAGCTTGCCACACCAGAGGAGCTCATCCGTATGACGAAGGGCATCACTGTAGCCACGGCCAAATCTGTGGCAGCGGGCAACTCTGGCCAGCAGGAGGACGTCATCGCCACTGCCAACCTGAGCCGCAAAGCCATCTCCGACATGCTGCTCACCTGCAAGGTGCTAATCGCCCTCGCTCAACATTCACCATCGCATTCTTCATCTCTCTCTCTCTCTCTCACACATACACACATACGTGTGTGCACATTTGAATACACACAGACTACACACAAGCTTTCATTCAGCTGCCCTGGCACTGATCTCCCCAGCTTCAAAGGAAGGGGATATGTGAGAGGCTTGAGGGCAGAGTAAAGACGATTTTCTCCTCTTCTCTTGGTCACTTTGACCTAAATTTCAGTTTATTGGCCAAATGTATTATTTCATTAAAATTATTTTCCTTTTTCTCATTTAGCCTTAAGTTTAAAGAGCAGCACTAGCTTTATTCATGACTGAGTTCTCATGACTGACTTTTGACTTTCAGTGCTTTGTTTTGTTGTGTAAAATTTCTTGTAGTGGTTTTGTTGAATCTTGTAGGGACCGTTGTCTTTGTCTTTTACCTGCAGCAAGCTGCATGTCATCCGGAGGTGGCTGAGGAGGTGCGGAGCAAAGCCCTGCTTTATAGCCTGGAGTGTTCAACTGGATACATAGACCTGATTGAACACGTCCTTCTGGTGTGTGTGTGTGTGTGTGTGTGTGTGTGTGTGTGTGTGTGTGTGTGTTAGCCAGCAGTTTCATTTTAATTTTATTTTATTTAATATTTTCCATTGTCTAGGTAGGACCATCACTACTTCTTATATTAGAGTAACTCACGTAGAGAAACACTGCTAGTAAACTCTACATAGTTTACTCTCCCAACATCATCCATAATGCTCTGTATTGGTTAGTTGGAGCGCAGGTGACACCAGCTTTCAAGAGCAAACAGCACTCAAGTTGCTGTATCAGTATATATTTGAGGGTTTTTATGATTGCACAGTGGTTTGTGCACATGCATACTTATAGGACTGTATTCCCCTTCCTATAACACATCCCAAATTGTTTCATTCCTCTTATACCAGAGCAGGGGTGGCTCAATGGTTAAGGTGTTGGGTTATTGATTAGAAGGTCAGGGGTTCAGCCCCACATGCTGGTATTTTTTTATTATTTTGGTGCTCATTATTTTTATGCTTAATTTGTTTATTGAAAGGAAACACACAAATAACCAAACACACAGACATCACTACTTCAAGAAGTTAGTCACACACATCCATATAGGTACAAAATACACAAAAATAAAACAACACAACAAGATAAACGAGACAAAAACAGGATTAAATGAAAAAGGGGGGAAGAAAATAAAATATATGGTGCCCATTATTTTTCACATAAGTCCTTGTGTATGTGCTTTTATTATAGAAACATTAGAACATGGGTATTCATGAAAACTGGTATTTTAATTACAGCTGGTACTACTGCCTGTCATACTGTTCAATAAAATGAACAAACTCCTCCAGAGCAATCAGATTTGAGAATTCAGCTGTAGTGTGGTATAAAGGCTTTCATTCCAGGTAAAATATTGTGCCATACTTGAATAATCTGGTAACTGCCGAACGATCATAGTAGTATGTCTGTAAACACAAATTCATAGAGAGCTCATCTGGAATTTGTTAAAATATTTTTGTGACTGCCTTATACAGACTGCTTTTCTAAGGGTAGTGGAAAGTAATTCAGTATGTTCATGTGGTTCCAGGTTTTGCAAAAGCCTACAACGGAGCACAGGCAGCAGCTGGCTGTGTTATCAAAGAAAGTAGCCGGCTCAGTCACCGAGCTTATTCAGACTGCTGAAGCTATGAAAGGTGAGGAAACCCAGACCCACACATGTGTATATGCATCCATATACATGATCTGTACTTATGGTGCATTTGAGCTAAATTGCATCTTTTCCCACGTCCCTCACGCCCAATCGGTGAAAGCTGCTGAAATCTCCCTCTCAACTTGAAATTTCAAGATAGACTAGACTGCTCAACTGCCAGTTCCTTCCCTTCCCTTCCCTTCCTTTCCCTTCTCACAGTCTGAGTAGTGAAAAGCTTTCACTACAGTCGAACAGAACCGCGATAGCCGTACTGTGAAAGTAGCCCAAAATAGTATTTTATAACTCCGAGCAAACAAATGACATCCTTTCATGAAGTCGTCCACGTTTTATTTTTCCCCACTTATGACCTCAAACATGCCGAGGTGATAAATAATGTTATTACAACTCGCAATTTACCACTTACAAGACACCGCGAATGCAGCATTTTAGTGCATGGTAGTTTGATGACGTACTATGTGCACTATAAATCACCAATAGATAATGCTTGATCTAGTTCCTTATGTAATAAAGTGAATCTCCTTTACAGTTATAGAAACAGGAAGATAAACTGGTTTTAACAATAGACAAGTGTTTGTTGACAGATCCTCAATCAGACAGGCAATAAGAGCAGAACCCACAGGCTGCTGGTTAAATGTGTGTATTGTAGAGCTTGGGCTCAGGTCCAGTCAGTAAAGCCAGATCAGTGTTAGCAGTAATAGGCAGTATATTGGGATGAATTGTATCTGTGTGAGGTTAATAAAGGCAGTGGCCCACTGGGCCTCCCAGCTTCACTCCTTTAATACTACTGTTTTTCATTTCCTGTGCTGCAGACGGAGGTGAGTATTAGACAGCATGAGAGTTGGAGAACGCACCCACACACACACACACACATATACACACACACACAATATGGGAGGGGGGCACAGTTCTCCAGGGTTCAGTATAATCCCCCAAACCATCTGCCTACATGAATCTGCCTAATACAAGCTGCTAAAAAAAAATGGAGTATTTTATAGCCACTTAAAAAGTCAGTTAAGAATAAGGGTAATCTGTCAAAAACGCATTTCCACAAGCTGCACTTAGACAATGCAGTGGTGATTAAAGCAAGGTTCCGTAGTGCTCTACATATGTAAAGCTTCCTGTCATTTATGTTTTACATTATGCATGTGTTTCTTCTGCTTTTATAGTGCAATGTCTTTTATTTTATTTAGTGTTTTGATGCACTGTTTATTTGATTTCTTCTCCTTGTTACATGTTCCATGTGTTAATTGATTTGACCTCATTGTTCAGCATGTTGTACAGCTTCTATTGTTTTTTTACACGTGCTTTTGTAAATAAAACTTGACTCGATTTATGCATGACCCTGCATCCCTAGGCTCAGAGTGGGTGGACCCTGAGGACCCTACAGTAATCGCTGAGACTGAGCTGCTGGGGGCCGCCGCTTCCATCGAGGCCGCAGCTAAAAAACTGGAGCAGCTTAAGCCCAGAGCCAAGCCGAAGGTAGAAACCCATCCCTGTCTCTCTGTACTGCATTCAGAAACATTCATCCTCGATAACTCTGTCCATCAGCATACCTGTGTCAAATCACTTCCACCTGGCCTTAGGGTGCTGGAATGTGCTGTTAGCTGGTATGGGGGGTTTTGCCATTTCCAAAAGAATGTTAGGGATTTTACACAAAGTATAGCAGGCAAAGAGGCAGATGATTTAGTCATTTCTTGAGGATTTCTTATCTACAGGAACTTCTATGTTGTTCGATATCATGAGGATTATATTTTGTGCCAGATAAACATAAAGTCAGACCTGTCTGAAGCTCCGGAAACAAAAGGAAAGGTCAGCGCTTTCTAAAGAAGTCTTATTATTGGAGCCGTCTGCAGGAAACTAAATCTGTCAATACTTTTCACTTCATGGTTGTTATTTTTTTACCATTGTCAGTCCATTTATTAGAGCTTTATGACCTCAGGGAAAGAAAATACAGTCTAAATTCAGTTGAACCTACTACCAAGGGTCATGTATATGTGTATAGTTTTAAGACATTCTTTCATTATTTGTCCGATTGATGCTATCAACATAATGTCAGACTGAATGCAGAGAACGTCATGTATGGAAGCTGTAGTGTGACTAACTGAGCTGTTGACATGAACTCAGCTTGAAACCATCTCTGTGGCTTATTTATTTAGCTTCTTTGAACTAAAACCCAGCGGCTCAGACAGTCAACTGTCATATGCACTTCACTTACATTTGTCCATTAATATTTTATCTACATATCCTGACAGACTGTAAACCAAATTATAAAATACAAATGGTCAGTTAGTGATCATGAAATAGAAATATACAGTACTGTGAACAAGTTGGTTTTTTTTGCATTTTATTTATTGAGTCAGTATAAAAAGATTTTATATTCCCAAACATTACAACTTTGTATGCCAGTAACAAAAGCAACACTTTTCGGGGCAAAAAACATGAAGGCTCCTGGGTTTTGCATGCAAAAAAAGAAGTAAATGTAACAAAGTCTCCAGAAGAGCTGTGGTAGATTCTCCAATACGCTTTTACATTTTTTTTTCTTTTTCCATTTCAATTATAATGAATTATAAAGACATTTATTGATATGATCTGATTGGCCTGGGTCCAGTTTCTCTATCCTTTAACTGATTTGGGTAAGTTGTTGTGTTAATGTGTCTGGTGTGTCCTTTCATTCCTATATTTCTGCATCTTCACCTACTAAATCCAGGAGTATTGTATAAGTAGCTCGGTAGGATCTGTTTATTACGAGTTACTAGTTTCTAGGCTGAGCTGTACGGTCATGTGTTGCCCCTCCTTTGGCTATCAGAACAGCATGAATGCAACTACGAAACAATGCAACAATGCTTCATGTTCAGTTGCAGCAAAGATTGTTGGATCGGGTTAGGGAACTGTGCGGGTCTCTGAAATAATGCAAGCCTGCTGTGCTCGTTCTGGATGCTTTCAGCGATGATCCGTTGCTTGTGGCACGGTGCATTATCACGCTGGAAATGTCCATCGGTGTTTGTATAAACTGTAAGCGTGAAGAAATGGCCTTGGTCAGAAGGGTTTTTCGATGCTTTGTGCTTTCATACTGTGTTTGCTCTAGTGTGTGTCAGGAAAATATTCTCGACAAACAACTTCCTTAATCTCTGTTAAGAGATTAAAGCTAAATAATTTATAACTGATCCTGAAATAAGATAGTGTTTGATTTATGCTACGCAACTCTGTGGCATAAGATATTACTTATTATATTTACCAATTTGTAAGAGAGTAGAAACTGATAGAAAATCCGTAGAGAGATTTTGTAGGGACAGAATTAAATATGAATACATTATTTGGATTGAACAGACAATGTGTTGTAAACGGTTACAAGTGCAGTTACAACTAGATATAGTACTGCATAGCGGTGCATAATATAACCGCCACATGAAGTGAGGAAAAGAGCAACAATGAAGTGAGATGAAATGCCGCTTGCAGCACCCCCTACGGATGAAATTTGGAATGAAATGTGGCTTGTGTATAAAAGGATGTGGTACTGATGCAAGTTGTCACATTTTGTGAAGTTTGAGCCTTTACATGATAAGATGCTGGCTAGTGAACTGCTAGATTTTGCTTGAATATTGAATATTATTATTCACTAGGTAGTGCTATGAGTTTTTATTTTGTTTTTTTTGTTGGGTTTTTTTTTAGGTTCACATGGCACCTGGTTAAAATAAGAAATGTGCATCAAGACTGGGATCCTGGACAACAACAAAAAACAAATGCTCATGGGTGTAATGGTCAGATATGGAGCTCAAATAGTCCGTGAGCCTTAAAGCTCAAATGGTCATGGTGCCTTAGATTAGGCTACAAGTTTGTTTATATGTTGATGAACTATTTTTTTTAATGTTGCAAATAGGTACAATGAACTGATATTGAATGAATGACACACGTTACCCTCACACCCCCCCAGTGTTTCCAGTGTGTACAAGGGCATAGTGGAAGGCTTTATATTTAAATAAATAGTAAATCTTGTTTAGGTCACCCCCTTTTTGTGTTTAAATCCAAGTACAGATCTAAGCACTAAACAGATACAGATAGTGGCATTGTGTTACACCACTACTATACGAGGTCTGTCCAGAAAATATTGATTGATATGTTTTAATGGGAACAAGAAGAAATCGTATAGAGTCAAGTCAGGGCTTTAGGGTGGATGTGGAAGGACTGGAATTTTTTTTTTGTGAAATTCTCTCACAGTTAGTGGAGTATGACTCGGTGCTTTGTCATGATGGAGGATCCATGAAGATGAACATGCAAAACCCTCTTCTTTAAACATTCAAAACTCCAAGGTGAAATGATGCATTTACCATTTGGCCTTCTGGTACGAATTCTTTATGGACGATCCCTTAAGAATGAAAAGAGACAATGATCAGTGACTTGATTCTTGATTTGCTCATGCAAGCTTTCTTTGGGCGAGGTGATGGTGACGTTTCCCATTCAGCACTTTGTCTTTTTGTCTCAGGATTGTACTCGAAACACCCATGATTTGCTGAGTTAAAATAGGATGATAGGGTAGCTTGTCCATACCCCTTTCCTCAACACAGAATTTGATCACATCCCGTTGCTCTAAGCTCTCTTGCATTGTTCCAGTGATGAGACACTTCAGCAGGGTTTCGCTAAAACAAACATCTAGGCAGTGCGAAGATTAGAATGCAACTGAAACGGGTCCTATGGTTTACCTGAGATGCCACTCTAACTGACCTTTAACCACCGTAAGCTCTACGGAGTGCAGAAATTTCATTCTCGTTACTTTCCTTAGGACAGGCCTCCTATGTCATATCAAAGGATCTTTAGTTGGCATTTGGAGCATAGCGCAACAGTAAATCTAGTTTGACGAGGAGCTGCAGACAGTTGGGTTGGTGTTTGAAGTTAGTACTAGGTGAGGTGCAAATGCCATGGTGTGCATTTGGGAGTTTATTGCACTGATGAGATTCCATGAAAAGAGAAACATCTGGTAGTTATCCAGCTGTGGATCTCCCTGACCTGTGCATAACCTTTTCATGGAAAGTTAGTCATGTTCATTGTTCAGTGGTATCATGCATGCCTCTACACATGTTCCCATTTTTTTTCTTTCCTTTCTTTTCAGTTTGACGTGTATGTAATTATCCGATGCTGTGCAGAGAGGACAAGGCTAACACTGTTAGTGTGTGACCTACTCACAACTGTTTCTCTGTGTCTGTTTACCATCTTCTCTTCATGTCTGTTCCAGCATCTCACAATATCCCCTTTTCTTCTCCTTCTTCCTCCCTTCGTTTTCTCCACTTGTCTTATGTCTTCTGCTCTCCTGTCTGTCTCTTCTCTCTCCTTTTCCCCCTTGTTCCTTCGTTCATCCCTTATTGCTTATATTCCAGTCTCCCCTTCTTTCCTGCCCTGCTGTCTTCTCCTCCATGTTCTAGAGGTCAGCTAGACCTGGAAGCCTTCGCTGCAGGGCTCTGTCTGATATGTTTGATATATTAGGTTGTTATTCAGTCCAACTATATATCAAACATATTCCTACAGTGTCCCGCCCTGTCTCCAGACTCGTGTGCTCTGTGTGCTGTGAGTGAGAAAGCCTGTATGCCCGCTAGAGTGGCATGCTTGCTGGATCACAGTCTGTTATCACGCAAAAACCATTTACCAAAGGCGTTATATGAAGGCTTTTGGCTGCATGGAGCAATTTGGGACTGAAACATGACGTAATTGCTCCACAGTGCCACAAGGTGTCAGCCTTAAAGCAATGCAGAAGAAATTTAGGATTAGAATACGTTTCCTTGGGACTGCAGTGTTGAGCTTCCTCAGGGTTCTTAGCGGTAACTGTGTCTCTTTGTCCCTTCAGTTGTATGCCTAGACTGTGTGCATCCTACCGCATCTGAGCCTCACATGAAGTAAATAGCTACCTATATGCACCGACATCTGAGCTATTTTTTTTATATGCTGATGTAATCAGTGCATCATTGTGTTTGCAGCAAGCAGACGAGTCGCTGGACTTTGAGGAGCAGATCCTGGAAGCAGCCAAGTCCATCGCGGCAGCGACCAGCGCTCTGGTGAAGTCGGCATCAGCCGCACAAAGAGAGCTCGTAGCCCAGGGCAAGGTGAGATCATGTTTCACGCGTGTTGAGTGGCTTTATTTGCCTAAATTCCTCTGTACTCACTGCATTATCTGTATGATACTTAGTATATGTGTACATATTTAAATTAAATCACTATATTTGGTTCTCTAGGTGGGCTCTGTTCCAGCCAATGCTGTGGATGATGGCCAGTGGTCTCAGGGTCTCATATCAGCGGTGAGTAAAGAGTTTATGCTTGTTATTAAAGCTCTTTGTGTGCTTTATTCCCAGTGCAGCTAGATGTTTGGTCTTAATTTTATGTTTTTTTTTAAAAAACAGTGATTTGTGTTGGTCACTCTTGATCAGTCTGTCCAACAGTAAATACATTTTATTGCTTTCTCTTTTGTGCATTCCTTCTGCATATGCCTGATTAACCTATTTTACAAGGTCCCAATCCTCCCAAAAGTCACCTGTTATTTTTTAAAGACCTTAAATTCACTTTTAGAATAGAAGGTACACAAAAAATTAAGATATCCAGATTATGAGAATATGCAAATTACAAATGTCCTGAGACTTGCATGTCGCCACCATATTCCCCTGACAAACTACTAAAAACTGAAACCGATAGTAAGTCAGATTTTCCACTGAATTTCCACTTATCATTTTCTGATAAACTGGCCAATCCTCTGCAGTGATCATTTTCCTGACTTTAAACAGTTTAGGCAAAATAATGTGGCTTTAAGACACAAAATCTATGTAGTGTAGTGTCCAAATCTTTCATCTCTCTTGGAGCTCTTGGAGGTGCTGAGGTGTCTGTTTTTCTGTCTTTGTGTGCCACGCAGGCCCGTATGGTAGCAGCCGCCACCAGTAACTTGTGTGAAGCAGCCAATGCCTCGGTGCAGGGTCATGCCAGTGAGGAGAAGCTCATCTCCTCTGCTAAACAAGTAGCAGCATCCACCGCCCAACTGCTGGTGGCCTGCAAAGTAAAAGCTGACCATGACTCAGAGGCCATGAGGAGATTGCAGGTCTTAACATGCTTTTAAAATAATGGCTGCATTGTAAGAATGTCTTTTGTTCAGAGAGATTGTGTCATTTCAGATTGCAAGTACTGTTTTTTAATGTCCACAGGCTGCCGGGAATGCGGTGAAGAGGGCATCAGATAATCTAGTGAAGGCAGCTCAGAAAGCCGCCTTTGACAAGGCCGAGGACGATAGCGTGGTGGTCAAGACGAAATTTGTTGGTGGAATTGCCCAGGTGAGAACTAGTCGCACTTTATATGATGAGTACAATCCTAATGGTTGTTTTCTCTGTCTTTATTAACAGGAGCCAATTATTTTTGGGCTGTATTTGTCTGTATGTCTTGTAATTTTAGTATACATTGAATTAATAATGGAGGTCATATTATGTAAACCCAACATTGCATTTTTCCCTATCAAAGCACCATTTGTTAATTTTGGTATTGAAATTCCAGCAATTACAAGTTCAGAAAACTGTTTCTCCTTTCTCTGCCTTGGTGGATCTGTGAGAGAGAGAGCACAGAGCAAGATTTTTGCTATTACTAATGATGAAATACCATATAGTCACTTACAGGGGTTAGACAATGAATCTGAAACACCTGTCATTTTAGTGTGGGAGGTTTCATGGCTAAATTGGACCAGCCTG
>JAOVYV010000009.1:11591544-11602621 GCA_025674545.1 Hassar affinis
TTAAGCCATTCTTCTTGCAGGATAGTGGCCAGGTCACTACGTGATGCTGGTGGTGGAAAACGTTTCCTGGTATGTTGGCATTACCCTGGATACCGTGGCTCTTGATACATCACAAAGACTTGCTGTCTCTCATGCCCAGTGGATGTATATGGAGGCCTCCTGAAAGCAACCACGCCCATCAAGACACAAATGTGTCATTATAGGAGAAATGTGATCAGTCAGAAGAATGTTGTACTGAGTTCCAGTGACGTTTCAGTCTAAGGGGAGAAGTGGTGGCAAACCATGGCAGCAAAATAAATAAACACCCCACCACCCAAAAGCATAACAGAGCCATTGGTTTTTCTTTTCATTTGTCCCCCATCTGAATATATTGTATATGACCATTCCAGCGTTGCATAAGCCTTCTCAGATTGTTGGATAGGCGATAAGAGCTCCTCAGAGTCCTGGTCATTCAATCACTCAGTCAATGAGAAAATGAGAAAGAGCTCTGAGGAATTTCAGCCACCTCAATTCTGCCCACAGGAGATGTACAACCCAACAGGGAGGCAGCATATTTAAGTGTGATTGTTATTCTAATGGCAGATTTGCCTACATGGAATTTGAACCATGGCTTATGATGGTTACTTATGAGGTAGGAAGGAAGTAATTTGGTTTAAGGAGGTTAAAGTTAAGACTTTCTCTCATTTGTGCTAAGAAAAACATTCCTGTTTTAAAACAAAACCAACATCTGTGTCTTATAAGTGACCTTGATTTAATTGGTCATGGCCTGTAAGATCTCTGTATAGCTGTTGTCTCTCCTTATGGTTCTGTGCTGTAAGGAGCGAGAGCTGGCTGGATGTATGTGCAAAGACATTTACTGGGAGCCTATAAAGTACAGTGTTTACCATGACTGGGCTCATAGCCAATTCCATAATCAGAAGACAGGAAATGTCTCTGCTATTACTAAACAATGAAATCTACATCAAGAACAAAAGTTTGATGATGATGATGAGGAGGATGCTTTTCAACAGAAATGTACAGATCCTCATATCCTTTCCTTGTCCTAAATCAAAATCATGCAACTTTCTCATTACTGTGAATTGCAGTATGGTTCCTTAGTGCTTCAGAACATGCTTATATCTGCCTGCTTACTCATATCTTAGGAGAGACACATAAATGAGAACACAATCTTCTGTACATGTAATTATAAAGCAAACCGGAGGTGGTTTAAACCCATTTTCTGTGTTGCGTCCTAGTAGGAATGCACTTCCTTTCTTGTCATAGGAGCTTGCAGCTAGGCATTCCCAAGGGTCAGAAGTCTCATATAAACAACTTTCCAGCATGGCTTAACTCCTTCTCTCTAGTCATGAAGGATTATGGTAAGTGCCCAAAATGAAAGGACACTTACAAGATAAGCATACTGATCAACAGCAGCTTAGCACTAAAAGCAGACTTAAACTAGAAAGGCCCAGTTCTCTTTCAGAAAATGTTAAAAGGTATCAAATCGTCATCCTCATGTCTCTGATTAGTGGAGTTGTCTTTTATCTTTCAGACCCTCTGTGGTACATCTTAATAATTGTCTACATAGTATGTATTACACATTCATATTTTATGAGTTATAATCTGAGCCAGATTTGTATTAGATAGATTTCCAAAAACAATACAGTACAAGGATCATTATAAAATGGTAGAGTGAGCATGGGATACTCCCTATCTGTCTAACAATTAAGATTATCTAAAATGTATTATGCCTTTAGGATGCTGGGCCCAGAAAACTGTCACCTGATACCTGATATAGTGCATTTTTATACTATATATTAGTAGGCTGAAACAATTTGTGGTCTTTTGAATCAAATTGAATATGATTGTGTTTTATTGGCCAAGTACATTCAAGTGTACAATAGTAAATGAAACCAATCACCTCATGCCTACAATAAGTCCGCCAATCGGCTTCTATAGCAAGTATATAAATAATTATGGGGCAGAGGTGGCTCAGTGGCTAAGATGTTAGGTTACTGAATAGGTGGTCAGGGGTTCAAGCCCCAGCACCACCAAGCTGCCACTGTTGGGCCCTTGAGCAAGGCCCTTAACCCTCAACTGCTCAGTTGTATAAATGAGATAAATGAAAGTCACTCTGGATAAGGGTGTCTGCCAAATGCAATAAATGTAAATGTAAATGATGAACATTGAGACTTAACTCATATTGTAATACATTGTAAATACATTACATTATGCTAAGGATAATGAAGTTTCTTTATTGCATTTATGCTTAAATAATTTTTCCAGATGACCATTAATTTGTTGTAGCTTGCATTCCTACTTTAATTCCTGTCTGTAATGTCTGCACTTTATGCTAACTAGAATCTAATGCCTGGGAAACATGGAATCAGTATGTTGTAGTTGAGATGTAAGTCAAACAATCGTGCATTTGTCATATATTTATTTAAGCTTTATTAATCATCATTTAATCAGCCTTTTATAGACTTTATAGTGATTTGAATGTGTGTGTCAGTTGATTATTGCTCTTTTGAAAATGTTGCGACCTTCCCATCACTGTAACGTAATAAAGGCTTTCCTTCTGCTATATGAATCTATACCAGAGCCCACTTCAGGAAAAGATTTAAGAAAGCGGTATACTGTAACACTTTCACAGCAAGTCAAAGGGTTCCATGAAATTTTCAATTCTTCAAACCATATGAGCCTTCAAGTTCCAAAATAAAAGGATACCAAAAGACAAAAGTGAAATCAGCTGTGTTTACTTTCACTGCATTAGTATTTTTGCATGACTCCTGCCATCTAGGATTACCCAAACAGTCTAATACCTGTCACTCACAATGACACATTGATCTTGCTCACTGAGACAAAACAATCTGATTAAGAGTCTTAGAAAGAACTTACTTATAACACACTGAACACATGAATGCATGCACCCAAACTATTTCAAGGGATTTTAAAGGATTATAAAGATTGAATTAAAACTAGCAGATGTGCATTTGAACTATGTATATATATTTTGTCAGTTACATCCTGTATGCAACAAATATATTGATGGTGTATTGGTGGTGTAATATAAAGATTTATACTGTAAACTATATTGTAAAAAACTGCAATTGTAACCAGTAAAGTCATTAAAGTTTTAACATGAAGTTATCAACTGTTCACTGATGGAGATTTCACTGAGGGAGTGTAAAACAATTACAGTCCTAGCCATTGTAGGAAGGCTTTTTATATCACTTGCAGTCCAAAGCGTAATTCGTGGTTTCTGAGTGTATCTTTAAGCTGCCCATCATGGTGATCTTTAACCTGTCCATGTGAGGCCATCAGCAGCAGCTGCCAGTGATTTTCTGGTGATGAGAACTTCAACCAGAAGCAGAGAAGGATTCACAATCACTGATATCTTATGGGGTCTCAAGTGCAGCATGACAGAAGGCAATGTGTAGGCTAGATTAGAGAATATACTTATTTACCTATTTAATTAATTAATACCTTTATTGGACCTGCAAATATAATTTTTCCCTGTAATTGATTTCTAGATTATCTTCTTACTGTAGTCCTTGTCTGCAATATCTGTAGTTTATGCTAACTCAAATATAATGCCTGGGAAACACTGATACAAGACACTGTAATCTAGAAGTAGTTAAAAAAAATCGATGTTTAAGAAATATAAACTTCTTTACTTAATTATGCTAAATAATTTACTAGATAAATGTATTTATTTATTTATTTATTTTTCCTTTATACATCCCATTTCACTACCAAATGGCCATAGTTAATTGATCCAGTTCATATCTGCATGAAAAAATCTCTAGAGAAATGTTGTACCTGTTGGAATATAAAATGTCCCAATGTCCTAGTACTCTAATATTTCATAGAGAGATATATAAGAATGAACACTATCACTCTATATAAAAGTGGCCAAAGCTGTGTTGTTTAACACAGGGATTATTTTAGGACCTTAGCCCATCATGTGTTACTTTAGCCATTTGGCCAGGGTGTCTTGAAGGAAACTTACAGACTGTAACAGGTGTCAGAAGGAGGCAAGCCTAAAAATACCCAGAGTCATATCCTCAGACGTCAGAACTGGAAGAAAACAAAAACCACAGTGAGATCAGAGTCTGGACAAGAAAACTTATAAAGGTGTTCTCAATGAGTATGACGAATATACTTGCTGATTCCCATTCTGGAGCTTGGATTGCACTTAGTGTGGTCAGTGTAAAACATAGCCCTACCTTTACAGTGGTCTTGGCCCAAAGGCTGCACAAAGCCTACAGGTCCTTAAGGGTTATCACAGGCTTAGATTATACAGTATATCAGTTTGTTGTATCAGTAGCCTATCCAAACTCAAGTTTGAAAACAAGTGACCTAAGAGACTTAATGTCTATTCTGTCACCAGCTAGTCCTCATCGCATTCAGAGCACTTAACCCCTGCTAACTGAACGCTTCCCTAGAGATCGACACATTTTAGGAGGATTTAGATAAAGCGGCATGGGCGCGCCTCTGATGCGCGCACCCGCGCATATTGACATTTTCTAATGATGTATGCATACAGGTGTCCCATTCTTCTTATAGGCGTCTGAGCCATTAAACTACTACCTGTAAAGGCACTACATACATATAAAACCTGATTTATAATTCTCTATCAGAACAATTAATCCGCTGCTTTATGCCTACTTTTTTTCTACGGCAGTGCTTCCTGCACTTTTACAGTGTTAGAAATAGGAGCGTCTTTACGCCTCCTTACCCATCACACCCCATATATAGGCATATGAACAGTCAAATGCGTAGCAGGAGCGAATCACCAAGCAGATCCATAAAAAAGACAGGGCACTCCAGAAGGAACGGGCAGAGCCCGTTTCCAAAAAAGTATTGAATGTCCTGAGGAATTCAGCCGCCCCCCATGTGAAAGTACATATTTGACAGGGCGCAGAGAGAGCGCGCCTGCACTCCAGCTTAGCGTTCAGTTCGGTACAGACGCTCCGAGCTTAGGACCAGCACCGCCGTGTCTTTGGAGGACATTTGCTTTTCGTGCGGCCGCAAAAACAAACACAAATAAGCAGCCATGGATGCCATTAAGAAGAAGATGCAGATGCTCAAGCTCGACAAGGAGAATGCCTTGGACAGAGCTGAGCAGGCTGAATCCGATAAGAAGGCAGCAGAGGACAGGAGCAAGCAGGTCGGCTATATCTTTGGGGGATTGAATGTTACCCATAGAAAAAAAAACGCATGAATTCTGGTGGCATGGCGTCCCTGCCTCATCAGTGCCTCGAAATTAAACGGATTACCCTGAGTGGATTTATAGGAACGGAAGATCAAAGTTAGGGTGCATGAGTTTAACATGATAAGTGAGAAGATTTATAATGTTGAAGCGATGCTCTGTAGTAGTTTAACTGTTGATCCTAAATGATTATTAACCCCCCGTTAAAATGGAGGAAACTCCTCATTTCAGTGAGTAACCTAAACCTGTGATAATGCACGTTTTTTTTTCATGAAAAAAATGTCGTTTGCATGCATATGTAGCTGGACGATGAATTAAGGGAATTGGAAAAGAAATTGCGCATAACTGAAGACGAGCGCGACAAAGTGTTAGAGGAGTTCCAAAGTGCCGAGGAAAAGCTGCTGACCGCCGAGGAGGTCGCTACAAAGGTATTCAATGTGCCTTTCCGAGTCTGCATCTAATCACTTCCTTTCTTTCTTTCCTTCTCTCTCTCTCTCTCTGTATGCCTGTCCCTGTGCTCCTCACGCCATGCGCTCTGCTTCCTGCTATTCACCGCTGTCACCAAAAAATGCGTAAAACACACCCGCACTCAGCTCGAGGATGATTTGGTAGCTCTGCAGAAGAAACTGAAGGCCACTGAGGATGAGTTGGACAAGTATTCCGAGGCTCTTAAAGATGCCCAGGAGAAACTGGAGCTGTCTGAGAAGAAGGCCGCAGATGTAAGTATAGAAAGTGAAGAGTCACCGCAATCCAGCCGCTCACTGCTTCACACACTTTCCCCCTGTCACCTCTTCTCAGTAGACCTGGGTGAACTGGCAAATTCAAGTTTCACTCGGGTCTGACGTGTGTTCACCTTTGATGTCACCAACACACACACACACACACACACACACACACACTGTAATCTGTAATACAAGGAACTCTGCGAGATGGATTTTGTTGCAAGTTAGGCCAGACATAGAAACCACACACTACCGTACTAAATAGTTTTTCAAAATAGCATGTGGGTTTGGATGTAGTCTTAGACTTGGGGATGTAGCCAGAGCTCCTGTAAGACTGAGCAGCCGGCCTGTTATATTTAGACTAGCGCTTTATATGGTAAAGACGCAGCGCAGAGCCTTGGGCTGTGTCTCCTGAGAAAATCTCTGAACTCTTAATCTTTCTCTGTGGCCCCTTTTATTTTAAACATCAAGATCTGCAGAGGGAAATGCCACAAACTGACAGATTACAATAATTCCACATAGCTTTTATCCAACTATCATTTTAGCCATGTTTGTACTTTTTTTTTTACTATTTTCTTCTAGTCTTCTAGTCTTTCCAAACATCCTCTTGGAACAACATTCTCTTTTCTAAGAAATTCCTTATTATTCGTATGTGTTAATGGTTATTCAAGTAAATATATGAAAGTAGCCTATAATCATAATAAAAAATTATACCAGTTTTTACCAGTATTTGTGAAATAGAGGTCAGTGTAGATATTTACCTGATAGTGGGATTTATTCTACACTGTTGCATTTGAACAAAGTAAATAACCAGTTACTCTGGACGTATATAAAATACAACGACTGTCCAGACGCTTTCTAAAATACCGAGTAGTGTCTAAAACACAGACACACGCACTCAACATAGGAAGGAAAAAGTTTGGTATTTTCCTTATATAGCCACCACTGTCGTGTTAAATGGTGCACGCACAGCGCGCCACCTCGCGGTCCAAGAATACAATTGCAACAATGAGAATCTGTTAAGGAAATGCAGTTAAGCTGATTAAAAATGATCAGATATCACGAATCTGCATATTACATACATTATTTAATTCAATAAATCAAAAATTTGGATTTAAAAAAAAAACAAAACTACTGTCAAACGACAAAATAAATGTGGTGTTACATAGACACAATTTAGTTGAATTAATCTGCCAGTAGAGTGTGCTGTTTGTTCGTTTACAAATCCATAATGAGACTGTTTTCTCATTCACAATTGCTTCTTGATCAGTACCATCATACCTCATCAAGCTATTAATTGACGGATGCAAATGAATTATTGCATTATTGCATTATTTGCATTTATATATGAAAATTATTATTATTAATATTATTATTATTATTACTATTATTGTTATTATTATTATTATATAAAAGATTGTCAAATATAATAATAAATACACAGTGTGAAAACTCATTGAGCCATAGCACCAGTCAGGCAACGCGATGACGTATTTATTTGGGGCGTGGCAATGAAAAATGGCTACTTCCGGATTGGGATGTAGCGTTACTGCTGCGCGTTTTCACCCAAACACTCAGCAGGACGTTTTTTTTCCCTCTTAGCTACACGTTCCAGGGCGTTTCTGCCCTCTGAACTCAGTTTCAAATAACCTATAATCAACATCTCAGTAGTTGGGTAGAATAATGGCCGGATTAACCTCGTTGGAAGCCGTGAAACGGAAAATAAAATTATTGCAAGAGCAGGCAGACGGCGCGGAAGAGAGAGCGGATAAACTGCAGAAGGACCTGAGTGCGGAGAGGAAAGCCAGAGAAGCGGTAAGCGTGCCAGAGCTGAGAACGACATGTATATAGTCAGGCTGCTCATATGGAGCTATCCAGGTGGATGCCGGAGTGAAGCAGGATGTCCTGTGATGAGTACAGTCTAGCTGAGTGTTTTGAAGAGGCGCGTCTCAGGCGCGCGTGATGCTGCGCAATAGTGAGACAGCGGAATGTCGCTTTGGTACCCAGTTAAAGACCCCGATTAATGTTAATATCACCTGTGTATCATTATTGCACCGTGCACAGATAATTGGGTAAAGGTTATAGAATGTGTTGCGTTGATGGGTCTTTTAAAATAGGTTGCGTTGATGGGTCTTTTAAATAAAACGTGCATGATGAAATAGTTTGGTAACGACGCACACCATAACCCCGAGCGCGCGAGTCTTTCATTTTGGAAATGTGTCCAGCTTCTGGTTTAAAAAAAGTCATGCAGGTCATTTGCACTGCGTATCTACTGATATCGCATTTAATTAAATAATAATGCATGCAATTTAGAATTTTGGTTATTGTTATTTTACTTTTGACGTATTTGAAAAGGAAAGTGTTGTGGAAGTCCCGCTTGTTCTCTAACCATTTTGCAAAGCAGTAGCCTTATAAGGGCAAGATGCGTTGTTGCACGCAGAGGAGGGGTGGGGTGTGTGGGGGGAGGCAAGATCAGTCACCTTAGCTGTTACAACACAACCAGGAAACAGTTTCTTCAGCTGTAAGTGAAGCTATTCAGCCAGACACCAGACAGTTTACACACTTTGGGTTCAGTACAAAACACAGCAGTGCAAGGATGAGTCATTTCAATGCAGATGTGATTGATACAAAGGATCTGTTTGTAATACCAGCTGCTATCTAGTTCCTTGTCACTGAAAGCCAGTCATGCCCTTTGGCCCTCTGTAATTCCCTCGGCTGCGAGTGTTTCTCTCCATTTGCATGGTTTTGCAAGGGGTTGGGGCTGGCTATGCAAGTTGACTGTGTATATTCTGTCTGTGTGCAGTTAGGCCATAATGTGAAAGCACAGTGTGTATATATATGGCTGTCAGTTCTTTAGCTGATATCTGCTAGGGCTGAACTATATTTATCATGCTCACTTATTTACCACTAAACCACTAAAAATGCAGCCTTTAGTATGTATATTATACCTGAAAACTTAAATACACTTAAATACACCAATGACCCTTAAGGATCACTTGTATACCAGCTTTGATAGGAAAAAATACACAGTACAGGCACAAAAGGTGTATTCTTGATGCTACCAAGTACAGGTGAACCTTTCTTTCTGAGAGTCTGAGAGATAACGTGTGTATTGATAGTACTTTAATAATACTCAACAGGCTCTGTTGCTACTCACAGTAACAAGTAGCAGATTGGATGTTAATACAGTTGGTTTCCTTTTCCTTCCTTGTTTCCATGTTAAATATTTCATTGTTTATTTTTTCTAAACAGGAATTGAAACCAAGACATGATTCTGCTGTTTTGCTGCTAGTAGCAAATCTAAATATTGTGATATGCACCATGTATTGTGAAAATGTCTTCCCATTTTGTGCTAGGGTTCAATCTGTATTGTCCGTACTGCAACATCTGTACGTTTATATAGAGGTTTGGGTACTACATGAATATTAATACAGTGCTGTAATCTGATGTGAATACAACATCATTCAGCCGCACTGGCTCAGAAACTAAACGTAGAAAACGAGGTTGGTTCAGTTCACATAGTTTTGGCATTGACAGACTTTTTTAGTCTGCCGTAGAAAGACTGTAATTACTCAGTAATGCTTTCACATTGATTACCACTATAGCCAGCATATGGAGGATGAGAGTAAGCAGGGTTTCAGAGGAAGTCATCTCTCTGCCTTTGTGGACATTAATTTGCCTAAGTAGCCTGAAATTCCAGGCTCAGCCAGTTCCTTGTGTTTACTGGTGAACTATTTGCATGCACACGTTTATATGTGGTGGGAGATGTGATGTATCTGAAAATGTTTTCTATGTTCTTCGCATCTCATTGTGCTTCTTCTGTGAACCTTCCCTAGGCTGAGGGCGATGTAGCATCTCTTAACAGACGTATCCAGCTGGTTGAGGAGGAGCTGGATCGTGCTCAGGAGCGTCTTACCACTGCCCTGCAGAAGCTGGAGGAGGCTGAGAAGGCTGCCGATGAGAGCGAGAGGTGAGCTGTGTATGACGGTATGCCATACTTTACAGCAGATACAAATGTGCAGCAAGAAGGGTCATATTGCACAGTGGTATACCATTTCCCCTTTTTTATCAACACTTCACCATTTGTACAGAGTAACAGACTCCTAGTCGTAGACTCTGCCTTTGTACTTCCACAACAGTGACAACATGCCTCCATTTCCTAGACAGCACTGTACATCTGGTGCCTGTTAAATGACTGCATGATGGTCTGTTGACAATATAGTTTTCTAGATATCATGCCCGGGATAACTAGTAATGTCTTAGTTTGCAAATAAAAAAGGGTAAATAAATAACTTTAGGTTACAGCTGTAAGAATTAAGTCATGCTTCTGGTGATGGCACTTGTTGGCCTAAACAGACATGAGCAGTTTGTGTAGTGGCACCATGGCACTGAATAAACAGCAATTCACAGGGCACAAGGCTGTGTTTCCCTTTCTTTGTTTGCCTCACACACAGCCCCTCTGTGCAACGTGGCCCTGCACCCTCGTGCACAGCTGCTCTAGGCAGAGACTTCACTTCAGTTACTAATGCATCATTTTTTCCTCCTTTCAGCCGGTTAACAGTTTCCCAAAACATGATATACATGAATTTGAGTGATAGCACGATGCTGGCATCGCTCACAGAGTTTAATTTGTGCTTAATGCAGCAGATTGAGTTCCCGTGACCTTCGTCATACCACGGCTGTATTTGTCATCTTCCCTGCCTACTTCTTCATCTGTCTCACCATTTGTCTTTCTTTTTTTTCTCTACAGAGGCATGAAGGTTATTGAGAACAGGGCCCTGAAGGATGAGGAGAAAATGGAAATCCAGGAGATCCAGCTTAAAGAGGCTAAGCACATTGCTGAGGAAGCTGATCGCAAATATGAGGAGGTGTGTTCGTCAGCTCGCCTACTGATATGCAAGTGAACTGCTGTGACACTTGCTGTATTTTAAAAAAAAAATTCTAATTGGGGCGACACGGTGGCTCGGTGGGTAGCACGGTCACCTCACAGCAAGAAGGTCCCGGGTTCGATCCCCGGGTGGGGCGGTCTGGGTCCTCTCTGTGTCCGCGTGAGTTTACTCCAGGCACTCCGGTTTCCTCTCACTGTCCAAAGACATGCACGTTAGGTTGATTGGTGTCTCTAAAGTGGCCTGTGTGTGTGTGTGTGTGTGTGTGTGTGTGT
>JAOVYV010000009.1:11602721-11619403 GCA_025674545.1 Hassar affinis
GCCCCACCCGGGGATCGAACCCGGGTCCTTCTTGCTGTGAGGCGACAGCGCTATCCACTGTGCCACCGTGCCGCCCTCGATTGTATGGTATCTTATTAATTATAATTTATAGTTTAAAGGGCTGGTTCCACTCTAAAATGCTACATGTTAATGCAATCCCATTTGAAATGTTTTAATTAAGATGCTTTAATACATGAATATACATTTTTAACTTGTGGATATTTGTATGTAGCATAAATCCATTTTTAACAGATTTTGAAATTTGAAACATTTTGAAATTTGAATTCATTAAGGAGCATGTTAAGGTGAGCTGTACATATGTGTCCTGTATGTACTTAATGTTCTGGCTGGTGTGTGTTTAGGTGGCCCGTAAGCTGGTGATTGTTGAGGGTGAGCTGGAGCGTACAGAGGAGCGTGCTGAGCTGTCTGAGGGGTGAGCCACCTCACAGCTGTTTCACTACAGCCTAGATTCTGCTACTGACCAGCTATAATGTTTTTTTTGCCTTTATTTAACATAGCCACATATTTCCTAGCTATGAATCCAAAGATTTTGCTGCTGCTTTAATGTCTTACCCTTGCATTTTGTATTTTTTTTTTTTGCATGCACTGTTAACTTGCATGTGTTCCCTGTTTGGAATGGCCTTGTGCTGTGCACACGCACTCACAGACGCGTGCGACGATTAGAGGAAGAGCTCATTGTGCTGGACCAAAACCATAAGTCATTAAAATCAGCAGAACTGAAGGTACTGCATACTAACACTAACACTCTGCCAGGCTTCCTCACTCTGAGGTCCCCTTTCCTGCTTCCAGTCTTCCAGAAAAGGCTTTGCTTTACCTGCTTTTGCCTTATTAGCTTTATTTTTATTTCCTTCTTTTTAACCCAACTAACCAAGCAGGAAGCTTACATGGACGGCTTCATACTGACCCAATCAGCACGCATAAATAATATAGAATTTATCTTTCACACGTTCTTTTTTGCAATCCTGCTTTGTTGGGGGGGTCGTTGGTCATCCTGTTGTCATTTATATTCAGTTTTCATTCACTTTCGGGGTTTTTAATGAGTAATTCCCCTTTTCTGTCTCTTTGTCTGACTTTCTCTACATCCAACCTATTTTGTTTCTTTCAATCTACCTGTATCTTCTTTCTTCTTCTATCCTTTTCCTCTTGCTATGTCTTGTACTTTCCTTCTCTTGCACCCTGTAATTGTAAACCACTAGCAAATGTGCTGAGCTTGAGGAAGAGTTGAAAACTGTGACCAACACCCTGAAGTCTCTGGAGGCCCAGGCTGAGAAGGTAGGTGTGCCTATGATATTCAGGCCCTCTGAATCCCCTCTGCTCAAATACACTTAAAATCTCCTGCTGCATAACAATAGACATGATAACGCAGAGCAGATCAGAACTGTCATCAGGTTATCTACTGTATAATACGACCATGAATGTTTAATGTGTTGAAGCTAATACTCGTAATGAAGACATTAAAATGAAAATAAGCTAAGTTTAAAGCAATACTCTCATTTTCATAGTTTTTCCGTACACCAAAGTATCTACAACACGACACCATGGCGCAGGTTTGGTGAATTGCTTGTGTGAATCCTGACATTTTTCTCCTTACCTCTACAGTACTCACAGAAGGAAGACAAATATGAAGAGGAGATCAAGGTCCTCACTGACAAGCTGAAGGAGGTGAGATTTAACTGCTGTTATCAAAGCAGATGTTGTCTTGACACACATTTGGCGTTATGTTTGTGTATGAGCCAAAGTATTCTCTCACCTTAGGCTGAGACTCGTGCTGAGTTTGCTGAGAGATCAGTAGCCAAGCTTGAGAAGACCATTGATGACCTAGAAGGTATGACTTTTTTCGGTGTAGAGTTCTGGATTGATTATAGTTATAATAGCTATTTTATATATTTGTACATAAACTATATAAAGCTTCCATACACTTCACTTCCATACGCAAAAGGCTTCTTGCTTTTCTTTCAGTTATTCTTCTTTAGTATAAGTTCAGTAAATCTGTCCCTTTGTCTACAATTCTTTTTCATTTCCAATCTCTTTGATGGACTTGCTATAACGAATGCAGTAAAAATCAATATTCTCAGTTTCCGACCCCGCCTCACACGAGACACTAGAGCCTTTAGATTCGTGCCTGATTTGGCTTGTAGAAACATAAACATAAGCCTTCATTCATCCTTCATTCTCCTAGTCATTTGGTTATTCACGCATGCATTCAGTGTGTCATTTTCATAATTGTGGCCCAGTGAGTTGAATATTTGCACACTGTTAATGCAACGTCACGGATCAAAAAAAGGTATCTGTTATTGGTGGTGTTAACGGAGTAGCTCTTTCTGGGCCTGTGCAATTGTAATTGGCCTTGCAGTAAATAAACTGTGGGGCCTGGACATTTACTGTAAGTATGTTCTTAGTAGCACTGAATAATTTGACATGGTGTCATGTTTCATGGTTTTTTTCTAAACTCCCCTCCCCTACTCTTCCATGCTTTCTGTCTGTCTGTTTCCCTCGGGCCTGTCATTCTGCTGGAATGGATGCTTCACCTGCCTCTTCACCTCCCTGTCACTTCCATGCTTCCCTATCCCCTTTCCTTTCCCTTCCTCCAAAAAGATGAGCTGTATTCCCAGAAACTCAAGTACAAAGCTATCAGCGAGGAGCTGGACCACGCCCTCAACGACATGACTTCAATGTAATTTGTGCACTCTGTTTGCTTCTGCCTCTGCCTGCCCATCCTCCCTTCCCTGTCTACTCTCCTCCATCTAAACCCGATCACTCCAGCTCTGACTGTGTGATCTTGTTCCTTTAATTCATCAGCCACATCTCCCATTTTAAAACTTCCTGCTATCTCTGTTACTCAGCAAGATCAATGGCTACTGTTACTGCTCCTTTTAGAAGATCATTCTGTGTAGCATGTTCACACCTTTGCTCGCTCTGTGGCAAAGGCTGTGAACGTGTGCTCATTCATGTAGTTTCCGCTCTTTAAGTAGTCATAAGTTTGTCATGAGGAGCAAGTATCCAATATGTTCAACAGTGAAGCCAGATTTTGTGAAAGCAGTGTATAGCAGTGTGCTGTTTTTATAACCTCTGAACTTTACTTGCTTGTGATACAAACAGAGCTTACACCAGGCTCTGAAAATGTTTCCTCATGATTGATTAAAATACAAATAAGATGCATTGTTAACCTTGACACAGAGCATGTACACAGTTTGCTATAGTACAGTACTGTTAAAGGAGAAGCATGTCCATGAAAACTGTACTGAGCTACTTCCTGTGTGTATCCTCTGTGACTTGCTCCATTCCTACTAACATCTTCTGTGTCAACATCTATTCAGTGTGCTCAATGCACCTCAGTTCACAATGGTGTTTGAGAATGAGGTGATACTGTGTGCAGTATGTGGTGTTCTACATTATGATTGGCCTGGATGCTGTTTGGTAAGTCAGCACAGGTGGTTTTTTTGGGGTTTGGTGTCTCTAGTCCCCGTAGCTATTAAAGTTACATGTTCTATTATGGTTAAAAGTGGATTCTTGCTTACGTTTCTTTAGCTATGACCTAGACCAGTGGTTTAGAAGCTAATGGATAGGATAATGGCTTTACATTATGCAGGGCAGTAATCTTCTATTAACATCATATAAGTAAGGAATAATACACTCTGGGCTGTGTAGTTGTAAGAAAATGAACCACTTGTGCCTGGATTATTTTCTTGTAACAGAATAAGAGTCTGAAGTGTGTTATTCCTCTTCTAAATTGTTTTTCCAAAGATTAACATTTGAAGTTACTACTGTTCTTGGTTAAAGAAGAACACATTTTTAATTTGTTTATAATTAGACTTCTCATGTGGCGCATCCGCTATGCAAATTCCTGTGAAGTTGTTACCATGGAAACGATAAGGTATTAGAAGGAGTGCCTTAATATAGAAATGGTAACGTATCAGAACGAGTGCACTGAACTACCACGATTCCAAATGCATAATTTCTATATACAGTCTGCAAAAGTTATATATCTTAAAATAGTAGGGAGGTTAGGAAGTTCATGCTGAGCGCTGGTTATCCGATGCCTGTTGTATTTTTGAAGTGTGAGATTGTGTGCGAGTGATACGCCCCAGTTTGCTCCCTGAGCAATGTCCCTGTGATGGACATTGTGGGTCATGTTTGCCGTGCCCTTTTTCTTCTCCTTTCTGGTGTGGGCTGTGCATCATCTCCGCCCCACAGTGAGGCCCTTCATCAGCTTCTTTCTACTCCTTTTCCCTGCACAGATAAATTGTTTACGCCCCATCAAAGACGCCTCCTGTCGGCTGAGTGGCACCACCCTGCTCTCTCCAGCCTTCTGTTCCTTTTTTCCTTCACCTGTCTGTCCTTCCCCTCTTCCCTTTTCCCTCATTTCTCCGTGTCCTGCTATCCTTCAGTGTTGGTTTGTTGCCCCCTCTCTTGTACAGAACCTTTGATTCTTTCTGCATTGTGTAAAAATAAACATTCTTCCTTCTATGTAAAACTATATCTCCTCACTTTTTGTCCTTGTTTCTTTCTGTTCTTTTTTTGCTGTCTTATTTTCATTTCTTTGTGCTTTAATTTATTTTTGAGTGGCTATAATAAAACCAAGATGGCCTGCTGTTACCTCATGCAGTTTATTTACTTCCCCTGGTAACCATTTAAAGGATAATCCTGGCATTAATGCTGGAGTGTGTGTTTTATATATAGGGGACTGCGTACATTTAAACACATTTTATATATGCAAATCCATCTTTAGCTCCCACTCAGATGAGCCTGAGCCTATAAGCTGTCACTTCAATAGGTTTATTATAGAGATTCAATTAAAGCCACTGCATTAACTGTAATACATGCAAAAGAAGCAGTAACTGGAAATTCAAAAGTCTGAGGCACCCTATTGTTTTCTTAGATACAACTTTTAGTTATTGATGTATATTTTGGCAGATTCTACAAGAAGCTCAGTAAATCTTAAGATAATTTCCTTATAAAACTGCACACATTGTACCTGGGAACACTGTTTAAGAAAAAGACGCATACTCGCCTCCTTTAGTTTATTACTGTTTACTGCATTTTATAGTGTTTTCTTTTATGTAGAAACATCTTCATTATTTTCAAAGGCGTCTTTGCTTTACGGCGTGTCTTTGAATGTGCCTCAGACTTCTGCATCGTACTGTACAGTAATTAGCTGGTAAGTTTTACTGAGCGTCTTGGAGAATCTGCCACAGCTCTTCTGGAGACTGACTGTCACACTTACTACTTTTTTGCATGCAAACCCAGCAGCCTTCATTATGTTTTTCTTTTTGTCTGAAAAGTGGTCTGTTATGTAATGTGTTGCTTTCGTTACTGAGATACAAGCCTTTTTTTGTGAACTATTTGTTGGAAAAGTAACATTTGGAAATATAAAATCTTTTTGGTACTGACTCAATAATGCAGAACTCAATAACAAAAGTTGTACCTAAAATCAATAGGGATCCTAAAACCTTTGTACAGTACTGCATATGAGTCCTTAACATACTACACCCAGCAAAGCATAATATCAATCTAATCAGAATAATTTTGTTCCTGAAAATAATATTCAGTGGTTGAAAATAGGGCTGGGCAATATATAGGCTTTAATATATACTGATCTATTTTCAAATGAAATATAGGATGAGATGATAATGTTTATATCAGTATCGTTTGATATTGCCTTACAGAACCCGTTTCTTCTGTAAAGCCTGGACAGTGTCTCCTTTCTCACATTCTCTGTGCAACCCCACTCCCATTCTTCCCCTGTGCTGTGTGCAAACCCCACCCCACTATCCCCCTGGGTTTGGATGCAAACCCCGCCCCTCTCGCTCCCATGTTCTCCTGCATACATGGAGTGAGACATAGCACCAGTACACACTGCCTGAGATGCACTTGACAGGTCGGACATGTGGAACACTGTAACTGTATGTGATGTATGTGAGTTAGTTACAGAGAGGAATACAATCACATAGCTATAACCAAGGATTGATAATGATAGCATACAAAAAAGAAGCTTCTAGCATCAGTGTACCTGACAGTTAGATGAGGTAGCCACTTGAATTAATGTTAGAAGAATGAAATAAAATTGAACATTTGTGTACATTTTCTGGGATAACTGTACACACCTCTCCCTTAGACCAACTGCACACACCTCTCCCTTTTTTTTTTTTTTTTTTAAATATAGGCTATTTTTTTTTTCATTTACATGATGTACAGCTGTACATTTTCAAATGAGGAAGGAAACAGTGCATTTATTTATTTATTTATTTATTTATTTTATCACAATTTAAATCTGTTTAAAAGTGCTTGCGACATTTCACAGATAAATATTTAGCCCACTTTGTAGCACCATTCAGCCTAAAAATACTGAGATATGATTTTTGGTCCGTATCACCCAGCCCTAGTTGAAAAACATTTTCAGCGTTTGTCAGGCAGAATGAGAACATTGAGCTGAGAATATTAATGAAAATCAGGTTCATATGGCTCTCTCACCTTTTCTGAGCAGCATGGCATGCAATTTGGTCCTTACTTATTACACCTTACTATGAATATGAAAAATGCATGAAAATGCTCTCTTTATAAGAATAAATCTCCCATGATGCATTTAAGAAATGATTATTTTATACAAGCTGATTCGTATAGCAATGTGCTTCTCTTTTATTAGAGCTGATTCTCAATCAGCGTGTTTGTGTTAGAGCTGGGAAAACACTCGGGTGTGCGGGGTAGGGGGTACTCCCGAACTAGGGTTGGGAAGAACGTGTCACTTAGTGGTTTCTTTTTCATCAGCGGTTTCTCCACAGAAGAATACATTTCAGTTTTCCATTAATATTCTGTTCTGTTCAAGGTAAAGTCCATCAAATGTATACTAACACATCTTCTGCACTTCAGCTGCTCTTTCTTTACTCTGTTTCACTTTCTCGTCTCTTTTTTTCCTTCCCTAACCTGCTGCCTGACTGCACAGACCGCCTCTACCAGCAACTTGAGAAAAACCGCGTTCTCTCTAGTGAACTAAGGCTGGCCTTGAACGAGGACTGAATCTAGCGTGAATTGTTTTGTTTCATATTAATAACCAAACGATGTGTGATTACACCATATTTATGACAACTACAGCTTCTACTCTGGTAATCATGCTCACAGCCTGGTACAAAGTGTCTGCGATCTAGCACTGTGCTAATAATGTCATAAAACCTGCAGTATCGCTTATGCACGCCGTAGATAATCAGCATGCCATAAATAAACAGAGACAGTGTGTAGCCTTAAAGTACTGGGTAGTGTTGCATGGTTTCAAAGTTCCTCATCTGTCTCTTGGTGAGGAACAAGTAGCAAGATATTTTATCGCTAACTGAATAACAGTGTGTGCATTTTGTAAAGCAACAGTCTTAACCGGAGTGTACCTGTGCATGCTCTATTCCGTCGTACATGATGATTGATTGATGTTGTTTTCTAACACTTGATGTTCTAACAGAGAAACTGTCACATGCTAAAGAAGAGAACCTCGATATGAACCAGATGTTGGAACAGACACTCTTGGAGTTGAATAATATGTGAAAGGCCTGTACACCTGACGATGTCTGCATTTTGTAACTTTCGAGTGGTTTCCTTTTTGGTTATCAAACTGCCAGACATGTGCCATATGTAATGACATATTTTTTTGGACGTTTTACACTCCTTGTTTTTAAAGTAATATTTTGGTACTTGTTCATTTTTATTCTGGTTATGCACATGCTTTGTCATTTCCATAAGAAATAACAAGGGTTGCCAAGAATTGCACTTAAGCCTCAATTTATGCACGTTATTCTGAAAGTGGACACGGTTGAGTCTTAAGCCAAGTTTAGATTAAGTAGATGTATTTTATTAATCCAAAGATTCTTTTTAAAGTGTGCATTTGGATTAGGTTTCCAACATGTACACTGGTGCTACTGTGAAGACAAAGGTCGAGCAGTTTGTAGCTTTTACGTAGTAATTCATAGACTGTACACCATAGCTGTTTGGTCTAGGGTTTTACTTGGGTGTCACTAGTAGCTCTAGCCAAAAAGGTCACCATCTACAGTGTCTGTTTATTTCCAATGATTACTCAGTGCAAAATGCCAGACAGCATTATCTTTGGAAATAATGTCTTGCCCATTACAAAAGCAGTATGGGTCAAATGCCTGTTATGAGTTGAAAGATGATTCATTCATATTTGGTCATGCCTCATACATTTAATGAAAAGTCATTTTAACTATAAGATGTATTAAATGTGTGTCCTATCTAAATTGTACAAAGCTAAATATAAATAAAACTACACCATTTTAGATTTTCTTAAGCCTGGAGTCCATTTTTAATTGTATTTTATTCAGATGTCAGTTGTAGCAACCTTTTTCCTCAAAGCAGGTTTTTGTACTTTATCACTTTTATGCACTTCTGTCTTCCACATGTGCTTTATACATTTGATGGCTTGGCTTCAGTAGAACAACACTGTTGCCAACAGCTGAATGTTATCATGTATTTCTGTGTAAAACAGCAAGGACAAAAGTAACCAGTAGTTTCATGAAGGTCAAACGTAGGTCTGTATTTTAAAACCTTATCAGCAGTGTGCCTTGTACTCTAATGCTCTCTAAACCAAAAGCAAACAAGTGGTGAAAGGCTTTTTAGCACAGTGATCCTGATTATAGTGATAATATTGTAGATGATGGGGTTAATGGATGCCAAGACCTCTTTCATATAACAACAAACCAGTCACCAGTTACTAGTACACACTTGGAGTATAGATATACATACTAAGTACATTGTGACATCACAATGCAAAAATGTGAAGATGTGCATTGTGGAAATGTGTGATTCACAAATCAGCATTTTGTTAATTATATGTCTAATGTCTAATTGCACTTTTTGAAAACCTGAAGTCCCAATCTGTGCACCCTATAGAGTTTAAATGTAAAGAGAGCATGCTGGTCACATGATCATTCATGGAGCGCATTTGCCATTACTGGGAATCATCGGTCCGTGACGGTTCCAGATCACCAACATGAATATAGGTTATATGTTTACACAAGCACTTTATACCCATTCAAAAGTCATACAACACCAGTCCCATGCTGCTACAATCAACAGTGCCCGAGACAGAGGCAGCAGTAAAAGCATTTTAGCTCATTTTTACGTCTTTCCCACTGAGGCAGTTTCAGATCAATTTCAAATCTCGAACCAGTTCTGTGTGTTTAGACAGGCAAAGAATTGATTCTCAGACAGGACAACTGGTTCCAGTGCAGCACCAAAACTTAAATGGCCTAGAATCAAGAACTGCTTGCATCAGGGCCTGGGGGGGATTATTGGGATTAACTAAAGCTTTGTGACCGCCACAAAGAAGAAGACTGGATGTGAAATGGAAGCTGAACCTCATGAACCTGAACCTAGTATATATAAACGTACTAAAACAGGTGTATTCCCATCACTAGTAATGTTGCTACAAAGTGGAGATTGATGTGGCTCTGGTCTGTGGAAAAGCAAACTGGTTCTTTGTAGGTTTGCAAGTTCAACCAACTCCAAACTAGCACCTAGTTCACGCTGGTGGAAAAGAGTTATCTAGAGATCTATTTCCAGTTCAGCTATTTCCTGTTCCTGACACCATGGGCTCTGTTGTGGAGCTCATTATGTTTTGTTCAGTCATTCCCACAAGGACAGGAATATATGATCGTTTTGGCCTTTGGAATATTTTGGTTGTTGCTTATTTCTAAATTAAATAAATGAAATTAATAAGTCAAAATAAGCCAAAAAGTTGCCTTTTAATTACTGAGGTTATGGTGAGGCATAGCATTAATTAGCTGCATTAATAATTATACCAGTGGAAGGTCCTCACATGAATAACAAGACAAAACCGAGTGGGTGAGTGTGTATACAAGTGAAACAAAATGCACAACATTCAAGAGGAGCAAGAAGTTCTGGATAAAAGTATTTAATTAACTGTGCCAGCAAAGTGCTTCAGAGGCTGTATGAGGGGCTTCAGCTGCACAACTGATAAATGACTTTTATTTTGTAACTTCCTGTTTCTCTGGAAAGTTCGTCTAGCCTACCACATCTTTCTAGCTAGCTGATTACTGAGCAGTTTAACTCACCTAAGGAACCCCTGTGGCTGAATATCAAACGTCTCCCTACTCCCTCTGCACGCGCACTACACAGCGATCATGTTCACAGGCCGGCTGTACACTCTGTAGTGCACTTAGAGCCTTTTTGAAATTCGGTCCTAATGTCTGCCCAAGATGCAAAGAAAACGTGCTTTGTTACAGAATCGCAATATTTTTCACAGTAAAAGACCCGATAGATGTGTAGACTATAATTTTAAAAAAATGAAAAGTAAAATGTTGATCATTCAAACCAGGCATTTTGTTTATTAATCGATTATTAAATTGTCATTTACGTGCACTCGTTTGCTGTACCCATTTCCACTCGTAATCATAAAAAATATCCCATAATCCTTTTCGGTAAAAAAAGGAAAAAAAAACTGTATTGTTGTCGCTAGCCTCATGGTCCCTGTTCCGGTCTATGTTCCGGTGCCTGTAAGGCGAGTGAGGCTCCCGGCTCGGTTGTTGTCCGCTCAGCGATGTCGCGGTTGTTGGCCTTGTCCCCGGCTGTTCTGCGCCCCCGGTGTAGTCGCTGTCCTCAGCACGGCGGCTCTCTGTCTCTGCGGTGGACGGACGCAGTGAAGCAGGAGATCCAGCGCCGGAGCCTGACGCTAGCACGCCGGGCTTTCCGCTCTCACAGTACCGGCGCACGGCGTTTCTGGGTCGTAGGCGTCGGGTCCGGCTTCCTGTTAGCTCTGGGGTTGAAATATCACGCGTCTCGCCGTGAGCGCTGCGAATGTGAGAGTCAGACCACAGAGAACTCTGACCTCAGCTCCAGATACACGGCGGCCATAGAGAGCAGCCGCGACCTGCTGCAGCGGATAAAGGTAGAGGGACCAGCGGCCTTCCTGTCCACTTCCGCCCCGCGTCCCTGACAAACTGCAGCGCTCTTACTTCATTAAAGCACGGGTTCATTATTGCCTTTATAGATTATAGAGCTGCAGGGTACCAGTCTCAAAAAATCACCATGTCCTTCTGCCCAGTTCACCCAGTCTGGCATTTTCACTTCATTATAAACTCTACAGGGGTTTCAGAAAGCAGTATACAGCACTGCACAAAGTCTTAGGCACCCTATTGTTTTAGGTTTTGGTGTTGATGTTTCTTTTGTCAGTAAAACTCAGGCTAATTTATATTACATTACATTCATGGCATTTGACATAAAGCTAATTTCTTTATAACATTGCACACGTTGTACTAAGTTTGTTCATTGTACTGTTTAAAAAAAAAGTCACACCAAATATCAACTTCTTGTAGTTTATTACTGTTTACTGCACTCTATAGTATTTTCTTTTATGTAGAAACTTTTTTTGAAGACATCTTTGCTTTACACCGAGTCTCAGATTTCTGCATCGTACTGTACAGTAATTAGTTTTCCTGAGCGTCTTGGAGAATCTGCCACAGCTCTTCTGGAGACTTTGACTGTCACACTTACTTCTTTTTTTTTTTTTTGCATGCAAAACCCAGCAACCTTCCTCATGTTTTTTGTCTGAATAGTGGCCTGTTATGCAATGTGTTGCTTTTACTACTGAGAAAAACAAACAGTTTTGTGTAACATTTCATTTTTTTTGTTGGAAAAGTAATACGTAGAAATAGAAAATCTTTTCTCAATAATGCAGAAATGTGCCTAAGACCTTTGCACAGTACTGTATTTCAATATATTACACCAAACTGTACAAACGGTTAATGAGTTACCATGTTATCATGTGAATCATTTTATACATGCTGTATGTGCAGTCCTCCGGCTGTACGGACAACATCGAGACGATAGTTGAATTCATCCTAAACGCCTGTCAGAGTGTTGTCTTCCACTGTGGTCACCACTGCTGTGATTCTGTTTTTGAGATCATCCGGATTTGTTGCTAATGGTGGCACAAAAACACAGTCTTTGACATTTCCCCAGAAGAAGAAGTCACAGGGTGTAATGTCTGGGGATCTTAGGGTCCCATGAGACTTGTCCAGCATTGAGGCAGCGTGTCATTTAGAAAACGTCGAACCTGTGACAGTGTGCATGTGCTCCGTCTTGCTGAAAAATATCCTTGGAATCGTGATTTCAGATTGGGTCCATCTTTTTTGAAACACCTCGCATTTACACTTCAAATCTAAAGCCATAAAAATTGTGCACTTGTAACACAACTGATCTTTTTTTTTTGCCTATTTATCTCACTTCCCAGCTGAAAGATCAGTCAGAGCGGCTGCCATCTGCCAAAACTCAGGCCGAGCTGCTCCATATTTTCTGGCTATTATGTTCTTTTCCAGCTTTCTTATTACACTACATTTCTAATCAGACTTTGTAGTTGCCTTAATAATTCTTGTTATCTAAGCTACTTTACTGATTGACATGTCTTTGGACTGTTTGAGGAAATCCATACAGACATGAGGAGAAAATACAAACTGCACACAGAAAAGACTCTGGCCACCCAGCCAGGCTTCAAACCCAGACTCTTCTTGCTGTGAGGTGGCAGCGCTACCCACCGCACCACCATGCTGGCTGCCTTAGTATTATTTTCTTTAAAATGTCTATTTCAGAAACTTCTCAGAACTAATCAGCTGGTTTACGCAGTTTGACTGGATTGGACAGAAGATAGCTGTTCAGAATAAACAGGAAGTTCGCCTTTTTGATCCCCTCATTTACTGGAGTGATGTAAACAGCAGAGATGGCACACACACTGACTCTGACTGATGCTCGACTCAGGCTTGAGACTTGAGACTCATGAACAATATTTGTTTTGGCACATTAACATTCAGGAAATGTCTGACGAGCTAAAAGCCATTCTCTCCCGTATTATCATGCGTAACTTAACGTGTGTGCACAGCCATAGATATTGCAACCAAAACAGACTGGACTTGGACTTGAAATGACTTGTCAGCCTCTGTAATGAGCGGTTACTGATTGCAAGTGAAACCATGCTGCACCATGTCAGTCAAAATGACGTAGTCTTTATATCTGATGTTGTAGTTTGGACACTTTAACATTGTCACGCTGTCTACGATGTGCTGTTTCCTAACAGGATGAAGCTGGGGCTCCTGGGATGGTCATTGGAGTTTCTGTAGATGGCATTCCAGTCTGGGGTGAAGGTACGTAGCTGCATCAGTGCTTCCTCACTTTCGGTTGATAATGCTGTCTTTATAATAATTTTTAAAAAATGACACCTGATTGTAGATGTGTTTCTCCAGGCGTAGGCTACGCTGATTTGGAGAACAGAGTGCCTTGTGGTGTGGACACGGTGATGAGGATTGCCAGCATCAGTAAATCTCTGACTGCAGCTGCCCTTGCTCGAGTGTGGGAAGATGGCAAGCTGGATCTAGATGCTCCTGTCCAAAAATATGTGCCCGAATTCCCTGAGAAACAATTTGAAGGAAAAGACGTAAGCTACAACTTCCAGGACTATAACTTTGTACCACGGTGCTGTTGAATGCTTGATTTTGATTGGTCAGATTCTCTAAGGGGATGTAGGATTAGCATTTTTTTGGAAGGAGTCTCCAGGGTCAGTGCTTTGTAATAGTCAAAAGGCTTTGCATTTTTGCCATAACACGAGCTGCACTAGTTTTGTCTTATTAACTCCAAGAAATGGATAACTCAAAGAAAAAAAAATGGAGGGAATGAACAGTTATAAACAGTTACAGCATAAGCAATAACCGGATCTGAATTGTTTCATGGACTATAAACGAATGAATGAAAAGTGTGATGTCTTAGTCTTCAGTTGATACAAAATGGAAATTGGCGTTTTGCTGTGGAGTAAGAGGAATAAAACACTTCTGGCATGTTGTTATTGGAAAAATATCAACGTAGAGTTGGTAACGGGTCTCCTCTTTGCATTACGCTTGATTGCACCACCTCACAGTGATTATTTCCCCAATAACAGCATGTCACATGTGAAATCCAAGAAGAAACCCATCTCTTTCAACAAGAATCTTTGTTTTCTTGTGTAACCCAGGTCACGATAACCACGCGGCTGCTGCTGTCTCACCTGAGTGGTATCCGTCACTATGAAAAAGACCCCAAGAAAGTGCGAGAAGAGAAAGAGAAAGCGAAACGGCTGCCGAAGCCTCCAGAGAAAAAAGAGGAAAAAGGTTCAGAGACTGAGGAAAAATCCCCACAACAGGACAACAGGACGAAATGCAAAGATGCAAAGCAGGGCAAGGAGGAGTACTACATCAAAGAGCACTTCGATGGGGTCATCCCGGCCTTGGACCTGTTCAAGAACGATCCACTGATTTTCGAGCCAGGTGAGCTTTGTGCACTCACAACCAATTATTTGTGAAGTAAACACATTTGCTTCCTGTGGATATTTAATAATGAAGTACTGCAAAAGGAGGTGCAGGAGCTTGGACAGGCTAAAGAACCTGCTAAGCGCTGCTGCATTGCTCTGTTTAGGTAATAAAGCACAATCTCATGGCAGCTGAATGGCATTGTGGGTAATGTAAGACAGTTAACCAAAGAGAAAATAGATTAAAACTAAAACTTAATCTCATGAATCAGTTTTGGATGCCTGTGAAGGTCACTTTCTAATTATAATAATTAATATGCAGTAAGAAAAATAACAATATACTCATGAAAATACCTAAAGGTAGAGCTGGCTAACCTTGATTTGCTGTTCTAAACTGAAACGCCTGATTATATATTGACTGTGGTGTTTCCTGTGCGCAGGCACGACATTTTTATACTCTACTCATGCGTTCACCCTGCTGAGTGCTGTGCTGGAGAGAGCAGCGGGTCAGCAATTCCTGGACCTCATGACGAACATGTTCCGCGAATTAGGCATGCGCAACACTGTGCCAGAGGAGAACGATCCCATGATCTACAACCGAGCCAGGTGATCAGGGCTTGCCTCTTAGAAAGGAAGATGGGATTAAAGTGAACGTGTTTAAAAATGGTCTGGTATGTCGTAATTGTGAGCATAATGCTGCATTCGACGAAAGGTCGTAACTTGACCTACGACTAAGAAAGAACTTGGAATTCCTACTCGGAACTCGAGATGCTGAAATCAACCTAGAGTTTTAGCAAGTGGTGTCAAATCGGCGTGGCTGATCACAGCATGGAGAAAGTAGCATCTCTTAGCTTTAAATGAGTTATGCTGGATATCCAAGTATTTGCTTTAGCGCTATGAACATACAGACGTATTAGCTTGTTCAGTCTACAACACTGACTGTACATAGACATACATGAACATGGAGGAGATCACGGTCCATTTTATAACTGAAAAGTGCAAATGGTCGAAAATAACGCAATTCCGACGTCCTGTTTAAGTCGAATGCAGCATAATTGTAAAGTAAGGATTTTATCAGATTTCTGATGTCATGTAACTAGTTCCCTGCTACCTGTCAAAGTGGCTGCCATGGTCTCATTTTATTTCCTTGTATTTATTTCGCCCTCCAGGTATTACCACTGGAATAAAAAGGGGCGCATTGTGAACTGCCCCTATGTGGATAACTCTTATAAATGGGCTGGAGGAGGCTTTCTGTCCACAGTTGGTGATCTGCTGCGTTTTGGTAACGCCATGCTCTACAGCTATCAGCTAGTGGACATGACTGACACGAGCGGCCTCCTTCCAGGCTTCCTCAAACCCCACGCAGCCAAAGCTCTATGGACTCCTGTGGATAAAACCGAGCCTTCTTGGGATAAAGATGGCTGCTATGCTCAAGGCTGGCTGGTGGTGGAGAAGCAGCAGAAGTATGGGCAGTGTCGCATGCGCAGGCACTACGTCTCACACACGGGAGGTGCTGTAGGGGGGAGCAGTGTATTACTGGTGTTACCCAGTGAGAGTCTGAAGGCTCCAGAACAGAGAGAGACTCCTCCTCTGGGGGTTGTAGTGGCCATCATGACAAATATGCAGTCAGTAGGACTCAATACCACAGCACTGAAGATTGCACATGAGTTTGAGAAGGCCAGAGACGGCTGAAGTGGGAGTAATACACGTCAGTATATGATTCAGTGTATTCTATACATTTCACCTCATAATGCTGCCCTGTTTTGATTGACTGATTACAACATTGAGACATGAATGTGAGTGAACTGTACAAACTGTATAACTCGTACTTCTTTGTATTGTGGGACTGATTTTTGATAATTCTGATATTTTTAATTGAATTGCGTAGAATATTGTATAAATAATATTTGCAAAATTTGCCTGACGTGTTATTCAATTCTCTGTTTATGTTTATTTGGTTATAATTTTCTTCTAGGTCATAATTTTCTTCTGAATTGGAGTGTGTCTGTGGTCCCACTAGAGGGAGACTCCTCTCCTACATCCTTCTCACAGGTTCATTTCTAGAATCAGCCTCCTGCAAGCACATGGGGAATGTATGAAAACATGCAAAACTCTTAACTCTAGATCAGACTGAGAGACTGTCACTGAATTACACCGATCAGGCATAACATTATGACCACCCCCTTTTCTCTACATTCATTGTCCATTTTCTCAGTTCCACTTACCATATAGCTGCACTTTGTAGTTCTACAATTCCATCTGTTTCTCTACGTACTTTGTTATTCTCCTTTACTCCGTTTTCTAATGACCAGGACCCCCACAGGACCAGCACAGATCAGGTACTATTTGGGTGGTGGATCATTCTCAGCACTGCAGT
>JAOVYV010000009.1:11637804-11650592 GCA_025674545.1 Hassar affinis
TGAGTGTGTGCATGAGTGTGTGTGCCCTACGATGGATTGGCACCCTGTCTAGGGTTGTTCCTGCCTTGCGCCCTATGCTGCCGGCTAGGGACCGGCTCTCCCGTGACCCTGAAATGGAATAAGCGGTTAAGAAAATGAATGAATGAATGAACATGATACTGTTTTTGCATACTAATAAAAAAAATACAGTGGTCGCACCTCAACAATTCAATTTCTACATCTACTGATCTGACTAGCCTACATTATCTGTCTACCTGGATTCTTTGCATTGTCCCCACGTTCCCTTTCTTTGCAGACCCAGAGTGTATGTGTGTGCATTTGTGTGTGTGCGTGCATGCTTAGACACTCAGCTACATACTGAGGGTTTTGTGTGTGAAACAGGTCAACAAACATTTAGCCTAGACCATCCTACCTAATGAGGGCTGTCCTGTTTTTTTGTTTTTTTTTGGCATAGAACTGAATTATCAGTGTTGCAGTTGACTCTCTCAGCCTGTTCATGTGGGGAAGCCAAAGCTTCAGCCACCCACACAATAGCTATATTGCATTACATTACATAATTCCTTTGATAAACAGGCATGTTTATGTAGGACAGTTCTCAGACATAGATCACATTTGGTTAGAATGGATATTTTCTTATACTGCCCACTTTCAAATTGGCAGAAATTCATCATAGCTTCTTTACAGAAATAAATATGAAATGCATAACAGTCAAACCACAATGAAATTGCTGATTAACAGAACACAGACTTGTGAGTTTGTCTTAATCCAAGGTAAGCTTCTCTTACTTTACTTCTCACAACATGACACCGGGACAGCCTATATCATTATCTAATCTGTAGGAGAGATTTTTACTTTGGGAGACTGGGTCCATATTTTCAAGGTTAGGATAGGTGTGAAGATCTGTTACTTGCTAACTCATCCTGACGGCTTGTTGCTTGAGTGCCTTGTGCAGCATCTGGCTGTGACAGCACAGCAGATGTGCACAGGACAAATGCAAAGTTTAACTCTCCAAACGTGTACTTAGTGTGGGTGGCTGTATGGCCAGTTAAGTATTTTGTGCATTTTGTTTAACTTGGGAATGAGCTCCAGGATCATCGGTTCAATTCATACCGGTTTCCTTCAGGTTGTCCAGTTTCCTTCAGGTTGTCCAGTTTCCTTCATGTTCTCCAGTTTCCTTCAGGTTCTCCAGTTTCCTTCAAGTTCTCCAGTTTCCTTTCCCTCCTAAAATGTACTGCATGGTTGACTGACTATTTTTAATTGTCCCTAGGTGTGAGTGTGTGTGTATGCTTCCCTGTGATAGACTGGCATGCCATTCAGGGTTTATTCCTGTTTTGCTTCGAGTGCTCTCTGGGATTGGATTCACTATGACCTTGACCAGGATAAAGTGGCTACTGAAGATGAATAGATTCTTTCCCTGAAACAATGTCCCTCAGTCGTTCAGAGTGGATGTTCTGTGTTTCGATGGTTAGAGCACGCCTGCCTGTTTATCTCGCCACACCAAGCAGTATTTCTTTACTAATGGTTTTGAAGAAAGAAATTCGTTTTTTGAGCATTAACTATGATATAGCACTGGACATATAAAAGGTTTGGCTGATGATTTCTGAGTTCTGATTGTTGAGTAAAACATCCGTGTGTTGCTGTGGGCAGCTGGGTAGGAGAGTACGGCAGGAAGCAGCCAGAATGCCAATGACTTGGATGTCCTCCCCATCTCACACGGTGTGCTGAAACAGCGAATCTCTCTCTTATGAGCTGACAGATGGTCATAATTTATTTTTACTCATAATTTTAGTAGATTTTATAGCAGTATACAGTAATGCATAGATGATGTCTTTAAGCACTATATATAGTTTGTCAGTTGTTGACATAGTTCTGAAGCCCTATATTGAATTTCTGAAGCCCTATATTGAATAGCGTAGCACTTTTTATTCTTCGATTCTAATCAGAATGTGTTATGTGTACTTGTGTGGACATGCCACATAAATGGAGAAAAGTGTATTTGCTGATATGGTGAGGTTTGTTGCTAAATGAAAAAAGGAAATTGTAGCTAAATGTACCTTTATTTACAAAATATTAATTACCAAATTTTATAAAATCTTTACAAAATATTCTTTGCATGTTGTTATATTAAAATATAAAATATAATATATAAATATATAATATAATATAATATAGCCTAATTAAAGAGTTAATTTTTGCTATATATGGAGACTTCTGGGACACCCTGCGTTATAACATATATGATAACAGGAATATTGATGACTATTCCATAACATTAAACATAATTAATAGAAATAGAAATGATTAAGATGTATGGTGTGTCGTTCTTTTAATTAAATTTAAATATAATCATTGATAAAATGAATATATATAAAAGAAATTCATGACTTCAGAACATGTTGTTGGAAAACAAATCAGCTTTGGGTTGGTAACCAAAACTCCACATAATGTCAGACTACACCACACCACTGTTTTTCCTATAGCATAACAGTATACCCTTTTTTTATTCCTTACTTTAGCACATTTTGCACCTCCATATTCATATTCCATTTTGACAAGCTAAGGACCTTGAAATGTTATTAAATTAGTTAATATATTAGACAAGCTGATTTCTTCCTACACATTTTAAGTAGCGCTGCTACAGTGTATTTCCTGACCTTGCTGAAAAGCAGAGACTTTGTATGTCAGTATGATTCAGTACTTTTGCTAATAATTCATTCAGGGTTCATGTTCACCCCAGCTCTGTACTTTTGCGCAAACTGCACTTTAGTGGTAGTTTTGTGGTAGTCTGCAGAAGTCATTGCACTGTGGTGACTGCCATTCTCCCAACATTTGAACATGTACATTTGTTGTTTGTTAATATCCTGTGGATGAGAAAACCCTAAAGCATACATTTTCTGTTGTGTACAAAGCCTGCTATTCAAAGCATGTAGTCAATTATACTAGCCTTAGCAACTCTCAGTAGCTCTTTTTACTGGATATGAACCATTCGAGCAGTGCAATGGCACTGTAAATCTCATAGTAATTAATGAGGTACGTTTGTTCATTTTATGTTATCAGATATGATCTTTTATTATGTGGTCTGTGAAGGGAATTGGTCGTCCTTCCCTGACTTTACCCTGTGCCATTTCATGCAGCATTTGCTTTATAGGATCTAATGCACCTTTATTATTTTCCCCATCATTTATAAAAGTTAAAAACTGTGCCTTTGCTGTGTATGCACTTTAAAGTTAAAACCTGTGAAAAATTGCATTCTTGGTGAGCAGGGTTGGAAGTTAGTTCCCATCGGGGTTCTTTATTTCTCTCTTTCTATCGATTCTCTTTGGCTGATTAATGGCAGTGGGCTGTGTAATCACTGGGTGAAGGTAGGTGTTTGTCTGGGTGGGACAGCAATGGGAATGAGCATTATTAAGGAAGATATGTGCAGCTTGTAACTGGTTTTATTTATATTTTTTGTCAGACTACCATCTGTGCTTATACATAGGCTCACTTATTTTTTATTTAAGTGATTTTTTTGTATGGCTTCTTATCATGTATTCAATGATAGCACTCAATGATAACATCCACACTATATCACATATTTAATGAGAGCTAATATGTCTCTTTTGCTCATCTTGTGGAGTTAAGGCGAGCATCTAATTGTTGTCCCAAAAAGTGCCATCAAGCCAGCATCCCAAGTTCATGGGAACCCCACAGCTCCAGACATTTCCATTATATGATCATTTGTGAATTTGTTACTTTGTTCAGCATGTGTGATGTCGGGTGTGATTAAAGCAATGCCGGTGATCAGTGGGGAGGAGTGCCAAGTGTGCGTATAGCATCAGGCTGCAGGGCAGCATGCATGCTGAGGCTGCTGTTTCCCCAATGTGGAGGTCAGCTGAGCAGAGGAGGCGAGTGCTACAACCAGAACATTGCTTTTTGGAGGAGAATATTCTGCTGCCTGCATCACTACACAGTCCTACAGAATTCTGCAGCACTGCCTTTTATTCTTGTCTAGTAGCAAAACAGATTGTTATACTCCTTTGCCAAAGCATAGCATTTGGTATCTCTTTATTTAGAGTCATTTATGTAGTCTTATATCCAGTATGGTTTTAACTTTTAAATTTTCCTCACCGAATTGTTGCATATTTCAATTTTCAATTATTTTTTCTCAGAATGTTAAATAAGACTTGCCACTTTACCACTTACCTTGTAAATCAGACAGGGCAGGAAGAAAATGACAGCATGACCTTTAAATAGAGTGTGTTAAGTAGGAATTAGTCATAAAGCATACACAAAGTTCAAGACATTTGTCTCTCTGACTCCGACTGCATTAACATTTCAGAGTGGGTCAAAGCCAACAAACAACCATACACTGCATGTGTGTAGGAAGTGTCTTGTCTCTGTCTCCTATTTTAAATGCAAAAGACTTTCTTTAACCTCTACATTTCTCCCCATATCTGTATGCTTACTACATGACTTCCTTTTGTTCCTCCTTACTTTTAATCAGTCCCCCCTCCATTTTTTTTTACACAGTGTCATTATTGATGTCTTCACCCATAGGGATTGGGACGAGTGCCAGGCAGCAGCTCCTGCTCCTGCTTGCCTCCTCTGTCCTTGACTTATCCATTTTAAGTATTGCAGGTATTGATTTCATAATGAGCATTGAACAGCCATGTAGGGTGATGACTGCTATGACAACGTGGGTAGCTGTAAAGATAAAGGTCAAGGTATATATGCCAGGTCCTAGTGCTCACTTCAGGATTTGGTTAGTGCTGGGATTGTGCTGGATTATATATTAATTCTTTCATCTTTATATTAATAACTGCTTATTTAATGTCTGGTAAATATAATACAAGTAGTAAATGATAAGGGTGTTCAGTAATGGAAATGCTCCTTGTGGATTAATGTAATTTATGCTATTGTTTGCACTGAGCATAAAAAAAAAGGATTTCCATTCTGCAACATTCATTTAGTCAATTATCAGCAGGCCCTGAGTAGAACCAGTCATTTGTATACCAAATCAAATTTGGTAATAATAACTACATTTATTATACACCTATTAGCCATAACATTAAAACCATCTCCTTGTATCTACACTCTTTGCCCATTTTATCAGCTCCACCGACCATATAGGTGTAGGTGCAGTTTTACAGATAGAGACTGTAGTCCATCTGTTTTTCTACAGACTGTTCTTCAGTGGTCAGGTCTCCCACAGGACCCCCACAAAGCCTGATATGGTGATGGTGGGTTAGTGTGTGTTGTGCTGGTAGGATTGGATCAGACACTGCCGTGCTGCTGAAGTGTCTGAACACTGTGTCCACTCACTATTAGACACACCTACCTAGTTGCTCCACCCTGTAGATGTAAAGTCAGAGACTGTAACTCATCTGTTGCTGCACAGTTTGTGTTAACCTTCCTCTAGTCCTTCATCAGTGGTCACAGGATGCTACCAACAGGACACTACTGGTTGGATATTTTTGATTGGTGGACTATTCTCAGTCCAGCAGTGACACTGAGGGGTTTAAGAACTTCAGCAGCACTGCTGTGTCTGATCCAATCATACCAGCACAACATGCACTAACACACCACCACCACATCAGGGGCACTGCTTTGCTGACAACCACCCACCACCCAAATAACACCTGCTCTGTGAAGGTCCTGTGGGGGTCCTGACCACTGATGAACAGCATGAAATTCTGCAGAAAAACAGATGGACTACAGTCTCTATCTGTAACTCTACAAAGTGCACCTGTATGGTCAGTGAAGCTGATAAAATGACAAAGAGTGTAGATACAAGGAGGTGGTTTTAATGTTATGGCTGATCAGTGTATGTCCTGTTAAAACAGGATGTGCACACTTGTGCAACCAGGTTCATGTACAGTAAGTTTATTTTCTTTTTCCCCCTAAAATGTTCCTATTTTCACTTTACATATTGTTGGTGGCTTTATCACATTATCAAAGTTGAAGTCATACATTTACACACACCTTAGCCACATTCATTAAATCTCAGTTTTTCACAGTTCCTGGCATTTCATTCTTGTACATGTTCCCTCTCTTAGGTCAGTTATGATCACTACTATATTTTAAGAATGTGAACTGTCAGAATTATTCTAGAGACAATGACTTATTTCAGCTTTCATTTTTCATCACATTCCAAGTGGCTCAGAAGTTTATGCCCAAGATTTACCTTCCTGGCTGCTTCCTCATAATGCCATCTATGTTGTGAAGTACACCAGTCCCTCCTGCAGCAAAGCACCCCCACAATATGATGCTACCGCGATGGTGATCTTTGGCTTACAAGTCTCCTCCTTTTTCCTCCATACATAATGATGGCCATTATTAGAGGACGTTTCTCCAGGAAGTAACATCGTTGTCCCCCTGTGCAGTTACAAACTGTAACCTGGGTTTTTTATGGCGGTTTTTCATGTTGTACATTGTCGTAAGATACATTTTACTGTAGATATAGTTGCATTTGTACCTGTTTCCTCCAGCACCTTCACAAGGTCTTTTGCTGTTGTTCTTGGATTGATTTGCATTTTTCATCTCTAGGACACACACACCGCTTCTGAATGGTATGAAGGCTGTGTGGTCCCATGGTGTTTAAACTTGCATATGATTGTTTGAACAGATGAATATGGTAGCCTCAGGCTTTTGGAAATTGCTCCCAAAGAGGTACCAGACTTGTGGTGGTCCATAATTCTTTTTCTGATGTCTTGGCAGATTTCTTTTGATTTTCCCATGATATGAAGCAAAGTAGGCCTTGAAGGTAGGCCTTAAAATACTGCCACAAGTACATCTCCAGTTAATTAAAATTATGTCAAGAAGCTTCTAAAGCCATGGCATCATTTTCTGGAATTTTCCAAGCTATTTACAGGCCCTGTCAATTTGGTGTATGAAAACTTCCGACCAACTGGAGTTTTGATATAGTGACTTATAAGTGAAATGATCTGTTTGTAAACATTTGTTGGAAATATTACTTGTGTAATGTACAAAGAGGATATCCTAAACAACTTGATAAAACTATAGTTTGTAGTCATGGAATCTCTGGAGAGCATAAATGTGAGTTTTATTGATTTCAACCTAAGTTGCAAAATGCAAACTTATGATTTCAAACTGTAGATAGAATAAGAATTTACACTGTTAAAGATTTCATAGTGTCAAAATTTACATGAAATATCCAATTCTTCCAACCATATTTCTAAAAGAGGTCCTTTCTCTGTTTTCATTACACAGACATTCCCGTATTTCAGTGAATCAACGACTATTTCTTTCCCCGTTTCTCCTATAGTTCTCCTATAATTCTGTTTTGGGTCCGGTCTCTGCCTGGTGTTACCGTGTAATAAGCATAAATGTGTTTCATTAAATGGGTCTGTACTCCTCTTGCTGTGTGATTAGCTTCCTTGCCTTGCTGAATATGTTTTCATATACCAGATATTATGTACAGTTGAAATAAGATGCACTCTTAGTCCCTGACTTTTACTGAATACCTTCACCATGAGCTGTGATTTATTTGTCATGTTACTTGTGCCAAAGTGTGCGCTTTCCGTTTACAATTTTTTAATCTGCATTTGTTTCATGAAGTGTTGCTGTCAGTTGCAGAGGTATGCAATTTCCAGGCCTGTCAGTGATGATACCCAGATGCACTGCTGCTTTTCCTCGTGCAGTGTCTGTGTCCTGTCTGCAATCTTCTGCTCTGATGGTGGTCAGGGTGCAATTAACACTATTTTTTCTTGTACTGAGTTTATACTGTAGACATCACAGCAACACATCAACTCTGTCTTACTGTCATTCTGTTGTTAGTAATAGCTAATTATTATTGTAATCATGTATTTATAACACACAGTACACGTATGCTTTGCTGTATTGTAGGCTGTTTAATGACTAATGTGGTCGTGGCTGCTCAGACCAGTAGGTCTCTGGTTTCATCTTTGGAGGACAAGTTTGAGATACTTCAGCCCTCTTTTCCAGCATCCCGGTGTGTGACTGAGCCCCATGTGTGTGCAGGCCCTCTCAGCCGTCCGCAGCACCCGACCTGGAAGTGATCTCCCAGCAGGTGGACGATGAAGGCCAATGCATGGCTCCGGTCCAGCTGGTCAGCTTTGCTTACCGAGATCTCCCTCTGGCCGCACTTGACATCTCACTGGCTGGCTCTCAGCTCATCTCCAACTTGGATGAAGAGGAAAATAGAGAAGGGTAGGAGAATGTCTTATACCCGTCACCATATTATCTTACTTTACACATATACTCATGTACACCTGCATTATTGTAATAAACTACATTACAGTATTACATTAGACTTTTCTTTGGCTGATGGATTCATGTTGAACATAAAATTTGAACAATTTTCCAATTACCACACTTTTTAGGTCCCTGCAGTTAGGCTTATTCAGAACGTACTAAAAGGCAAACCATCCAAAAAATCAGGAGGAACAACATACTAAGCAAATCATAGATCAACGATACTGACTTGACCTGGAATTTATTCATGAATGTTTGGCTACATGTGAGATAATAGATTGTTATGCTCGGTGCGTACTATTGGACTGATCATTATCTTAGTTTCACTGAACTCCTAATAGAAACTCCAGCAGGATGTTTGTCATAATGTATCAGAACATGATCTTACTAATAATGAGCTGAGAAACAATGTCCATCGTTGTTCTCTTATCCAACGCAATGCCTGAAAAGTACAGAGATATCACCCACTCTTCAACTTCAACTTAAAAATACATTCAAGTAAATCTTTTCATCAAGTTTCTGACTAGGTCTGGAATTGTGTGAAAAATCAAGAAATGATTCCCGTCTACATCAACATAAGTATGTAAGTATGAGTTGCTGGTTTCCTGAGAATTTCACAACAGACTCTAGAGTTTACACAGAATGATGCAAAAAGCATAAAACATCCTGTGAGTGGAGGGTCTGCAGTCTGAAACACCTTGCTGATGAGAGAGATTGGAGGATGGAGAATGATCAGAATGACCTCAGCTGACAGAAGGTCTACAGTAACTCAAATAAGCACAATTTACAACCATGATGAGCAGAAAAGCATTTCAGGATGCACAAAATAGCAAACCTTGAGGTGGATGAACAGCAGAAGACCACATCAGGTTCCACTCCTGGCCAAGATCAAGAATCTGAATCTATCATGGGCACAGACTTATCCAGACTGGGCAATTTAAAACTGGAAAAAGATCAAGTGATTTTTTTCTAATCTTCAGCTACCCAGTGTGCCCCAAAATAATAAATTAAGCGTGCAACTGAAGGAAAAATTTGCATCTAGACTGCAAGAGTAAGTTTACATATTTTTTTTTTAGATTTGAACCTTATTTGCAACACAGCTTTCTATTATTATAATGAATCCCAATTTGGGAGACATTTGTGAAAGGTAGAATAGTTCATTATCTCCTATGTCTGCATGCAGCATCTGATTTCCCAGACTTATTTTTAGTATTCTGTCACTAATACAAGAATGCAATTTTTACAGACTGTCTCTTTCACACTTTTTTTTACCCATGATGCATTGAGTATAGCGAGTCTGTGTCACTCTGCAGTGTGAGGGTTATGTAGTCGGTTATTGGCCTTTTGGTCTCTGCTGTCCGGTCTGGGCAGTGTGAGTCACGCTGGACAGGCACTGCGCACTGCTCTGCTTCATGCTGGGGAAGTAGACAAACACCATAAGCTTAATTATGGCAAGCGTCACAGCATCCACAAACCACACCTACAATGTGTGTGTGTGTGTGCAATACCAGATGGCCTACGCACATTCATAGCAGTGTGTGTGTGGTCACAAACTAACATTGGCCTGTACCTAATGGGTGAGCCAAATATAACCTAAAACCCTGACATGACACTGGAATGAAAGCGATATAGAAATATTATATTTCATTATATTCTGCATAATTATCCATTAGCTTTGTTATACCCTGAAGTAAGAGAAAAACTTGGTAGGTATTTGGTAGGTCCCCATGGGATCTTGAAGGGAACGTTGCACTGTCCTCACGCTGATGTTTGTTGAGGCCCCAGCATTGAATTCCGATGTTACTTGAGGCAGTGGTGTACATCTATCATGCGAAACGAATCTAGAGTCTTTCTTAAGGCCACACTGCTGTCATAAGTTTGACGTTTTGCCAGAATTCTTATAGTCATGGTACACCCTTGAAATGCTCATACATGAATATCCAAATGCTCCAAAATGCTATGACCCATATCATGAACTCCAACTATTAAACTGTGTTGAAAATCACAAAATCGTGATAACTTGCCATTAGAAACATTAGGCAGAAACAGTTCTAGAAGCTTCTACAGATGTCTTTCGCTTTATATACGCACTGGCAGACGCAACCAATGACGTTCATAGGTGGCATTGCTTTGTATTTTGCATAGGCTCCAGTTTTTCTGGTACTTCAGTGTACTTTACAGTGTTACAGTAGCTGCAATTCTTCTAAGTTAAATATAATGAAGATGCAGGGTTAACCAAGAGAACGAAAGCATTTTAATTACTTTGTGCTCAAACAAACTTAGCTAGGCCACCACTGAGCATTTAAAAGTGACACAACATAGACACTCAGCAAATCACGCCTGAAAGATATATAGACATTGATATTAGCTGTTTTAATGTTAAAACAATGTCATTCATAAACTCTCCTTTAAGAGTCTTGACATCATTGATCATGCAGTGGTCTTGACCATCGGATGCAGTTAAGCTTATTACATTATTTCATGACATTTTATATTTTATAGTAATGTATGAGAGGCAAGTGGAGAGGCATTTGGGACAGGAAATTAAATCTCCCAAAAGACTAATAAACACTATATTTTCATAGCCATGTCTGAAAGATAGATTTCCTCAGAAAATAAAAAATCAATATCTGAACAAAATTTTATTTTGACAATTAGTTAGCTGTGCTTTGTTCTGTAATTAAAATGGAAGGTTTTATTGACCAGAACGGTATGGTTATGCTGCTAGCATTATAATGTCAAATTTGCATATATATCTTGTTTATCTTGCGTACATTGCCAAAAAAAAATTTAGGATAGTGTTCTCTGTCTAGGATCCAACAAATTAAGTTATGCCATTTTTGACATTAACTTTTAATGCATGCATTCAAATTGTGAAAAAAAGAACAGTGTTATTTTGTGCATTGTAGTGCTTTCCCTAGTGATAATATATCTAGTGTTTTAATTATTTGCATTAAAATGTCTATAAATTTGAGTGTTATCAAAAGTGCATGGCTAAATACTTGTACTTGACTCAGATCAGATCAGACTTGTGCACCTGGAAACACTGCAATGTTATGAGATCTGATCAGCTTACAGCTAACCGTTTTGAGTAACTCTTTGAACAGCTTCTTTGTCTGGCTTTGTGATCATTTGAGATTATTGTCTGTGTTTATATGCATTAGTCATCTATGATGAACTGCTATTCCAGTAAGGGTGTACAGCTGAGGCTAAAAGTTACTCCCAGGGGTTAAAGTGGAATTTGGACAGTGATGGACCTCTGACAGTCATCGTGAAGGAAATTTTCAATTAAACCTCACTCGGGCACTTGGGCAAATCGTTTGGTGCATTTTTAGTGAGATAAGTTTTGCACATCTTGCATTAAATAGTGTGTTCTTGGATCAGATTAGACTATGGACTACATAGCATATTATATATACTTTATTGGTATGTGGGTGCATTGCTTTTTCCTTGAATCAAACAACTTCTCACAATACTTGCTGACAGAACTGATGTAACTTCAGGTTTTTGGAAGATTTCACTCTGGTTCTTTCACTTTATTGTCTTTAAGTCATTTAGTTACAACTTTGGAGATATGCTTAGGTGACCAAGTTTTATCTTTCTGGCTGATGCTTTGAGGTTCTGCTTTAGTATTTCTAGATGGTCCTCATCAAGTGTACCAGTCCATTTGCCATCAAAACAACCCCACAGCATCATTCTGCCACTCCCATGCTTCAAAGTTGGGGTAGTGTTCTTCAGATTAAAAGGCTATTTTTTTACATCTGACCAGAGATTAGTCCTCCAAAAGGATAGGTATTTGTCTGGGTGATCTTCAGTCAGTCCATTTTGCAAATTTTAGTCTGACTATTTTGGAGTTCTTTCTTGACAGCCTTTCAAGCCATGGCAATGTAGATCTCTTTTAATGGCGAATGAGCATCCTCTTGTACCTTTTACTTCCAACACCATCACCAGTTCCTTTGATGTTGTGGGATTCAGTTGAGACTCTAAGAACTTTAAGTTCATGCATCTCTGGAAGTTCATTTCTGCCTCTTTCCGGAATGACGCAGTGTCTGTGATGTCCTAAGATTTTTGCATTTGCATACAGGTGTTTTGCTCAAGAAACATTCACGAGTTTGAACATTGATCCTAAATAGGAATCACTTTTTTTTTTTATTTTCATATTTCTGAGATCTTGGCTGAGTTGCTTGGACTTTCCCATGGTTCCTCACTGTTGCTAAAGGTAGGCTCTTTTACAGCCACATGTCTGCTCCTGAATGAACTTGTTATGACAATATTATGACAATCATCAAATCTAAAAAGCGTTATGTACATTGCTGGAATCTTCCAGACTGTTTAAATAGACAGTCAGCTTGGCGTATGGAAATGTTTGACCCACTAGAATTCTGATATAGTGAATTAAAGCTGGGCGACACAGCGGCTCGGTGGGTAGCAAGAAGGTTCCGGGTTCGATCCCCGGGTGGGACGGTCTGGGTCTCTGTGGGTTTACTCCGGGTTCTCCGGTTTCCTCCCACAGTCCAAAGACATGCACGTTAGGTTGATTGGTGTCCCTAAAGTGGCCCTAGTGTGTGAGT
>JAOVYV010000009.1:11718581-11729959 GCA_025674545.1 Hassar affinis
ACAACAATGATAATAATATTATTAATAATAACAACAACAATATTATTGTTGTTGTTATTATTATTATTATTATTATTATTAATAATAATAATAATTATTATTATTATTATTATTATTATTATTATTATTATTATGGCATTAAACATTTTGTTTGTAATGAAAAACGGTAACCTTGTAATTATAAAGTGTGAAACTTGTGCCGCAATATTTTTGACTGTAATTGACTGAATTTCAAACGACATTATTTTCCTAACAGAATTAGGCTACACACAGCTAATGAAATAAACTTTATGAAAGTTAAATGAAAGGGAATTTAAACAAATGATCCGTGTTCAGAAATACAAATCACAATTATTACAAATGGGTTTTCCTCTAAATGTCTAATAATTAATGTTTTTGGTTTCCAATACCTCAAAGCAGAAATTTGCTAAATCTGAGAATTTCCCGTCTTACTGATGACAGGCTTTGGTTAAATAATCGATCCTAAAACTGGAGAAGCTATCCATAATAAGGACAATCGAAATATCCACCAAGACTCACACAAACCGTCATCAAACATCTGGACAATAGCAGGCTAGAACCATTTGTGTTCAGGTCAAATCGCCAAACTTTCGTTCTTATTTTCGGTTTGATTTGGAGAAACCCAAACCAAGCAAAGGAAGTCGTCTAAAAAGTGAAAAGTAGCCTATTTATTAAAATAGTCGCTGTGGCTCTGGGCTACTTATTGTACAGTTCCTGCGAGAAATATAGAAGTGAAGATGTAATACCTCTTTAAGAAGCCTCTTTAAATTCTCAGCTTAAAAAAACGTACACAATGAATTGCTTACAAATCAAACCACATAGACTACATTCTAATCAAACGCAAACAAAAACAGACCAGAAGAAATCATGGTATTTCATGGTTACTTAAGCTTTTATTTATGAATGCATAAACCCTCACAGCTCACATCCTAATATATTACTCTATACTATACTACACTACAATACACTATGTGCAAACAGTATGCAAGGTTCAGCAGCCTGCTGTTTAGTACAGAAGTATGCGGTTACAATCAAGGTGTTTCTACACCTTATTCATTCAGCCAAACGCAAATCCCGTTGAATCCCTGTTATTTCTACTGTAGCCGCTTTGAAAACGGCATCATTTTCACTGGAGAAGCATTTTTAGTTTCATGAAAAAATAATGAGGGACAAAGATTAAATCAAACTTTTTTTTTCCTGAATGAAGGCAGCTTGAAACAATATACCCGCAAAGAAGCAGTGTGTTACTGCCAGCACAGTTTTGCAGTAGGAGTGGAAGGAGTGGCACTGATTCATATTTACCAAAAAGTGTCTGTTATGTGTGATGTTTAAATCACTCTCAGGATTTCTATGAGGCAAAGAAAAACTAAGACACAGACATACCATCTCTCTGGTGTGTGTGTAATACATTTGACAGAGATTTATTGTTGTGGAGACACCATTCTGAATGGAGGGATAGGTGTGTGTGTGAAACAGTGAGACTGTGGAGGATCTGACCTGAGAGGCTCCAGCTCATGTTGACACACTCATGTATAAAGAGGCCGCAGTGGAAACACACAGGTTTATTTAAAAAAAAAAAAAAGACACACACACACACACACACACACACACACACACACACACACACACACACACACACACAGCTGTTTGTAGTGCCCCGAGGCCACACTGAGGACTTGATTCTGGTTTGGAGTTCTTTCACTGTGCTGTTTTGCCCACATGTCAAATTTCAGTCTTAATGCAGCTTATCCAGGAGACAGTCAACTAAATCTACACTACCAAGACTTTTCAGTTAAAACCTGCAGCTCAACATAAGAGACCAGTTTGTTTCCAGATTTGCTTTGGCAAGCACTGTTCAAAATCAGACACGTTTGTACTGCTTGCTGATGTATCATTACGTTCTGCAGAACTGAATTCTCTCTCATTTGATCAGCTCCTACCTCAGTGAAAACACAAACACATCTGCGTGCACAATCATGGTCTGGGTCTCTGTCATATTTCTGAATCTTTCTGAAATTTGCATAAGACGTGACGGAATGTCTGGACCAACAACAAACCACTCTTCAATCATACCAACCGAAAATGATTCAAATGTTTCTCTTCTTACCATGCAAATGCCCGTACTAAATGATTTTTAATCTCGTAGTCACTACAAGCAAGAGTGCAAGGTACACACAGTCCTTTAATATTTTATTAAACGGGAGGAAACAGTTTCTATAAATTATAAGTGCTTCACCCTTCGGGGGAGAAATACAAAGAAAAGGACAAGACAATTCAAATTAAAATATGCTTTACACAGCATTTCTGGAAAACGACTTAAATAAAAATATATATAATGAGGCTGTATAAATTATAAGTATGAAAAACAGGAAAGGGTTCCAAACTGTAACAATTTTCACTGTTCATTTTTATGCATAGCAATTTAAGATCACAAAAAAAACCAAGTAACTTGGTGTACTCTGAAAAGAAATAATAAAGTCCTATGATAAAGAAATAACATCTTTTATTTACAAAACAAAATACAAACCGTACAATTAATAAACCGCAGAGATCAACATCCAGCTCGAGAAGAAGAACAGTAAACTATTGTGCACTTCAAAAAAAAAAATCTGTATCAACAGATCCATTCATTCAGAAGATAACTGATCTCACTTGAAACTGACAGCTCCTAATAACTGTAAATTTACATAGCAAACATGTTAATACATTTCAACAAAGTTAAAAATGTAAATTCTTATGCCGCCCTTAAGTATTTGCATTGTAAGGACGGTTTATTACAGTGTGCACTTCCAAAAAGTTAATCTCAATGCATTATGTAATTATTTGATTAAATGCACCATTATTAAGGAGACCTAAGAAAATCCAGTTGAAAAAAAAAATCAGTTGCTACATGCAGGCACATACTTGTCAGACTTGGCTAAAAGCCCACGTACAGTAATTGAAGTGATGTAGTGAAAGTTTTTTGATGTTGTGCTCAGAGCAATATGCACTGGTACAAATGACCATGTAATAGTCTGGAGTCTGTTGGGCACAGCTCTGGAGCGTGCGATGTGTGTATTCCTCGTCTCGCTTACTCTTCTTGCTTGTTGAGGAAGAACTGAAGTGCTGAGTCCCACTGATCTCGCGGGAAGCGGTTGGACAGCTCACAGTAATCTAGCAGAGCATAGCTCCTCTCTGTGGATAAGAGAAGACAATCTCGCTGAATACACATATGAAGGAAAAAAACCCTTCAGCGTTTCTCATCGAGGGTAAATAAACGGCCATTACCTGCAATGCATTTGCATTGTACAAATGGTTAATGTGAATTTATTATTATAATTATCTGGTTGATTTTTTATGGGGGAAAGTATATAATCTGAAATATAATCTATTTGACAAGTAATAATATTCAGATAATTACACAATTGATACTTGCCTACCTGGCAAGGAAGCTGCAAAATGGAGAAAATGAAGCTCATTAAGTGTGAGATGACTCACCTTGGTGTAAGGGCCTGTTGTCAGTCTGGTTCTCACTGGAAGCACAATCCTACAGGAAAGAAACCCACAATAAGTCTGCAAATGCAACACTTATTGTGATTTAAGTCACAGGAGCCTTTTTCTATACTTCTTTACATGGTCGCTATTGTGCCTGGATATTGTGTAGAACCCAAAAAATAATTCCTTTTTTTTTTTATTATTCCTTGTTCTGCTTTGGTTTCAGTATGCTGGAAAAGATTCTGAGAATGATCTTTTATCCAAAAAAAATAGAAAGTGTGTATACATGTAAATACTGGAATTCAGTGGCGCAAAAAGGGGGTATGCAGCATATGCGACGCATAGGGGCGCTGCACTAGAGGGGGCGCAAAATCGATGCCGGACACATAGTAACTAGTAAAATCTGGACACATAGAGGGGAGGGGGGGGCGCCGATAATATGTTTGCATACACCTCAGAAAGTATGTAGTTGCACTCCTGCCTGAATTGTCCCATTTAACAAAGAAATACTTTAGTTTTTTTTTTTTTCTTAAGTTGTGACATGTTGAGTCATCTTCATTTCAGGATCTTAAATGGATATGTTGAAGCGTACATGGCAGTGTTTGGATTATAGTGTTTTGTGCATCACTAATGGTGCTCATATTGAATGTTTAGGGAAAAAAAAAACTTTAGGGTTTTGTGTGTCTAAATTTCCTTAACTGGAGATTCCACATAGGTTAGTAAGTTTTTCATGTTGCAGCAAAAGTGTGTAAAGCTGCCCTGTATGTTACTGTATGTTATAGTATACAGTATATATTATTGTCCTGCCATAGCTTTACAACCGAGGGGGGGCAGCAGCAAATTATGGTTATATCCAAACTTATATAAAAAACTACTATTCTTTGTGAAACTATCACAGATTTGGTACAGGATTATGTGCATCTTTCCGTTGTTTGAATGGAATGACAATGGCCTGTCCTTGTCAAAGTGAGCTCTAATCTCCAAGTAAATAATCGAAGTAGTGGGCCAGTGCAAGCAAGCTTGTCGGGGGAAGATGAAGGAGTCGGCCTGTTTACAAGAGGCTCAAACGGTGGCAGGTAAATCCACCCAAATCGACAGAGGAAGCCATCCATCTTTGCAGTGGAGGCTGCTTCTTTGGCAAGGGAGTGTAACGAGAGCAGTGAAAAAACAAAAGGGTAGGAACAGAGACAAAGCTGGAGTTTGGAGAGATAAGAGTCGAACGATGACATTGTGCAGAAACAGTGGAAAGGTGTGTGTGTGTGTGTGTGTGTGTGTGTGTGTGTGTGTGGGAGGAGAGGGGGCTTTGCAGGTCAGAGGGCATGCTGCAGGTGAAACAGGAAGACAGGCCTCAGCTGCAGAGGCATGATCATGATTTCAATGCATGGATGTGGTATGACTTTTAAATAAGACTAGTTAAAAAAAAAAGGGAAGCACACATGTAGACAATTTAGCTGACTGTGAATATTTGAATGAGACAGTCTTTCACTCTGAATCCATATCTACAGATGTGCGGATATGTGCGTTTTCTGTATGAAAGCCCCTAAACCTACCTGTATAAATGTGGCCAGGAGCGCACAGCTCATCTCCTGCTGCAGGATGACTTTGTTCTGCTGGTTGTTGTAGCAGGCGCTGATGAGTGAGGGGAAGAGCACTTTGATGAGGTGTGGGTGGCTGAAGTACTGGAATGGCAACTGACACAGTTTCTGTAGCACGCTGGGCTGCCGGCCAGACTGCACGATCACCTGGAACACACAGGCAGAAAGTGTGTGTGCACATACACATATCGAGCAAATGCCACCTCTAGCTGTAAATCAGAGCCTTGCCTTGTGCCCCTCCCACACATAAATCTGCCACTTAAAACAACACACAAACAGCCATTAAGAGGAGAAACAGAGGGCACAACCTCCCCAGTACACAATTACACACCATAAACCCGGCTAGGGATGCCTTAGCACCTCCCCTCTGTGGCACGAGAGGACATAGAACACTTTCGGGCTCCTCTCAGTCGCTCAAGAGCAGAAGTTCAGCCAACTGAGTCACACTGCCTCGCTTCACTTGTAGGCAAAGAGGAAACTGACACACAGTGTTTATCATGATAACAGAGTTATGGAAAAAATTGCCCCAGGCTATCAATGTGCCACTGAAGTTCACACAGAGGTAATATCATGCAGTGCGTGGCAAATAAGTAGCTGGGAATCAGAGGGTGAGACGAAAAAAAGGGGATGACTAGGGCAAAGGTGGGGGGCTGCTGGGAGGGCAGACCCCCCGTATGGTCTCACACACACCACTGCTGCCACTTTAAGAAATGAAGCAATACCATTAATGGAGTTTCTCACCACCACCGTCTCACCCCGCCTCAGCTCGGCAGTCAATCACACCGTCACATCCGGCCTCCCCTGCATTAAAATCAAATCGCTCCCAGCCCCGACCTGATTAAAGCTTGGGCTCAGCTCCTGGTGCCGGAGGCCTTCGGTCCAAGTCTAAGAACCTGTCAAGACCAGGGAGCTGGGAGGTCATCGCAGTAAATCCTCACAGGTGAGACAGAGTGAGTGGAAAACAGAGAGGCAGAAAGAGAAAGAACCAATTACCCCCTCAACCACCTACCTCCCAATACACGCTAACCTCCAGTGCAGCTCAACCCCTAAATGCAAACCAGAAGGGTGAGGTGAAATTCCCGCAGCACTGAGTGACATAAATTACCAAGATTTACAAGATTTGTAAAAATAGTCTTAACAATACTCTTTCCAATGCATTCTGTCCTTTAATAATGCACTTCAAGGGGTTTAAGAGCATGATAAACAAAGTGATAACTCACCCCTTTTATCATTTCAAGGTGAAGGCCCTACACAGTGTAGTCCTACAGCAGTGTTCAAAGGTTCTCATGTCATTCTGCATGAGGGACTGTTTAAAGATGCTTTACTGAGTGGCTAAAACAAACCACCGCAGAGTCCCTTTAATGGTGCTAAAAGCTCAAAACAGTTGACCGCCGACTTATTTCAGAACGGCAAGCCCACCGGCATGTGCTGACCAAACACTATGATACAGCGGCTTCTCTCGGACATGAAATTAATGAGTGTTTCCCTCAGGAACGTAAGAAAAAAGCTGGGAAAAAGTGAATTTCCTGCACCACCACTGCAGTGCAACTGAATTAAGCAATCATTCAAAAAGACCTGGTTGTTTTCAGTGGTACAGCTGTGCAATGTCAAAATGGAGTGGAAAGGCTGAGATGGGTTTTTTTAATAAACCCAGGAAGGACTGAACTAATCTCTACTATCACTCCTGGTCTAGAGTCAGGAGCGGTAGAGATGCATGATCTTGTCCTTTTCTGTTAGTAGACTGTTACATTGTATAATGCTTCATAGTGCTGACATTACCTCATCTTATAGTAACTTCACTAGAACTTGGCACTTGCTGGTCATATACCAAAGCATTCTGAACTTCATAAAGGATGTTGTGTAAGAGTGTGGGAGTGTGTGTGTGGTGCACTGGGCAGCAGGGCCTGGAACTGCGCAGACATTCCGTCCACAAATCAAGAAGCCGTCTCATAATCCCCTAGCATACGGTACTCCATCTTCACACACCTAAACAAATTGTCCCTCCTCAAGTGTCCGCAGCAGGGAGATGTACGCGGTGGAGAGAGCAGAGGTTAGCTCCAGCCGTCCTGTAAATGCTCCAGATTCCTGCACAAGATGGAAAGAAATGGCCCCCGTGCCGCAGTCCTACTGCAGCGGCTAGGTTTCTTATTCAGCCTCTGACATCATAAAAGCACTGGTGGGCTTTTGAACTCATGCATCCCCCGTGCTTAAGCACAGATGGTCATAAAGAAGCAGAGAGAGACCAGGTCTGGCCTGGGTTTTCTTAAATACAGAGCATTTGGGATTCTCAAACAGAGCCACGCTTTTATGGCAAGTCTATTACATAATTCCCGGCCTGTCCACTGAAAACAAAGGGAGTGTAAAGTTAATGCGCCGAAACGCAAACACAGGCTCCGAATAGCCCAAGGTGAAGAGGAAGGAGACCTGAGCTGGTCGGGTTTGTTCTTTGATGGAGTGTTGATAAGAGCGAGGAACAGAGTCAGGCTCCAAGACTCAAATGTACAGGTTAAATGCGATACAAAGCAATCAGGGTAACTTCTTGTGATCAGGTTATCCTGATGTAAATGTATATATTGAATACAAAAATTAAGTTACAAGATAAAGTTGCATTATTGGATGTGTTTGTGTATGTATACCTGTGTGTGTGTGTGTAGACAGTCTAATGTTAAAAAGGAGAGGTTACAGACCTCTCACAGATAAGAGTGAAAGGTAAACGACTCATGAGGTTGCTGAAGAGGCACTCAAGACAGGACGTTACGACTAGTGAGCCCTACGTGAACAAAGACTACCACCCACGGACAGAATGCACAAAGAACGTTACCAAACCCCTGTCTGTCCAGACTTGGTGACGGCACCCAGGGCAGGGGCGTAATTATTACAAACAAAATAGCGTAATAAAGAGAGACCGGTTTGTTAACATTTCTCAAAATGGGGAAAAAAAACATTCCTCTTACCACAACAGCATTAAGAGCTCTTGTTCTTTTGGGAAAAAAAAGGCAGATGATCAGAGATTTATTACCGCTGCCTGACTGAATCAAGCATCAACTTCGATCCTTTGAAAGATAATCTCTCCAGGAGATTCACCAGGAGCCCATCTGACCTGGACAGCACACAAACCCAGCATTAGACCTAAATGGGGCCCTAAATTTTGAGTGAATTATGGGCAGGCAAACAAAAAATGAAAGAAAAAAAAAAATCCAGAAAAAAAGAACCGCAATACATAATACTCGAGTGTGTTAAACCGCAGTTTTCTGATGACGACGTGTGTAAATCATGCATGGTGCTTGGCAGAGGCTTCATCCTCTCTGCTGCCACTCGGAGGCTGTGCGCTGCGGCCGCCCCCACGCCTGTGTTTACTACAGTGCGCTCGTCTGCAACAAGGCCCGAAGGGTAGGGTTATCTCAGCAATAATAAACTGTTGAAGCTGGAGTTTCAACATGAGTTTAGCTGTGGATTAGAGGGCCATCACTGAGGCTGGAGTTATGGCTGTGTTAGGATATGATGAGAGTATGAGAGAAGTGCAGATAGCACTGAAAGTGGCAAAGAGAGGGAGAAAGTGGGAGATAAGAAGGGATGAGTGTAGTGGACTGTTTCAGCCTGGCTCTTTGAAAGAAGTGCCGTAGTGAAGAGTGGCTGTCTACATTAAGCAGCTAGTGCACTGTTATCTTTCAGCAGCGGGTGAAACGCTACGGCCGCACTACATGGATGACGATAATGCAGGTCGAGGTCGTCTATGGTTCTTTTTATCAGATGTACCAGTGTTACACTGTTTGGCTGCTTTCCAGACATGACACAATGCGGAAACAAAGCGATCAAAAAGGATCTTTGTAACAGTTGTTGAGTGACTCATAAATCGAGGTCATGCATCACAAACACAAATATTACACATCACTTTCATCTTTACATTAGAATACAAATGAATTGTTCTTATTACTGAAGTGAACCTCCAATTACAACCCGAGAAACTTTCCCAAATGCAAGCTTTCATGTAATGTACTATAGTACAGACGCTATAAAAAACAAGCCCTGAATACAAACACTTCACAGCCACCACCGGAGTATATACGTCACTCTAGCAAAGGCTGTCCGTGAAGGAGGGACACACAGTTGGGCTGAGTAGGCAGGGTCTTCAGTGAAGGCAGGGTCCACAGCTCCTCAAAGCCTGTGCTGCTATGATGAGCTGTATTATTTCTCAGAAGCACACATATAAACACAGGCGGGTGTGCTGGCACTGAATCAGCAGTCTGAGTCAGGAGTCTGGGGTCAGCGCTGCCTTTGTGTCCTGCCTGTGCTTACGCTAGCCTGAGAAAGGCCATAGCGCAGGCAAACCCATCATTTATACTGCACCAGAAGTCCCATGGTCACGCAGCAATTTCTGAGCCACCGCCAAGCAGCTCAGCTGTCAGATCTTTTTAAAGAGTAGTACAAGAGTAACATATATTTCACATTGGTTTTAAAAAACGGTGTTTGAGAAACTGCACAAATTAAAACAATATGTTCTGCTACTTCTTAATATCTGCCAATACTGGTGTCATTTTTTTAATCCAAGCTGCAAGATTTAAAAAAAAAAAAAAAAACAGAGCTCATGTCCAGGAACATTTAAAGACTTTCTCGTGAAGCAGTTTTCAAATTAGCAAAGTGGGCTGCGGATAAATGAATATGCAAAAGGTCTATTTCTCAGCCTGGTCGTTCTGTTAACTTTCCCCTATCTGAACACAAAGCCTAATCATCTGTCACTCCTCCCCTTAATTCAATCATCAGCCCTCATTCAATTATCCAATATAATATGCAAATCAGCCCAACAATGGCCAGAGAATGCTAATTGCGTACATCAAAATAATTAAATTGGATTGGAGTGGCAGAGGAGAACTGAACTGCAATAAAAAGGGAGGCCGTTTTTTTAATTAACAGCAAAAATGTTTTAAATTAGAATCCGTAATAAGCCCATAAATTGCTGGGACTCTGACCCTCCCATGAGGACGGTCAATCCTCAGGAGACTCACATAACTAAAGCCTGGAGCAGTGAGTGAAGTGCTATCACAGGCCATGGAGATGGCAGGAAGCACCGCACCTCGCTGATCCACGATTCAAGCCTGCATGCTCCGTCTCCTGCTAGAGCTCCAACAATGAGCAGACCGAACGACAAGAATAAAACCACAAAGCCTGTCCATGCGGTAGGGTAGAACACGGCACAGAGGTGCTGTAGCTGCTGCATTATTCAGCTCTTGTATCAGTTGTCTGTACGCACATCTGGCTCAGGATCTAATGAACAGCTTACAAAAGCTTAACTGTACCTTCACCACACACAAAACAGCACTTTTGCTGTGTTTCCAACTACAACTGCATTAAAAATATTGCTAGATCTGGCAACCTGGAGAATACATATCAGCGTTCTCACACTTTGTAGGAAATATTTTTTCCAAGACATTTCCAGGACTTTTTCCATGACCGGTATACATGACAGTTGTTGATCACAGAAAGGTCATCCTTAAAATTATAGTCAACAATAAAGTGCCTGACTGGCTGAAACACACACACACACACACACACACACACACACACAGACACACAGACATTTTTCTAACCACTTATGATTTGATCTCTCACTAGCTTCAGTTTTAAGTATTTATGAAGTACATCACTTCTAATATGCAAAACAAAATAATTTGTTTTGCATATAAGTGATGTACTTCATAAATACTTAAAACTGAAGCTAGTGTGAGAACACATTGTTCTCACACTAGTCTCAGTGTTCTCACACTAGCCTCACACTGTTCACACACAAGTCTCACACTAGTCTCAGTGTACTCACACTAGCCTCACAGTGTTCTCACACTAGTCTCACACTAGTCTCTGTGTTCACACTAGTCTCTCTGTGTTCTCACACAAACCTCTGTGTTCTCACACTAGTCTCACAGTGTTCTCACACTAGTCTCACAGTGTTCTCACACTAGTCTCTGTGTTCTCACACTAGTCTCTGTGTTCTCACACTAGTCTCACAGTGTTCTCACACTAGTCTCACAGTGTTCACACTAGTCTCACAGTGTTCTCACACTAGTCTCTGTGTTCTCACACTAGTCTCACAGTGTTCTCACACTAGTCTCACAGTGTTCACACTAGTCTCACAGTGTTCTCACACTAGTCTCTGTGTTCTCACACTAGTCTCACAGTGTTCTCACACTAGTCTCACAGTGTTCACACTAGTCTCACAGTGTTCTCACACTAGTCTCTGTGTTCTCACACTAGTCTCACAGTGTTCTCACACTAGTCTCACAGTGTTCACACTAG
>JAOVYV010000009.1:11730797-11746779 GCA_025674545.1 Hassar affinis
CCATAATGTTGTGTGCATTGCAATATTTTGAGCAAAACTGTGCTCTTACCCTGCTAATTGAACCTTCACACTCTGCCTTTACTGGTGCAATGTGCAATTAATGAAGATTGGCCACCAGGCTGGTCCAATTTAGCAATGAAACTTCCCACACTAAAATGACAGGTGTTTCAGTTTCATTGTCTAACCCCTGTACATACATACATACACACACACATACATACCAGGGTGCTCAATAGCAACTTTCATTGTCACATTTAATGTTGTTAAACATTAAACATTCTGGTGTATATACCATATATATTGTTTTATTTATTTATTTATTTATTTTTATTTGTATTTTTATTTTTAGTATTATTATTATTATTATTATTATTATTATTATTATTATTATTATACATAAGGTCTAAAAGTACTAAAATACGAAATGTCAGTATGTCCACTCTCAGCTTTCCACTTTTTACATTTTCAGATTTATCAGGAAGCAGAAGCAGCTTTCATATAAAGAATAATAAACTGCCAGCTTTTAGTAATGTTGGATCTATAACAGACCCCCACTGGGAACTGTAATGGTGCTGGGCTTTTTCTCCAAACAACTTCAACAGCCTGTTGCGTTTTTCCTGTCCACGCTATGCTCACCTGGTTGTCCAGGTGGTTGACGGTGAAGTAGCCTACACAGATGATGACCTCGTGCAGCAGTTCCTCTGAGCTGTTCTGCGAGCAGTACCACAGCAGAGAGCTCACGATGTGCCTAAAGGCCAGTGACAATCCCTCGGCTCCCAAAACAGACTGCAAAACAGCAACAATACTCATCATTTTAAAGCACATCCGTCATAGATCACATACCATCACATATTTAATAAGATCAAAACCAGGCAAATGGAATTAGGAAGCAGATGAAGGTCAGTAGTTACCAACCATCAGTTTAAAAGGAACTACTCATACTTGAACCTAACTGGAATACTCTAAACTGTTTATGTATAAGACACATGGTACATTTTAGAGCATAAGAAGATAACTAGTGTTTTAAAGTGGAGGAAAAACAAGTTGGGGTTGTCGAGGAGGACTTGTGAGAGTCTTTCCACAGCTCTGGAGACAGAGAGGTCCCACTCCAGACCCCCCAGTCTCCCTATAGAGGAGATGCTATCAGCCGAGCCACAGACAGTATTTATTAAACATGTCAGCATGACAAAGCGCCTCAGGGTCAGCACTGAGACTACTGACATTAGCTGTGGGGTGCGAGAGCTGGGGATGGAAGGTCTGAGTAAGCAGGCACAAACAACAATACCTGAATAATGCCAACGCTACAGGGCTGATGTAGGGCTTACATACACATTACATATAGCTGCAGGATAACTAAGGAAAACACAGGTAAGCCTAATTTTCTGTCATTCTTGGCAAGGTGGGTCACAGCTCTAGGGTCAATAATCCAACAATACTGAGATCACTTTATTGTTTGCACCAGTGTTGCCTCCAAGTTCTCTAGTTTCCTCCCAGTGTCCAGAAACAGACAAGTAGTTGGACTGGTTATGCTAAATTGACCTTAAGTGTGAATGAGGGTGTGCGTTTCTGCACTCTACCCATACACCCAGTGTTAATGGGACAGGCTTTGGATCCACCACAACTCTGACCACAGTATAGAGGAATGAGGAATGAATGAACATATTGGATTTATCATCATTTGCATCTTCACTTTACACATATCTCATACTTGCACCTTTTTTTAATTAATGGGAAATGCAGTGTGTAGGGAGCTAGGGAACATGATCATATCACTTCACTGGAAGTTCTGTTGTGCTGCTGCTACGTGATTGGCTGAATCGATTTTACCTCAGAGACCCGTCCATGCAATGGAAAGCAGTTTTATGTCATTATCAGGGAATTATCATGAGAATTCCAAAGTTCAAGTAAAGGAAATGAGAAAAAATAAGATCAATAATAATATATTTAAAAAGTACATAACGAGGTTGCGTATGTGTTATGAGGAACATCGCCGGCGCCTTTGTCGTCTCCGTCGCTTATTAAACTGAGCTACAGCTTCTTCGTTCTCCGTAGCTCCTTTCAACTTTAGCAATGTTTACGATAGCTAAGGAGCTAGGACATCCCAACACTGAACACGAGAGCTCAGAGCACTGTGCAGGACAAACGACAACCAAAACATACATTAAACAGTTAAAATGCATCACTCACAGTTCGTCTGAACAGTCTTGTTTGATTTATCATGCTAAATACAGCCGAGTGCTGTAATCAAGACGTTGTGACGTTGCAGCGCGTCCCAAACAGAGCCGTTTTAGTCGGCCGAGTTCCCTATGAAGAGCCCTTGGGATTCTGTACAGAAACTGTGCAGTGTGGAGGGAGCAGGGATACAGCTTGGGATCGGAATGCAGCCTAAAACGAGTAAAGTAATGGTCAATTTCGTAATGTTTGTATTCACTGAAGGGGTGGCTGGTTTGTGTAATTTATCATATCATATTATATTGTTATATTTACTTACAAGTACATCAGCATTCCTAGTTTTTGCTTGTTTCCTAATTTGCACTTAATCACATTTCATTGTCTTGTACTCGTACTGAGCAATGACAATAAAATGGAATCAGTCAGTCAGTCTGTCTGTCTGTGTCCATCTATGAATGAATGAATGAAGCAAGTGCAAAATGTTCTTCTTCAGGACTATAGCTAATTACCAGAACACAGATAAGGTGGTGTGATCACCTTGTGATAAGCTCCATTCCATGCCACATATCCCTGTAACAAATCATTCCAACATTACCTGAGCCAGATCTCACCCGAGGCTCTTCTCTCTCTAAGGTCACTCTAATGCAGTACTGCAGTATGTAGAACACAAGGCTTTACACTCTGCCTTAGGCCAGCACTCGGAGTTTCTCTTACAGTAGCTAGAGATCATATAGAAGAAGATGAGCGGTGCTATGGGATGTTAATGAGAGACTCTTTGGTGTCAGAGCAAAAGAGAAGGGAGGAGCTGAGCTCTTCTGATGTAGCTATTAGTCAGCTCTGTGTGCTAATGTAAACCACAAGGTGATTACAACTATGGTCCCAAAACAGCATTATTTAAACTGTTCATAAAACTCTGGCAGTGTTGCTTTGACTGCCAGCTGTTTTAAATACAGAGGGAAGAAGACGGAGAGCGCGGGGACGAGAAAGCCGCACACGTATGCACTGACACAAAGTCTGAGTAATTACTGAAACCCATTAAAATAATTCACACACTTCCCGCATTTCCTCCCTCACGCCTCAGTGTTTACATGATGATTTACCGCCATGAATCCGTCCTTTTCTCTTCATCAGGCCGGCTAACATACGACCGGACAGACTTCATTTACTGCCTTTCTCCATCCGCATAGCTGACCCGAAGCCTTCAACACGATCGGCGTAGGGTCAGGGGTCAAGCGTGTTTATGTCCACTGGGTTCACTTTGTTCTAGGAAGAAATAGTGATCTCCTGCCAGTGGTGCCGAGAGTTGACCGGTCGTCAGATCATTAGCCCGCTGCTCGATCTACTGCCTGAATTCCTGAGCACAGGTATACTCGCTAGTCCGTTCACAAGCCCCCAAGAGTTTAGACATCATTTTTAAAAATTCTCTCCACTCTTTGGAATGTCTGTTTGAGGGATGGGCTCAACATGGCAGGTTGTCAGCAAGCTCAAGGCAAATCTCTGGGCTTGCCCTGTGTGTAAGGGAAACAAGCCATGCAACACAATTTTGGCCAGACAGCGTGGCTGCAGTGAGCCCGACCTCATAGCGGAGACGGACAGCAGGGTGTACGCACCCTCTCTTATGTCATAAAGCCGCATTTTACAGAGCTGCACAACGTTCCGCCGGCACAGAGACCGAACGTTAAACATGGTACCTGGGATGAAAACCATACCAGCAATTCAAAATAGGATTAAACAGCAACTAGCCAAAAAAATCTGCATTGGTAGTAAAATAAAAATAGTGCAGAAACAGAAAATGGTTGTTTAATTTCTATCAAAAGGGAAATACAGAGGTTTACTTTATATATAACAAAACATTAACATTATATTTAACAACCGTTAAATCAGGATTTCAGATTAAAAACAGGTGCTTTCCATTTTAGAGCCTGTAACTGAGAACAGCAAATCTAAGTTTAATGGGAAAGAACGTGAAGCTTTTCTTTTTAGTAAAATACGATTTGACTTTATAGAATGATACAGAGCGATAGGCTGACCGTTCTCATTTAGATTGTTTTTCTGTATTATTTTTTCCGTAACTTGCAATTTATTTATTTAATTATATGCCTGTTGGATACAAAGTAGCTGCACTTTCACTGGGAGAAACGCAAATGAAAAATGAAATTAGAAAAAAAAATGTAATCTTGTGTAAGAGTGGTGTAACTAAATAAGCATAGCGGAAAATATAAAAGGAGAACCGCCTAACAGCATCAGTCCATATAAACTGGCGATCGCTACCTATATATTTTATATTGTACATCACTAGAATGAACAGAATGTGGACACACAGGTTTCTGCCCTGTGCACATAATTACAGTTCTGCTCTCTAAAGTAGAAAATGCATCGGTATGACAACATTGCTTGAACGCTCGCGTTGATGCCAATTTCTTCACTATAACGTTTAAAATGTCGTGATCTTATACAACAATCTGAAATCCTGATCGACTGTCACAGTACCAGTATTACCGTGCATCCTTACTTGTGTAGTGATGCAAGGCATTTGAAAGGTTTGGCGCTGTGCCTGCAGTACCATCCTGAATAGCATGACTGAGAGAGTACCTGGAAGGCAGTGAGGTCAAGCAGGGCAAAGCTGTTGAGGAAGCGCAGGCCCTGAAGTGCCACCTGGATCACTGCAGGGCTGTAGGGCTCCTGGAGCGACGCCATGCTGCCAGCCTGGGGCTCAGGCACGGTGCCGTGCAGGAGGATACAATACAGCATGTGCAGCACGCCGACAAGGTCAGTGTTCTGCAGCAACGCTGTCAGCCCAGTAGAATCCTGCCGCTTATTGTCAAAGATACTGGAGGAGCTGGGAAAGAGATGAGGGGGGGAAAAGGGTTCTGAGAGATGCATTATGGGCACTGGAAGGAAAGTATGTGGCTGACACATGCTCCCATACACATATACACATCCAAGAGAAACAAACAGTGACATTCATTTACTGAAATATGCACTGGTATAGGTACGCATACACAAACTCTGGTTACACATTTCCTAAAGAATAAAAATGATATTTCTAAACATTTGGCTGACATATGGGGGCAGAAATATTGCTATTCCCTCTGCTAAGGTGTTCCCTCATGGTATCAAAACTTCACGGCAAGCAGAACCAACTCCCTCTTGTTTATGTACCATCCATCTGAAGCGGAGTCCTTTCAAACAAAGCCAAACATGTGAGACAGCTCTTCACTAAGCCTGGAGTGGTGAGAGGCAGCTGGAGAGGGAGACTCTGACAAGCGGCTCAATGTCTCACAACCCAGGAGGTGCCGGCTGCTTTCTTAACCGCAAAGAGTCAAAGACCTAGGTTGCAGGGAGTGAGGGAAGTCTGGTCCCTGTGGCTTCTAGATTTACTCGCTAGACCAGGTCCTGTCCATTCGGATATAAATAACGGGGCAAAGCTTGTCTGTACAGCATGCCTACAGGGCAGAGAAGCTTCAACGTTCATGTTCAGTCCTGTAGGAATCAGAACCCGGCACTGGAGGAGCTGAACTGCAGATTTGTCTAGTTGCAAGAAGAGAAAGTGCATACATTTTTGCACATCTGCCACCGGGATCCATAATAGGCATGCTTATGAAAAGGAGGAGACGTGTAATTTGGCAAAGTAATAACGGCTAGCACTCGAAGATGTACAGCCAGTACGTGACGGAGCTTTCACTACAATTCACACCAGTACAAGTACATCATATCTCTGCAACCTGACTTTTGAAAACAAAACTAAAGGGATGAAACTTCTGAAAGCTATAAGGCACTTTGACAGCCAATGCGGCGCTTTCACAATACGAACTACTGTCTCAGGCCCTTCTGCGCTCCAGCACATTTAATTATAGCCCATCGTACAGGATTTAAGACAGCATGTTTGTGTATTAGCCCGGACAACGCCGGGCGGATTAACAGGTTTGGTAACAACACACCCCAGTCACAAATTATACAGGCAGAAGTGAAGCTGCCTTATCGGGCTGATCCGAGATCTGCTTTGCCATTTCTCTAATGACGGAGGTTAGTATTTGGATAGGAGCACTTCCAAGATCAGCACAATGGGATAATGTGTACCTGGAATGACACTAACGATAATGCCAGAACGCAGTAGCCCAACATCATACACTTCACTGAGTGAAAGAACTACATAGTTTTGAGCTTCCAAAACTGTTCTTGGATCAGTTCGAGTTCAAATCCAAATCCTTAGCATACACAGCAGAGTCAAAATCCTAATGTAGTTCTCAGGATAGTCCAATTTGCACAGACACTCAGGATTAGCGTCTGTGTGAGGGAACAAAGGCTTGGTTCTCTCACTGTGACTCTGCATGACAGGTTCCACATCCCCTGATTGGGAACCAGCCAGAGTGTGGGATGAAAGTGAAGTCCTGACAGTGGCAATCTGAGCCTGCTCACCAACCCTTAATCAGCCTGCCTAATTCGACCATGCTTACAACTAAACCTCTGCTAATGCGGCTATTGTCTGCCTGACTAACAGTTAACCAGGGAGAAAAAGATGGCAGCTTAAATCTGGAATAAACCACGACGGGGAGAGAAATAATAAGCAAACAAAAAGATGGGAGATAAAGATTCTGGGTGAGCTTACCAAACAGCGGCCATCAATGAGCACAGTTCAGCTCATGACAGGTAATTATTAGTGTAACACATCAACACACACTGTGATTTAAAGAACAGGGGTTTGCCTGCCCTCTGGATGTTACCCCACTGTGCATGCTGTTACTTGAAGTCAACCAAGCGTGGAGTGTGGAAATTAGCAACTGTGTAGCTACATGACCCCCTCTGTCAAGCAAATCCCATGACACAGCAAGCAGCAGAGTGCAGAAACACTTCAAAACATCTAACCCACATACACGACCTGGAACAACTTCCTGGCTCTCCACCTAGTGAATAATGTGTATGGAGATATAGATGGCTGCATTAGAAGGATGTTGATTATAATATGGCACTGTGGAGTGGAGCTATTAAAAGTGGAGAGCTGTTGCTGCTGGGGTTTCTCACAGATATTTAGTGACATGGAGTTGGGGAGAGGGAGAGAATGGTGTTAAACAGCTGGACAGTGTTACAGCACACAGCAGCTGGACATATACAGGGCTGGGCACAGCAGCAAGGGCAGGACTGGTCAACATGACCGAGACGGGTCTAACAATATCAATAAACACATGGACTAACAAAGACACTCAACATTTCAGGAGGTTCTAGACATCAAATGTTTTATTGGGGTGGAAGGGGGTGGTGGTGGAGGTGGTGGTGTGTGGGTTGAGTCGCTGCCAGCCTTTCCTCGGAGTTTGCACTCATGGAGCTAGCCTCTCTCAGTGAACACACACACACACACACACACACACACACATACATACGTACACATATATACATGTATACACACATACATACGTACACACATACACACAGACAGACACATACGTACGTGTGTGTGTGTGTGGGTGGGCTGAAAGCAGGAGTTTACAATAAGCAAGATGGAGCTAGATGAACAACTAGTGATTGATGACATTCTGGTATCTGTGTTATAGCACATCAGGAAACAGGAGAGAGACAGGAAGAGAGATAGAGATGCCACTCACCGGCCGTTCACGGCAAAACAAAGCTTGCACACGGCATGGAGGAGAGCTGTAGCCTGCTCCAGAAAGGCAGACATTTTAGGACTCTCATCGATCGGGCCTTGCACAGACAGGAAGCAGCCATACAGCTTGTCAATCACACCCATATTCACTACATAGCTGAGGAAAACCAAGACATAACATTAGTTCATGAAAATGCATACATTTGTAAACAAATACTTTTCACGAATTTAATATGTACACAGCATCGCAGAGGAACCTAGAATTCACACCAGATGTGACACATAAGTAACACATAAGCAGTATAATACCACACTTCACACTTGGCACAAAATCCCTTTTTTTTAATCAAGAGAACTAATGCCCATCTTGTGAGCACTGCCAACTGAACATGTGGGAATTTGGGGCTGTCCCCAAAATTTTTTTTTATTTGGGGCCAGCAATTATTACATCAGGGTTCACTTAGAAATGTGACATGAGATAAGTGGGACAGTGAACAAACAGCAAATTTATATTGATTCTGGCTCCCAATGTTAGTGTAATGCATATCCTATTATTTGCTCTCTACCTTCAGGTCAGACAATTGTTGTAACTTATACTTTAAACAAAAAAGCTTCAGTGTGTATAGAAAGTGTAAGGGTGCAATCTGAACGGATTTGTATGGGGTTTACGCTTCACTAAGGTAACGTGTGAAACACCACACGATGGATGGGGTTTTTATGAGCACCAGTCATGCACCAGTCATTAAATACGTAAATGCTGAAAATAGATCACGTGAGGGCTGATTTACAGATCAGCTCTACTCTGTCTGTATGTCAGAATATGAATGAAAAAGAAAACTAATTCAATGCACATGCATTCAGATTACACAGAGGCCACTGATGTTAAAACAGACATTGTCAACAGGTTATGCAACATAACTGAGAACTAAACACAAAAATGAATTAAAGACTCAGTCGTGGAGGCCCTGTCTATACACCACCTTTCCAAGAAGTAGAAATTGGAGCTCTCGTCTGAGCTTGATCGTCTGAGCTTGCCACTCCTGTCTATTGTCCCCATCTCTCTCATTTGTCCAGGCAAATGACAGGTCTCATGGTGGCGTTAGCCCCACCCTCCTAGCTACAAATCAGGCCTAATTACAGCATTACTAGGCAGATTGTGCCTCCATGTGCCAGCCCAGGTAAAGCCCAGCCCAAGGTTGGGGGCGAAATCCCCTCTTCCTGAACTAGAGTAGTCTCATAGCTCAGGTATGCCTGTCCCCTCCACCCCCTGTAGTGACTGGAGGCTCCATACTGTCAATCAACAGACCGCCCAGAGAAGCAGGGTCTGTTCAAGTCTGCATTACAACAACGGCCCCGTTCCACAGCTATACACAACTAGCTTTCTTTCGCTTACATCTCTGCTAGTGTTCTAGCTGGCATTATTCTCATTGGTTCTCAGTCCCTTTCTCTCACTCTACAACCCCCAATATGCTCGAGCTCTCCGCTTCATAGCTTTCTCATGCATTCCTCTTTTTTTGTTATGGCTGTCACTCAGGCAAAGTTTTCTCAGGTAATTATGATTCTCCTTTTGCCCCTCCTTCCTTCAGGAGGTCACCTGTTACTTAAACCGAAGCCACTTGTTATTACTTTATCCTCTTCTCTGGCTTGACTGAAGCTCAATGGAGCTTTAACGCGCAGCATTGTGCAGCCTTTCAAACTTTATGTCTGAACGAGAAAGTACCAAAGTGTTTGCTCACATTGTGGGAGTCTGGGTAAGAACAACAGGAATGTCTACCTAACTGTTAGACTGGTATAATGTTCTCTATATTTATTTTAAAAACGTAATTATATATTATTTATTTCCATTCCAGCATCAAAAATTAATGCAGACTTCTGTGACAACTCCCCTAGAAGTACTAGAAGCTGTGAATTGGGACTGGGAACCCAACAAGGTCCGTAGGACCGAACAAAAAGAGTAGAGGATGTGGGCAGTTTTGATTTTTGAGTTTGGGATCAGGTGTTCGAATATGTATCTGGAGTGTACTGTGTGCAGCGCTGTATGACGTGTTTACTGCATTAATCCATTCATTTTCAGTAACAGCTCTATATTCTGGTCAGACTCACGTTGCTTTTGAATGATTATACTCATTTTGGTAAATACAACCAACTACATCCATTTGAAAATATTGAAGTGGGGTGGGGGTGGGGGTGGGGCTTGGGCAGAGGTGAATGGGATTGGTCAGATTTCCTTTGGGAATGAAAAATAAAATCGGCACTAGTACAGGCTAGTCTTAATGCTAGCATGCTAGTCTTACCTAGAATGCACCTTTATATGGGTCACTTTACATTCACTATGCACAAGGCCACTGAGGCACTGGGAACATTCTGCTCAGATGAAGTATAGAAGTGAAGTGGGGCTGTGGGAAGTTTGGGTTCCACCAGGACTCCAAGGCTGTCTGTCTTTCCTCATGGCAGGGACTAAACCAAAAGTTTGGACCCTCCCTCGTGCCCTTTTGCTCTCAGACCAAGTTCAACTGGAAGTCGTGTAGTTCCAGAAACAGATTTTGGCTGCAGCTCCTCTTGGCTGGAGCAGACAAGGACTTAAGGTTGGAGCATATGTGTTATGTATGAAAGAGGGTCTCAAGAGTGCCAATATCTTCAGAAGGTGCACCCCCAAACCAGGGTGATGACAAAACTCGATTACAGTACAGTCTGCATCATTGTCATATATGATGCCAAATGATGTGCATGGACAGGAATCAGGAGAAGCGTCTTGAAATCTGGTCCAATGATTGTGACTCTACCAGATACAGGAAAAGCTAAACTTCTGGTTTGTCTCCAAGTGAGCTTTCCCCATAGAGAAGAATCCTTTCCAATACTCATATTTTACTGCTACAATTTACTGAGCAAAAATCCCCTTACTGACATAAGCTGTGTCACACTAAACATGAATATGTGAGAAAGAATGTAGAGGTTAAAAAACAACTCGTCTTCCTACTTCAGACAGCAAAAGCAGGAAGAGATGAGCTCAACTGGGTACCAATTACAAAGAGCAGATACTCCACTGCAAAAATGTGTAACTGGCAGAAAACCAAAGGTGACATTCACAAAAAGGAATAAAAAGCAGAATTCTGTACACAGTCCCTTATTTAGGTAAGAATAACTAAAACACTGACTGACCTGATGAGGTCTTGTGCACAAGTGGTGAAGTTTTCGACAGTCTTAATCTTTATATCAGAGGAGCATATCCAGGAAGAAGTCTTTCCAGCTTCCAGTCCAGAAGGATCCAAGAGATCCAAAACTGTAGCAGTGGTCTGGAGCAGACCAGTGGTCAAACCCTCAAAGATCTGTTTGTTCACAGTGCGGCCAAAAAGAGACTTATCCTCCTCAGGAACATAGAGCTAAAAAGGACAAATAGGAGAGGGAAGATTAAGAAATCAGTGAGAGAAGCAGCAAGGGAAGAAGTGGCAGATAGCAAGACAGTGTGTCTGAGTGTGTGTGTGTGTGTGTGTGTGTGTGTGAGAATATTTATTTAAGAATAAGCTACTGAGAAGTGCTGTGTTTACTGGGCTGGAACAGAGTCACAGAATGCATAGTAGATATTTATGTGACTAGGGACATAATTTTTAACCAGCCATGCAATAATAACACCTAGATGTTATAAATCTAAATAATAAGCTTAACTGTAACATCAGTGAATAAGGTTTCAGATCAGCTGTTTCAAATTGTGTGATGCGAGTTCTGAAAAGCTAGCCCTTTATCTTGACTGTAGGTCTAACCCACTGAAGCAAAGCTTGCCTTTACCTCTAATCTTGGCAGTGATATGCATCTGAGCTCATTCAGCATTAACTTCTGTAGGCTCAATATCAATTGCACAATAGCCGAGGACATTTAAACCTCAGTGTGCATTATAAAGCCTGTCCAATTAACTCTGGGGGTGCAAAATAAAAACGATCCCTTCCTCTTTGTTTTCAGGCACATACCATTAGTCTTTGGTTGGAATCCTGATCCTCCGAGACATAAATAACAACACGCGTCTTATTTATTATTCATCAGCTCTGGGCTATAAACTGACGGTTAAACTCAGAGTGACACTGTCATTGGTGGTGTGCCAGCAAGGGGCATACTAAGAAGCCTGGCAGGGTGCTGCTAGCGGCATCATGTAACCAGCACGCAGGCCCTACAGCCGAGAGCAGATTGCTGGACTTAACAGACACTTCTGAGTCCATACTTTGATTTAAGTGTTTTTTGTCCTTATGCCTGGAATTCGGGTTCTCATTCCTTTAAAAAGTAATCGTGATACATAAAATGTGTACGCACTATAGGCTTTCTATAGCCTGCATCATTTCATCACTTCTGCTAGACACTTTTCCAAAGCTTGGACTGGATCATTAAATAAAGAACTCAGATGTCTGATCATCAGATAAGTGCTTGGCAAGAGGGTGTGTGATTAGGCATGGGCCAGTCCTTCTGTGGGAGGAAGTAATATACGGCACTGGTACAGCCAGTGGTCAGATGTCAGCTTTAACTGAGGGACGAATAAGAACACTGACAAAGCAGGCAAAGCCCGCTACATTCTTAACAAATCTAATTACAGGAGGGGAAGGGGGGAGAGACGCCATGGCTGCCTAGTACAACACACTCACTCTTTTAATATACATAAATAAGGTTCAACACAGAACTATATTTGCATGCTGTCATATATATACTGAATATATTAACAGCTAAACTGAACCTTAACATTACCTAGAAGGATATCTTTTGGGTCCATAGCTGTTAAATGCTGTTTTTCTTTTATAAAAAAATCAGGGAGATGAATTAATGTACAAGCTGTAAAAGCGGGTATATTTAATTGCAAACCAGGAAGCGAAGTAAAGACGTTACTGACTGAAAAATTCCTTATTTGGATGATGCAATTTGTAAAATCTCGAAAATCCACTAGACAGACTCAGAATCACTGAGCGAGTGGTCTGAATAGCTGCTGGGCTAATTCACATGTAAACAAATGCTTTGAGACGGACCTCATCTCTCACTACACCCACAGGAAATACGACTTCTCCAAACTGGAACTTCCAGACCACATTAAGCATGGCTCAAGGATTTGCCAAATACACACACACACACACACACACACACACACACATACACAGTCCAGGCTTGTGACATGGTGTGCATTTAAAGGTAAAGATTAGGCTTATTGTTGAGGGACATGGTACTATGTATGCGCTGGCACACTTTTTGTACTGTGCCTTTAACTTTCTCTTAATTGCTTGTTTCTGCTTCGAACCCATGAGTTTGCATGGTGTGAGATTAACCCTCCCTTTCTCTTAACGCTGTCTACCAGGGGGAGCTTTCGTATTGGGCATGAGACTACGTAATATACACTCGAATCTAGCAACGCTGCTTTCCCAGAACTCTCGATGATTCAGTGACTCATGTAAACTAGACGTGAGATGTACGTGTTAGGGTTCCTTTTTTGGCTCGGGTCTCGGTCTGGTGGATGACGTACGTTTGCTCGAGCACAAACAGAAACAATTTTTTTTAAATGATACCACTGGTTATAACATGAAATCAACACAACAATAATGAAACATTAACTGGTTTGAGCAACAGACATTACTGGGGGAAAAAAAAGTAAGGAAGTGTGCTGTGTGTTAAAGGTCTACCGTTAGTTGGTGGAGAAGGAGGTCCATGAGAGGGGCGATTTTGTTGCTGTAGAAAACGTAAAAGCAGTTGCTGTAGCAGCGGGAACAGGCCAGGTAATACACATTCACAGCGGCATACAGAGACCTGAAACACATGAGATTGGGTTAAGAAAAGCCAAACACTCCTTGTCCCATTACAGATAAGCATGTTAACAGGAGGAGGGCAATATGGCAGGGCAGGTTCCAGTTTATATATTACATGCTGCTGATCTAATGAGTTTGTCACAGAGGTCGCTGCAAGCTCAGGGTGAAAACGTTACATATACAAGGATGCATATATAAGAAACAATGTAAGAACAGCATCTTGGCACCCCCCCCCCTTCCCCCATACCCTCCCCCTACAGTCTCTCTCAAGAAAAGGTCAACATGCTCTCACTTTAACCTGCTTAACAAGACTGGAGGAACCAGACTGCTCAATCTGTCCAATTCCTCTTCTTTCTCACTCCCTCTCTCCACCTCTGTCCCTCCAAATCACTCCATCACTGTTTGTCCTGCCTTCCCTTTCTATTCTTTTTCTCCCCCTCCAGAGATAAGAAACAAGCCGTCAGTGCCAGTAGGCCAGTCAGCAGTCAGTCCGCTGTATTATGTCTGCTGCACACCAGCCTGAGAGCAGATTAATGCTGCTGATAAGTGACCAGTCACACCACTCTGACTTTGGCAGACCCTCCACCCAATCCGCTCCCTCCTTTCATCAGTTAATATTTTCTGACAACTGTATATTTTAACCCAAAGCAGAGTGGCGGGGCCCTATCTGTGGTGTGGACGAAAGGAATCCGACTTTCCTGGTTTAAAGTAGACCGTGTTTATTCCCAGCCGTAAACATTTTGATATCTTCTGCAACCGTCGCCATCTGTTCGGCGTTTTCAGCCAAACTACATTGCCGTACAAAATAAAAATAACGGCGGCCCGCGGATGTCTTGGCCTGTCGATAACTTCCACCCTGCGGACAAAAGGAGGAATGTATATTTAAACCGCCGACGGACAGATCTGGGAGATAGCGGTGTCAGTATTGACATAGCGGCGTAAAAGCGTTCGCCGTGCAGCATGGGACTTCGGGGAGAAGGCGATCTAACTGGACTCCTGGGAAAGAGTCCAAGTGTTCCACACATCACTCTGAGCCTCGTGCTTTTTTCAGCCGCTTGATTGCTACTCCTTATAAAAATCGGGTGTACCTATTTTATGTGGAGTTATTAATCGACATGTTTTCACCTCTGACAAACGTACAATAAATGTTCTGGACAAGGTGCTGAGTGAGGTCTGGTTCAATTTATGTACGATGTTTAAAAATCACTCGCTCAGTGAGCACATGGAACATTGATTCGCAAGAGCACGCACAGTGTAGTGTTTCTTTTGCACTGATAGAAAGCTATCTATTGAGGAGTGAAACAGAGCCACAGGGAGAGAGGGAGGGAGGGAGGGATGGTTATGGGTGAGTGGAGTGATACTGCAGGCTCTGTTCGGTAAACGGGGGAGAGAAACATGAGATTCCCCTCCGAACTGTGCACTCTGGGCAGCCGACCAGCATTGCCTCTGCCTCACTGATTTTCCGGTGTGGAAAAAAAAAAGAGCCCTGATTGTGGAACTCCGTCTCAAATCCACTTCGGTCGGTTCCAAAAAAAATTGAGATTTTTCTCAACTTTCTCAACTACCAAACTAACTTAGTGCACCTGTAAGACGGAATCGGCCTATGTTTTAAGACAATAGCAAGCACATTTAAGCTTGGAACGGGTTACTTCAAGCAAAGATCTTTGTAGCACTTGTATTGAATGGTATTTAAGGTATCCATATTGATTTTAGGCTGATTTTTTTACAGGAGCGGTGGTGTCGAATGACCAGACTAGGATTAAACCATAGTGTTCAGTGTTTAGTATAAACACTAAGTTTCAACTCTATCTAGTTTTAACTGCTATTACCCGTTTACCTGGTACTGATACAACAGATTTTCACAAATCAACTCGCAGTACTCTTCTTTTCAGTCATATGCTAAACAAACATACGGTCACGGATAGACTTTTATAATATGCTTTAAATACAGACATGGCAATTTCATCGCTTTAATGTGGTCCGACTTCCTAAGGCTGACATACTAAAACCCATGTAAAATGCATGCTGAACCTGATCTAGGTGCACGTTTACGGGGTTCCTGACCAGCAGGTTATCTGATGCCTATAGGATCATTTGTAGGGAGGAATGCAGGAGGATCGGGCAGGATGGGGCAGCCCTCCGGCGACTCACACTGTTAAACGGCAGATTAAACAGCACACAACTCATTTCTATACACTAATATCGTTAAAGGGCAAAACAGCTGTCGACTAGCCAAATCCCACAACTCAACCCCGGTGTAAGATCAACCCCCAACAGGCAGCAAACGAGATCATTTAGGGACGTGGTAGGGGAAAGCCGAAAAAGGGCACAATATTACCTTGTACATGTAACACATACAGGTGTTGGACAATGAAACTGAAACACCTGTCATTTTAGAGCACAATAATTTATTAGTATGGTGTAGGGCCTCCTTTTGCGGCCA
>JAOVYV010000009.1:11818927-11829787 GCA_025674545.1 Hassar affinis
CTGGTCCAATTTAGCCATGAAACCTCCCACACTAAAATGACAGGTGTTTCAGTTTCATTGTCTAACCCCTGTATTTTCTGCACAAGTGCAATAGCTCACACCAAAATTACACTTTTTTTGTTACTCAGAAGTGCCATGCCATTGCTCTAGCCTTTTATGTCTTGACACATGATTTGGGTAATATTTGCTAAATATTATCCTGATTTCACCAGCATGTGCTCAAGAATAATAACAATGCGTAATGCAGAGGTTATTGCTTATCACTAATATCAAGTTGACAACCCTCTTATAAGCAAATAAGCAAACGCAATCAATCCAACCTAGGCACCTGGTCCAAGATATATTTTTTTTACTAAATTATTCACTACGGTTTGACGAGTTAGATGCTGTGTATGCTGTGTTTCTATAAAAAAAACTAGTAGAAATGGGTTGCGAAATATTTTGTGCAAAATGAGGCGAAAAATACTCAAATTACAACGAGGAGGTATGAAACAAGTTCTCCACAAGTTACATTCATTTTCAGAGGAAAAATGAAAGGAAAAAAAGAAGAAAAAAAAACAGTAAAAACCCTCATCAGACACTGCAATGAAAAGTTAAAAAAAAACAGCCATCTCAGTCATGCTGATACATAAAAATAATGTATTAATGTCCATAGAAAAAAAAAAAACCAAAAACATTGGGGTAACACTGAATGAAATGCAGGGTCTACCCTTCAAAGAGAGGTAGAATTGTACATGATTCCTAAAACAGTGGACTGAATTCAAAAGCAAGATTGAATTGGCTAGAGAAAAAACACTGAATATGACGCATGTGCAGCGATCAGGCTAGTCCATGTGCTGGTGCTACAGTTACCAGACATTTCTTAAAGAGACCAGGCATTATCTTCACAGAAAAAGCAATCAAAAAGCACATAGAGTATTTTACATTTTTTTTTACCTATACTTGGCATATAAAACAAACTAACAATTGAATAAAAACATTAAAACTCCCCAAAGAACATACGAAGTGAAAGCAGTCATAAACCAAATGCCTTGATTCATTTGTCATAATATCAGCGAATAATACACAAGAGGCAGTAAAGACAGTTTTGTGATTTACATTATTATGACACCCACCCCACCCCACCCCCATCGTTATGCTACGCATCTTACAGATGACTGGATGTGTTTGCTTTTTACCTTTTCTTTTGTTTGTTTTTTTTTTAACCAGTCTAAAACCATTTATAAAACAAAGCATAAGAGAAGCCGTTTAAAAATAAAACTTCAAACCTATAGTAAAAATCAATAAAAAGTCAGCATATCTATCAAACAAGCCTTCCAACTAAAAGGAATGCATGTTGAACTCAAGAGCAAAAGGAACGTTTTACAAACCTGACAGGAAAATACATATGTACAAATGTTATATATACATATACACACAACTGAATATGTATATATTTATATGTTTATGAAACCATTTTGAACTGGCCATTCCGGGTGAAAGGTCGATGGCTAGTGAGGGCAGAGTGTCCCCTTGAGCACCAAAAGGAGTGACATCAGTCCTCTTCTCCACAGCACTTTACATGAAGTCCAATTTAGGCAGAAAGGGAACAGCAACTCGCTTTCAGTCTCCTCCATTGCCAAGCCTAACAAATATCTGTAGAGTAGCTAGGCAGTCAAAGCTGAGGAATTTTTGTTCTTTCCTTCAATTACAATTATACTTGTGTGTTTATATAAAAAAAAAGGTATGCATACCTGAAAGTCAATCCTTTAAAATTGTCGATAACCCACCCCCATTTTCCACATAAAACATAGTCGGCAAAAGTAAAACAGTAGCTGAAATCCTCATCAGACTTCAGAGTTGTGTATATTTCCGTCCCCCACCCCATTTTGAAAAATCCAATTTACTAAAACAGTCAGGTTGATCTGCAAGCATCAGACGCCTCAGTCGGGGGGCAAGAGGTCATGCAATCGAAACTTCTCTCTTATGTGTGGCCGAACGTCTTCGTTCTGCATAAAAACATATAGACAAAAACGATATGAGCCGCTTGTCCACTGAGAAGTGATGAGCAACACGTCAGAAATAAACGTGTGCCCCTGCATCTAAATAGCAAATTACAAAACAGAAAAGTCCATCCTCTTAAGCGTGCGCATACACATACCAATTCCACCAGCTTCTCCAAGAATGGGACCAGCTTCAGGAGCTCATTGTCATTCTTGTCCACAAACCAGCTCTCAATAGGGATGCCATTGGACAGCTGCAAAGAGGAAACAATCTGTGTGACAGATTCTCCCACACACAAAGAACAGCAAGCGAACGCGCAAGCCGACTAACCTGGTACGCAAAAGCTTGAGGCGAGTTGTCAATTATTATAGTTTTGGACAGATCTCTCCCAAGTATGTTAAGGTCCTTGATGTAGTTCCCTTGGACACACACGCAATGCTCACGAAACAATCTGTGCCTGATCACATGAACAGAATAAGTGATTATTTCATAAAAAAAGGCAAATTAGCAACAAGAAAAAGGTTTTATGTTAAAAGTTTGCAAGTGGCAAAAAAAAACCTTATAAAAAAAACAGTACATAAGGATGACATGGTAACACTTGCACAAAAGCAACTGACCTAACTAGCTGCTTTTTCGGATCCAGAATGTTCAACAGCTTGTCAGCGTACACTTTCTTGGAAGCAGTAAAAAGAATAATCTGTGAAAGACATCATTCAGTCAACATTTACCAATCAATAAATTTGAAAGGAATACATCTGAACGAGAGTCTTCATCTGCGTTCATACACCCCTTAACCACTCGTGTTAATGCGGAGGAGTGCAAAACGATGCACTCCCTTTCTGGCGCACACACCTTTTGAGATGTCAGGATCCTCCCACTGATACACTGATCGATACATTATCAGGCATCACAGAAAACAAACAAACAAGCATAATAATAATAATAATAATAGGGGAGAGTGGAAGGAAATGTATAAAATATTTCATTTTCTGTCATCAGTGTCATTCAGTACTTGTAGGTATCACTTAGGATTTAGGATTTATTAATAGCTTCTTTGCTTTGAATTTCTAAAAAATATCTCTAAGGTAGAGTATGGATTTCCAGAAGTATTTTTTGTTAGACACACAGAGAGAGAGAGAGAGAGAGAGAGAGAGAGAGAGAGAGAGAGACAGAGAGACACAGACAGATACAGAGAGAGAGAGAGAGACAGAGACAGACACAGAGAGAGAGACAGAGAGACACAGACAGATACAGAGACAGAGAGAGAGACAGAGACACAGACAGATACAGAGACAGAGAGAGAGAGAGAGAGAGAGACAGAGACAGATACAGAGACAGAGAGAGAGAGACAGATACAGAGACAGAGAGAGAGACAGAGAGAGAGAGACAGAGACAGACACAGAGAGAGAGAGCGACATTGAGACACAGAGGCAGACACACAGAGAGAGAGAGAGAGAGAGAGAGAGAGAGAGAGAGAGAGAGCAACAGAGACGCAGCCATAATGCAGGTACAGACAGGAACTACTGTGCTGCTGTTACAGGTGTTTTATATAAACTCTTGCTGGTTTCTCCAGTGTTATGACATAGCTTTAATTTGTTTTAGAATACTTGGGAAACAGAGGAACATTAAACACATTAAGTCATTGTTTCATTGTCCTAGTTTCCCAAAATTAATCATAATAATTCAGTCATTACACAATTAAGTATAATGTAGCAATGTAAATGATTAATTAGACAAGTTGTACCCATTGCCAATCAAGTGTTCGCTTTCAAGTTTCAGGTTACAAAACCGGAAGCTTCTTTGCAGAGAAATGGGGACACATGGATGTGGGGAACCTCACCTCATAAATTTGGGACATGCGTTCCAGGAACTCTCTGAAGAAGGGTCGCAACCGTACATATACCTTAAACAGAAACCAAAACACATCTGTGCATTAACAGGCAGGCTTAATCATGTTACAAAAGATACAGCGAAATTCCAATACACTGTACATTACTAACAACTAAATGCCTTAAGTTCAGTATATGTTAAAACAGTTCTCCCCTTATAAACTGAACTCCTCATCAGAAATAAACATCTGCAGCTAGCAACAACACTCCAAACCTTATATTTGTGTGTGTTAAACTCAAAATTATAACACTCTAAAGAAGAAGAATATCAACGGCAGCCAATTAATCATCACACCAAAAATCTGGAAATGACAGCACATTAAAATGTCCAACTTTCCGCAGCTTCAGATCTTTGCATCTTTAAAGAAAAGAGGAGTCTACTATCAAAACAGAGAATGATACAGTGCCCTGCAATTTGATTAACACAGGTAACATTTGATGTCAGTTTCCCAGTCCATGCAGATCAATAGCAATCATTCAACATGATGCTGCCACCTCCGTGCTTCACTATATGCATGATGTCTCAGGTTGATGAGAATCATTGGGTCCCTGTTGATAAAGCCCAGCTCTGTGGCATGTCTGGCTTATGGTTTTCCATGTACAGTTTCTTCCACCTGAGCCATCTCCAGGCAGAGGTTTTATAGATGTAAAGAAATAGACCCATGTATATTGAAATCACACAACAATTAAACCAAGGTGAGCTTCATTCCATTAATTCTGTGACTTCCCATTGCTAGTTGCACTAGAGCAATTTCCTTCCAGGTCACAAAGGATTTCACAAAAACAGGGATGAATATGCAATCACCAATTGTACGGATTGGTTTATTTGTAAAGAATTACAAACTATATTGATTTTCCCCTACCACTTGGTGTACTCTGCCATTTGATAAAGATTAAAGCCCTGTAGTTTCTGTGATGCACAAAATGCAGACAGAATCGTGGAATTCAGTAAGTGAAATGGAAATCACGGTTAAACACAGACATTTTTAAATGAAACGATACATACAAACGGGTTCTCGGTAACAATTTTGCCTGCATGAATGCACAGGCACATCAAACATATTGCCAGAGACAGACACTAGCCAAAGTTAATGAACCAACAACCTTTGTTAAATTTCATTATAATCAACTTTAAAGTTAATACAGAGTTTCCCACAATGATAGTGTAACCGATGCACCTCTGTGCTGTAATCTGAACAGGAAATACAGTCACTTGTTAGATTGAAGAGACTAAAACTGCCCATTGGGGCAGGAGACTTCAGTGGACTATACAAGTGGCTTATAACCAGAAAGTAATCTACCCTTAAATACAATTACTTTTTTTTCTCCATTTCATCCACCTTGTTCCTGCTTTCTATGATACCTTGCACAAACACAAATGGGCAAAACGTCTGGTGTTTTCCAGTCGGCGTTGGCAAAATGATCAGTTATGCTAAAGTTATTAATCTTTTGCATTGAGGAGAATAGTGTAGGAGCACAATCATTTCAAAGGCTCAGACCTGGATAATGTGTTCATCTCCGTGATTTCATTTACTGAGGAATGATAGGACGATGGAAATGGGAGAACTGGTGTGTTTATTTAGTTTTATCAGCAGAGGAAATATGAGCACAATGTAAATCTACTTCTTTATAAGTAATGTAAATAAAGCCTTAAGCAAAAGACACTAAATATGTGTTTTAATACCCAAAAAAACCTTTCTGCACTGCCAGGCTTTTTGTTTACAATGAAAGCTTCAGAAACATCACTTTAACCCTATAAAGTACGACTCGTCTCTTTGTGTTCTTTACATTTGGATTCTTCAACCCACCACCCCCACCCCAGTTATACTGCAAACTGTGTTAAAAACTAACCAGGGGCAAAAAAGAAAGTAAACAACAGGAAAACACAATGCCACAACATCGGCTATTACGGTCACATTCACTGGATAGCAGAAGTTTCACCTGTAAGAATTCCTGCAGCTTTAGCTACAGTAATAATGTGGGCAGTATTCCATTGAACATTATAATAAATGAAAGTGTATTTGTAGTCTTTGGGGTTATACTAGGATTGCTACACTTGAGACACTATTACAACACAGGTCTATCGCCCAGACATAAACAAAAAAAAGTGTGTAAAGCACAGAAGCTTATGTCCCAAGTATTTTTGAAAATTTTTTGAAAGGACACACAAACCCAGAAACCACAAAATCCTGCAAAAAATGAACGGAACAGAACCCTAGGATCACAGGGCCCTAGGATTCATGGCAATAACTACAAGTAATGTACACAGAACACAATTTTACCTGGTAAATGACGTCTTGGAAGAGCACAGGAAATGTCAGTGCTGCATCCTCCAGCTCATTCAGGCTGCAGTGGACCAGTGTCTCATCCTAAAATACAAAAGTACTGCATAAACAAATAACCCCAAAATGATCAATCCAAACTCAACCATTCTCTGCTGAATGTACATGTTAATATGTACATTTCCTACATTTGCAGGGCAATTTTACTGTATAAAACATGGCAGCAGACAAGGAACGTTTCCTGCAGCAAAAGTACAAATTTTAAATAGTCAAAGAGTTGTGTGGTTTTTCCCATCATATACCAGATGTTATTTTGTCATTGCAACCAAATGAAGCAGTTTTATAATGTATAAATAAAAGATTTAAAATGATGACTGCACTTTTGAGTACAGCAGGTTATACACAGGAAGTGGTTCTTCTGCCCCTCTCAGTAATCCAATGCATTTAGCATATACATAAACTCACCAGATCCAGGACGAGAGAGAACTCTGGAGTACTCCTGGTCTTCAGTGGAAGTGCTGGCTTACGGGTAAGCTGCTCCTCAGTCAGTGGAGGAACGTGTTTAATGAAGAAATAGCTGTGGGGACACAGAAACTAGACACATAAGCACAGCTTTATAGAGATGATTAAGATTGATCAATGACTGATTGATTGTTTTCCCCACTTACGGATCAAAGACCTCCCAGTCTTCTTCATATGTCCCCTCTGCAGGAGGCGATGTTGGAGCATCAGGGTAATTGTTGTTGGATCCAACAACTATCAGAAAATATATGAAACAGCACTGGTTTGTTTACATGTAATATATTATATAGACCAGAGCTACAATTAACGATTATTCTATTAATATGTCGATTACTCCTCTGAGGGTTAAGCCTCCCTCTCTCCTTCATGAGAGACCTCAAAAACCAACACTGCTTGCAAACACAGTTCTTTTTTCAATTTCCCGACGTTTAAACTGAAGCATTATATTTTAAAGTCTGGGGAATTTTTCTCATTTCAACTAAAATTAGATCAAGAACACCCACATGACCTGAGATACAGTTCTCATGTAAATAAGTCGTAACTGATCATTATTATTATTATTTCCCTCAGGTTTCATCCAAAGAAGATATCTTCTGAAGGTCCCGTGTGCCGTTTCGCACATCCATTCTTCCTGCTTACTGTATTCCAGAAAACCTGCCATATTCGTTCCATCAATGCTACAGGTGGGTTGATAACAGGAACTGTCAAGTTTCTTTTGGCCATATCCCTGGCCGCTTCCTCTTCAGAGGTATACGTCAGAGCCTTGCAGGGAAGAGACACCTGAAGGGAATTCGGTTAGCTTTCAAAAGGCCCTTTATCTCTGTTTATTTTTTCTCTCCCTTAAAGTCATGATCGATGTTGATTCTTTTTTTCTTGCCTTCAGAATTTCTTTTGTGTTGTAGCTCATAAATTTAGCGACTCTTGAGCTGGGTCTCCCAGGGTCTGACTAAAGCTTGGTGTACTTGTTCTATCTGAAGGTCAATAAGAGAGTCAAGTTCAAGTTGTGATTTCAGCAGCTCCTGTAGAAATGCCGATATTATAGTAGTGTTCTCCGATCCCTCCGGGATCACAAAGATTCTGATATTCTGGTGCCTGGACCGGTTCTTTTGGTCATTCAACCTGTTACTGAGTCACTCCTGTAGCTGTACCGTCTCTGTCATTACAGCCTCCACGTCCTGAATCTGTGCGTCTAGCCTTCAATACGTTCCTCTGCTTCTTCAAGTCTCGTAGTGACTTTAGTTTTTTCAGCCTTTTTCTCATTTAATTTTCTTGTCTGAACTCTATAATTTTACATAGAATATTTTCGAGGCTAGCTTTCCCTATGTACATAGAACCTGCGTCTTCAGTACTAGCCCTAGTTTCAGGTATGCTAGCATTATTTTCATTTCCTGTTTCACTATAACCTTGTCAATTTATGTCTTTCTTTTGTTTTCCTCTTTTTGCTGGTCTGCTCAACTGGAAGTCTACAGAACTCGACTAGGCTTAATTAAATAACCACTCACTAATGTAAACTGACACACAAGACACTGTGTATGCTAAGAACACACTTCTTACAAGCTAATTGATTCAAACAGCTTCAGCTGCTCAAAAGTGCATGGCAGAGTTTGTGCTTTGAAGTGAGAAATTTTAGTCAAATTATTCATCACCTGTCAAAGGTGGCATGTCTGCCTCAGTGACGATCTCTCCCTCCTCCTCAGCTGCATCTGTGGGCAGCAGAGGTCTTGGGTTTAGTGCTGGGTCATATGTGATGTCTCTGCTACTGTCAGTGGTAGTGCTAGTCGGAGTCTCCTCCAGCTGTTCCATGTCCAGCTGCTTTACAATCTCCTCTGCCTCGACCGCCTGCCCCGGGGAGTCTGAGCCTGATGTAGCTAATGGAAAACAGAAAAAAAAAATGTTAAAAGCAGTGGAATTTAAAAAGAGAGCATCACTTATATAGTGACGCTAATACTAAAAGAGCTTCAAAGCCAAATGATGGATTCTGCAGAGTTTTGAGTTGCTGCGTAAGAAGCTACAACCTGAGAGCAGTGGAACAGCAGATGCACTTGGGAAAAGGAATTATGATGTAGGTTTGACACATTAAAATGTATATTTGAAGCAGATGAATAAGCACAATTATTTGCGAAGTTGGCTCCAAATCGTATCAGGCACAAGTACAAATGTGTGAATTCACTTTTCTTCAACCTCATCAAATCCATTCTACAGTTATATCAAACAAAACAAATGCTTTTAGAAACATCTCTGCTTTCAAAAACTTACATTTTTATTTATTACAGCAGGAATGTGAATCTTTTTCAAATCAAACTAACGTTCCTCAGAGCTCTACCACTAGCCAACTATGAACAATTAAAAACAAATTGGCAAATTTGATCAAAATACTGCACAGTGCCAGGTAGGTATTACAAAGCAGCACTAAAACTCTTACTACACGTACAAAATGGTTTTACCTGCCTAAACAGAAACAGGTGAGCCCAATTCAAACATAGTGTTTACTCATGATCACACATGAATACAGGAGGCTTAGTCGTCACTGCAAGACCAAACATTTTTCTGCAGCTGCTGATCACTCTTCAGATCACTTGCTGCCTTCAAGTGCATGTCGTAAGATCCCAGACTTCCAAATTCGGAAATCATAATTACAATTTGCCATGCATTCAAATCCGTGGCCGGAAATCTATCACAAATAAGGAAGCAGCTTTAGAAAAAAAAAAAACTTGTTTTCATGGCTCACGTTTTTCTCAAAACAGAACGAGCTGTAATTGCAGAAAATCGGCTGAGCTAACCTAATCATCCCCAGCAATAAGTAAAGGAAATTACAGTGACTACCTAGATAGCCAGTGAGCCATGCTGAGGAAAATTACATTCAAGAACACAACAGAGGCTCAGAAATCACACTCGGCTCAGTCAAACTTTCCGATTATGAAAAACTTTGTTGAAGCGTTGTTCCAACATAAAACAAAACAGTATTCAATACATTAATTCTTAGTATCTAGTGATAACTTGCATGTTTGTCAGAGACAGCCCCATCTCTACGTCATGACTCTGGCATCGTAGAAAAATTTCCCACTAGTAATTACGACCATTCATGTGCTCAGAATTCAGAATTACCAATATCACATGAAGGCAACAACTATTCTGAAAAGGAGTCAAAGATTTACTAATTTAAAAAAAGGAGGTAAAATAAAAGCAATTACCATTTTTGTTGGCTGGTGAGAAGAAGTTGAAAACCGGAGAGAAGATGGTTCCTAGCAGGGTGGTGCGAGGTGGACTGCTGGGGGTTTCAGTCTGCACCTCCAACTTCCCATTGGGCTTCACCAGTTTACTCTGACATGCCATGGTGTCTGAAGAGAAGAGAGTTAACAGCTCATATTCTAGTGTAAGAGTCATCAATGCAGAGCCAGCAAAATTAATTCAGTGGACTGAACATAGGAAAAATAATAAATAAAAAAAAATTACACATACACTTGCGCATAAACACACAAACACACCAAGCTGATAAACGCTAACGTTATAGCGATAAAAGTTATAAGGAAAACAGGCCGGTTGTTTGGCTACTCTGTTTTGTAAAGCTACTGTATTTTTTAACCTGTGTGGCTTCTGAAGCAGATCCTGTTTGCAGTTTATCAGAGAGCATACATTTAAGTTAATTAGTTAGTTGAGGCAGCTCATTGGAGACATTGGGGAGACATTGGGGAGACAGTGGGGAGACAGTGGGGAGACAGTGGGGAGACAGTGGGGAGACAGAGGGGAGACAGAGGAGAGACAGAGGAGAGACAGAGGAGAGACAGAGGAGAGACAGAGGAGAGACAGAGGAGAGACAGAGGAGAGACAGAGCCATTAGGTCAGAAAAAAGGAAAGTTTTCACAGACCTACAGTCTGATTAGACACGACATGTTTAAAGAAAATAAGGTACACAAGTTTTGTAAATATTACATAGTTTTGGGAATATTTGTTTCATATGTAAACAAGCATCTGGAGGCCATCATAAAAACAGCAAAGAAAAAAACATTAACCTTGTCATGATTCAACTTTAATTTATGTGGCTAGAATCTGTGCAAGTTTTCAGAGAAAGAACCAGGGCGTTTAGTCAGTCAGTCATTATCTGTACCACTTATTCCCAGTTAAGGGGTCACGGGGGAGCCGGTGCCCAGCCGGCAACTCTGAGCGCAAGGGCAGGAACCAACCCT
>JAOVYV010000009.1:11897913-11909500 GCA_025674545.1 Hassar affinis
CTGGTCCAATTTAGCCATGAAACCTCCCACACTAAAATGACAGGTGTTTCAGTTTCATTGTCTAACCCCTGTAGTTGCAAACTAAACTAATCTCAGGGATAATCCTTGTTTCAACTTTGTTTTTAACATCCACTGACTAATTCAGTGAACTAAGCTTTATGCTGTGACCATGAGTAAAATGCAGCGTTTCGTTTGTTTGAATAGTGTACATTCTGTTTAAGTAATAAATGCACATATCACTCTAACCTGGTTTAAAGTTCACTTGGCAGTCTGAGTGTCTGACAATGAGACCGCAGCTGTAATAATGACCGAGCCAGAATAAGTAGAGCAAAGGTCAGCTTGGGGGCTGAAGCCGGGTTTCTACTGCAGCTCATTTCAGAGTGCTTATCAGCTTTCCTGGAGCTCTTGCTCTTTTTCGACCACTGCTGACGGTCGTTAACCCAGGAGATAGCATCGGGCCAAACTTTGTACCTTTTTCACACTGGATACACACTAACACAAGTGTTAGTTCTTCACAGTGTTGACACTAGAAGCAAGTATTATTACTTTAAAAATGAATTTATTTAATACAGTAGTATATTTATATTTATAAATGTGCAGCAAAAAAAAAAAAAAAAAAAAAAAAAAAAAAAAAAAGTCAGCCTCAAAGAAAAACTTTGAAGATTGGGTAGAAGCTGTTTTATATCAAAAGAAAAAGGAGTACTGATGTGCCTTATTAAATTGTTTACTAGTACAAAAATACATTTCAGGGCACACAATACAGCATCCAGTATCACAAAGTACAGGACCACTCACCACAGCGGCCCCTTCTTAAGTACAGAGTCATTAAATTATTGAAACCGAGTGTACTTTCCTATTCTGTAAATAAGAATAAAAATGTTTGTGTTCTTACTGTTAAAAATGCCATTGAGTAGAGATTTATGTATATGATAATAGAAAAGTGTTTCTTCCCATTACTGCTAGGTTTAGTTCCAAGGCTCAGGGGTATTAGTGTAATACAAACATAACCAATTTTTTTTTTTTTACCTTTTTTTTTTTTTTTTTTTTTTACATTTTTTTTAAAGAATTTTTCCCCCATCTAAATTTTTTTTATACAAAATAACAAAAATGTACAAAAGTTCATTTACAGAGAACCAAGGCCATGTGCTAGCAGTATATACAGCTATACTTTAAACATATATCTTAGTGTTTTGTATATCTTTTTGACTTCATATGCATAGCAGTAAAAAAGCATACCTGTTTATTAGCCTCAATTACTGGTGTGCTAAATCCAATCCACTAACATAACGGGGTTTCGAATGGTCAGAGAATTTAAATATCCTTCATAATTTCACCCGACAACTTAAACGGGAAAAGTTTGGTTAAAATGAATGTTAATATGCAGGTAAGGCATCACTGCTCGCAGTGTAAAGATGGGAAGGTTGGTGTTCTGAACGTAGTAGCAGGCGTCTGGACCTGAGTCGTAGCACATGCATAGATCTCTAGACAGCAGGAATTTTGCCAGTGTTGTTCATCTATGGTAAAACATCACTAGAAAAGGTCTGTTCAAAAACGCAGAGCCTGTTAGAAGCCCACGACGGAAGTTCTTCAGCAATGAGTGGAAAGGTTCTAATCCTTCAGAAACGCATCTTCAAATTTTTTAAGTGTCCTTCATTAAAGTTCCCAGGAAATAGGCTCAGAATTCTGCAGATCCACGGCGGTCCTCAGGTAACACGCATGACCACAGACTTCACAAACAAAAAGGTTATGCGTTTTAACGTTTTTTGTTTGTGAGTTATAGATGCCGAACTGCGATATTTAAAACAAATTATTTATTTTCCTTCATTAAAATCGTCTTTTAATTTTTTTTTTTTTTTTTTTTTTTTTTTTAAACAAACAATTTGGACAAATGTTAAACGGGATCATTTCAGTCTATCTGTGGTACTGGTCATGCATTTTTTTTCTCCATTTAATAAACTCTTATTCTATCCATTTCATATTTGGCAAGCCTTCAAGCACCAAAACAAGAACAATGAGTTTTGTGAGGATTCAGCACCAGGAGGAGGTGCTCTCCTTGTCCTCTTAGCAAATGTCTTGCAACTGCCCACAAAACAAGAGGAAAGAATGACTCCTTTGTAGAGAGAAGAGGAGAGGAAGGGAGGGAAGGGAAGGAGGGGAGGGGAGGGGACTTCGTTATGTTCTCCACTGACGCTTTGCCTTTCAGTAACAGACCAGCTGTCGCCCTCTTCAGAAGTGGTCGATAAGCACAGACACACAGTTTGCGCCCACCAGGTAACTGGGGTCCCCTGGGAGAGATTTATTCTGCCAGCATTTGGGGTCACCTGCAGAGAAATCAGAAGGTAAACAAGGAGACGGTAAATCTGTAGACTAGCACTGTCACTTTGTGTTTAAATCAGTGGCTCTAAAAGGGGGGCTGAATACAAATGCCAATTAAAATCCCAATAAAATACATTTTAGTTTGTGAAATGAAAAATGTGGAGAAGTTCAGTGGGTATGAATACTTTTACAAGGCACTCTATGTATGTATATATTATTGGGTTTTTATAGCTATTAGTAGGTTTTAAGGTCATTTTGAATTGAATGGGTTTCCTATCCAAATAAAACAAGATTTTCTTGAAACTGCACCCATTATATTTGGGAACACTATTTTTAAAAAAGGAACAGCAAATATTGACTTCCTTTAGTTTGAAAATATAAAATATTTTTGTACAGACTCAATAATGTAGAACTCAGAAATGAATGCAGAAAAAAATCAGTAACAAGATACCCAAAGAGTACCCAAGACACTTGCACAATACTGTATATAAAACGTACACACACACACACACACACACACATCCCACATACCCCCCCCCACACACACCCCACAATACACACACACACACACAACACACCCCTATTTGCAACAACAGGGTTTTTGTTATGAAACATTTCCTTTCTGCTCTACAAGCATCATATGGAAGAGCAGAAGCGTTAAACTGAAATGGAAATAGAGAAAGAAATGATAGCCAAGTTGACACCCAAGCTGAATCAGTAACATGACCACCAGGGATGTATCAATCCGATTAAAAAAACATTTCTCAGACAGTACGGATACTGCATGCACTGCACATCCACTGATATCCAAGTGATTCTCCTATCTGAAAGCATGTTACTTTAAAAAAATGCATGATGGCAGTGTGCTTATGCATGCACAGCGTTGAGTCAGCATCACATGACATCACACCAGATGAGCATAAATAAATACAAACCCCATTTCCAGAAAAGTTGGGACACTTTCTAAAAAGGCAATAAAAACTGTAATTTGTTAAGTCAGCTGAGCTTTTATTTAACTAACAAAAGTACAAAGAAAACATTTTGAGTGTTAATTGTATTTGGTAAATGTTTCTCAGCACAAGGTAGTAAATAATTTAGGTCTTTCACCATCTACAGTTTGTCTCATCATGAAAAGGTTCATTAATTTTGAGCAGAAACACCAGAGTGTTCTCTGGGTCTGAAGTCATCTGAGATGACCTGAAAGACAATGGAAACGTGTTCTGTGGTTAGATGAGTCCACGTTTCAGCTTGTTTAAAGGGAAAAAAAAGTCGGATTTTATGTGCCGAAGATGAAAAATCCAGACTGTTACCAATAAAAAGTGCAGAAATCAGCATCTGTGATGGCATGGGGGTGCATCAGAGCCCACAGCATGGGTGATCTGCATATTAGATGTGAAGTTAGCATTGCTGCAGAGGCTTATATTGTTATTCGGGGAAACGTATGCTGCGGTCAAGATGACGCCTTTTACCAGCAACTCCGTGTCTATTTCTGCAGGACAATGCCAGGCTTCATTCTGCACAAGTTACAACAGTGCGGCTTGACGGCCCTGCCTGCAGTCCAGATCTGTCTCCTATTGAAAATGTACGATGCATCATGAAGAGGAGAATCAGACAACAGTGACCTCAGACTGCTGAGCAGCTCAAGTCATACACAGCAAGAATTCCACTTGCAAAACTGCAATTAGTGTCTTCAGTTCGCGAATGATTAAAAAGTATAATTAAAAGAAAAGGTGATGTGAGCCAGTGGTAAACACGCCTCTGTCCCAACTTTTTGTGAGTGTGTTGCAGGCATCAATTTCCAAATTTGTTTATATTCATCACTTAAATAAAGGAAATCAAGTAAATTAACAAATTACAGATATTAGTTTTTATTGCATTTTTAGTATCCCAACTTTTCTGGAAATGGGGTGTGTTATTAAGATAAGATAAGCTGCTTGATCGTATGCAGCCATCATTAAGTTATAATAATAAGTTATAGTAGTTATAATTCAACAGAGAAATATTGCCAATGAAATATTTCAAATTCAAACTGCAAGTCTCCTTATATTCACTCACTAAATCGTCTAATGTCTGTTCTCCATGTTGGTTTTTCCTCATTGCCTGCTAACCTGATAACTGATCGGTAGGTAAAGGCAGTTTACATCACTCTCTGCCTGTTCTCTACACTTCCAGATTTTTTTTTAATGGTATAATCACTGCACTGCGCTTCCTAATAGCCGCTTCCCACAGCATATATACGTAAATATGTGAAAGCACACTTTCAGAGCTATTTAGGTATCTCTAGCTGATATCACAACAGCAGGCTTTCATGGCTCTAGTTCATCGTTACCTACACAAGCTAGCTCAATACCACAAGTTCAAGCACCTCCATTTCAACACTCTGGAAACTGAATACAGATCCAGGTCACCATCAGTCTGATACCGGTGCTATTCGATTGATACATCCCTAATAACCAATCACCAATCACAAGACCCAAAGAAACCCAGAAGGTCAGAGAAAGGACAGCGTACCCGACGAGGAGTCGGAGGATTTTAGAGCAAAAGACCAACCATCAGGGGTCATAGACGCACAGTGTGGCAGGCGCAGCTCCACCGGCTTCAGGAACTTCAGACCATGAGGCCCGCACATGACCAGGGGGCTGAGCAGCGTTTCACCTGCATGAACACACACAAGTGAGGCTTGAACATGTCGTTCGTAACAGCACCGATGTTGGTTTGTTCTTCCATTTTACACACATCAGCATTAATTATTTAACAGGATATCAAGAGTGACTGAAGTAGAATGAGTCATGTTTTCATTAAGCAAGGACACAGACCTTTCTCCTTGTCCAGCGGAGGCAGTATGCTGTTGTCTCTGCAGACTTTAAAGTAGATCTCCTGCTCCACACTTTCAGGAATGGCTCCCTGGGGGATGATAATACTCACACCCGTCTCGATCGAGCTCAATACTCCGCCATTACAATTAAAGATACCCCGTGCTGTAGCAACAACAGTGTGTCCGTCGTCGTCGTCGTCGTCATCCAGTGCATTGGGGCTGAAAGAGAAAGAGATCATTTACTCATTCAGTGCTAAAAGTGATAGAGAGGCCAATGTAGGGAAGTGAAGGACATGAGGAGCATATGCTGAGGCATTTTACCTGACAGGGATAGCTTTGGGAATAGCATTGACATTGTTGTGCTGATATTTGGGCCTGTTGTCCATGGTGCGCGTGAATGTGTCGACTCCGCTATCTGTGTCCAGAGGTTGAGGTGAGAGATGAGGTTTCGGGTTGTTGTTTACGACGACTGGCTTGGCCTGGGTGTCATTGGGCAAAAGATTGTGGTTGAATTTAGGGCTCTCGAATTTACGCTCAAAGGGCCGTGCAGTGCTTGTGTAAGGCTTTGGAACGTAGCGGTTGTAAGTGGTGGGAGCAGGGACACTCAGAGTCTTGGGTGGAATGTCAGTGCCATTAACTGGAGACTTTTGGGGAAGGTAGTTGCTTTGGACTGGGTCATCCCGGGTAGGAGGGCGGAGACTAGACAAATCCGGTTTGCCTTTGGGGGAATTGTGGGCATCTGGGAGAGAGTTCACTGTGAATTGAAGAGAAAAACAACTCCATTTTTTAAAGTTCACTGGAAGTCTCATCATGTGATCTAAACAAATCAAATGTAGGACTAACAGAAGGCACACTTTTTTTTAAAGCATTGCAAAAGGTTCACAGAGAATCTGATCGTAACCAGAGGTGTGCATTGAGACCGTGATTTAAATAAGATACTGGTTTATTTATATTTTGGGAATTAGCAACAAGAAAATACAGATACAGGTTTAGATATTTGGCATCCTAAACATAATATCATAGTGTCATTGACACTTCTAGTGTGAACATGGCACTGCCTTAAAAAGTGTGCGACATTAAACTCTTACCCTCTGCGTTGCTGAGTTTGGGCAGAGATGTGGGCGGGACAGCAGGGCCTGACTGACCATAAGGAGCTGGTGTAGGGTTAACCTGGGGGCCCGGCTCATATCTCTTTTCCACAGGGCTCACTTTGTCCCCTGACTCCGTCCTGAGTAGCATGGTTGTTCAAACATAGTTAATACAGATGCATATACAAGAATGGATCAGATGATCAGACCACGTCATCCTGTCACATACATTAATTTTATACTATTTCTTTATCCTGCCATCCTAGTACATCATTCCTTCAATTTCTTAAATGTAATACACCTTTATTATGGTCGATACCTGTTATAAGGATATCCTATCTGAGGCTGTGCAGGTTTAGCCAAATCCTGGAAGCGACTGACTACAGGCTGAGTCACAGGCTTGTTGTCAAAGTTGCGGCGGTCAAAGTAGGACAGCTGTTTCCTGTAGTAATCCTCATCCTCATCAGGGTCGTAGTGGTTGGCACGAACCACCTCATCTCCTAATCGAGACTGGGGTTTCTGTGGCTCTGGAGCCCTGTGTAGAGAGGTGAGATGAGGGAAAACGAACATGGACACATTAAGACAAATTTTCTGGTTCGTGCATTAGCTAAAAGCTTAAACCCATAAGCAGAGTGCACTGTATAACCCTGTTAATAACCACAGTTTAAGAGGATAACCATGTTTTAGTTACCTGTATGAAGGTTTCTCCTGTTCTAGGTTGTTGAGAGAGTTAGCCTTGGGCACTGGGCCAGGGGCAGTCACAGGTTTTGGGAAATCTGTGGGCTACATCAGAAAATGACACTGATTTAACAAACACCACAAGAAAAATTAATTGCTACACCAAATTGTGAGAGTTTTATATACAGTGGATGTGTCTCAAAACCTAGTGAGCTGCCTTGCTGCGCACTGCCTACCTAGGCACCTGGTAAAGCAGAGAGGGCTCTGACCACCATGGAATCTTATAAAGCAGATTAATGACACACTTTAGTTAGACAGTGGTTGTGTAATGGGCTGTCCCTGCCCACCGCTGCAGTTCCACCTCAGTGATTCCCCAGAGTTAGCATTTTAATACATCTAACAACTGAGACAGGCTTCTTCACAGGAGTGCACACGGGAGGATGTAAAATGCCATCTACGTAGACAGCTCACTAGGTTTGAGACAGACCCAGTCCATCCAAATAGAAATACGATTTACTGCTTATAATCACTAAAACCTATTTTGTTTTGTAAGCCATGAATAAAGACCTACCCTGATCCCCGGCACATCTCCGACCTCCTTGGCTCTGTCTACACTCACAGAGCGTTTATTCTCAAACATCTTGACCCTGTTGAGAACAGACTGGGGTTTCATGGCAGGATCCTCCTCCGGATCTTCTCTGGATGGAGGAGGCAACGGTTTAGGAGCTGCAGAGTGTACTGGCTCCCCAGGAGACAACACAACTTCAGGCTTAGGAGGAGGAACTGGAGGGTCAGTATTCAGAGGTTCATGTGGCCCTGGTCTGTAGCCACGGTTTGGTAGCCCTGGGTTATATGTGGGTCTCAGAGAAGCATCTCCATAATACTGCTTGGGAGGGTCAGGGGAACGGGGGTTATTGATGGGGAAGCCGTGCGGCTCTGGTTCATAAGGAGAACGGGCATCATACACAACCGGGGGAGGAGGAGGTTCCTCATAGCGAACAGGCCCTGGTTTTCCATGCCGTGGTGGTCGGTTATCATAAGCCACAGGCTGCTCATCATAGCGACTCTGAGGAGGGCTGTAGTCCCGTGTGGGCCCATCCTCATAGGGGGAGCGGGGCTCATAGCTCAGCGTGGGAGGCTGGTGGCCCTGAGGATAGCCTGACCCAGCTGGAGGAGGAGGCTGGGCTGAGGACTGCTGGTCATACTGGGGCCACTTTTCGTCATAATGAGGCACGCGGTTGTCATAGTGTAGGGGCACGTTGTAGTTGTGAGGCTTTGGTTGTGCGTAGCTGCCACCTTCGTAGCCGTAAGGCGGGTGGTCATACTCGCGGTATGGCTGTTTGTCCTGATACACAGGCTGGTGGCTGTAGGACAGAGAGGATGGGGGAGCTAAAGATTGCGGCTGCTGGGGCTTCATCATGTGATTTACTCGCACAGGCTCATCCACACTGTAGAGATCCTTCTTGTACATCTGCTGGGAACAGAACAGCAAACAGACAAAATGAGAGCTAATGCCTTTAAACCGATCTGGAACTAAGCCCAATATACAAGAAGAGAAATAAATCTAATTAGGAAATATTTGTAAAACAAAACAGCACAAGCTGTTCAAAATCAACATAATGCTCTGTCAAAACAGATCAATCACCAAACTTGCACATATCCTTTTGCAGAAAAGAAATCAGCTTATACACATCATAGTTATTATGCAATTAACAGGCAGATTATATCAGTTTAACATACCCAGATCTACATGTCTAATTAATTTGATAAGAAGCCTTTCAGTAATGACAGCCAAAAAAATATTCTGCATCCAACTGGAAGACTTCAGCTTGAATAAATTTAGGGGAACATTAATTGCTTATTCATGCCTGAAAAGCTACTTTCAAACTTGTTGTAGCCTGAAGACAGTAAAACTGTAAATAATGCTTTAAATTATGCATTTAGAACAAAACAATAAATGCATTTGCTACTTAATGTCTTTTTTTATACATTTAAACATTTAAGATGATATTATCCATAACGGATTGCATTAATTCCTGTTATATGGTTATGAATACTGTCTGCAGGTTAGATCGACATGCAGTTACAGACAACCATTCTTGCAAATAAGATAATATTCCATTTGCAATTCCTTATTCTACTACAACATCTATAATGTTTTGTGGTGCAGCTTCTACTTGTATGAAAAAAATGTGCTACTTCTCAAATACTACTTCTACAGACAGAACAAGCTAAAAGAAATCTCAACAGTAGGAGCCATGCAAGAGTAGGAGAGGTGAGAGTGAAGAGACTAACACGGAGAGGCCTCTTTCCTAGGATCACACAGAAGTGCCAGGCCCTCTTCCTTTTCCCTCACACATCAGGTGCATGTGTACCAGTCACCCATACTCTTGAGGTGGCAGAGGCACACAGAGCACAGACATGGGTGGGCACAGTACACATGCAGACAGCAGAGTGGAAGGAAATAGCATTGCGCAAGAAACAGGCAGCTTGAAAAGTGTGAGCGAACGGGGCTGAACCAGGCTGAAGCGGGCCGTGCCTGGGTCCAGCTCATGGTGATGCTACTGGTGGTACCTTTGGATGTGGACTGGGCGCGAGCGACTGGTGGGGGTCGTGTGTTGGGGCCTGAGCAAGCTCAGGATCAAGCTGAGACTCGGGTTCTGGGGTGGGAAGGTTAAGTGAGTCGGCCTGAGCAGTGCCAGTTGGCTCCTTGGATTTCGTACCCGCTAGTGATGTGGCAGGCTCAACAACTGGGGGCACTGATGCCACTGCAGGGGGGAGGGAGGGCAGGGCCACAGCAGCCTCAGCCTGCTGTGGAGCATGGGGCACACAAAGCACATTCCTATAAGCACACAAACTGCTCCGTGGGCTTTTTACACTAGGTCTTTAATTAATGTGCGACACCTCCAGGCTGCTAAATCTACCACATTCAGTACTGCCCAAGAATCAATATGATGGTTAGCATTATTACATTTTACCTTACAGAAAACATTGAAACAAGCTGATTAACACACACACAAAAACAGACATCTTTATTCAGACTATATTCATTTTTGAGGGTAACATCTGCAATAAAGTATTTTCTTGTCCCTTTCGTTATAAAACTGTCACACAAAGAGCATTACTATGGATCTCTAAATGAAAAAATGAGGTGACTAACGGTACTGGTGTCTGACTACATTACTCAAATTAGACAATGTTTTAAAAAACTACTACAATATCTGTAAAGGGCGGATTTACCCAAGTGCCTCTTGTAAAAGCAGTACCATCTGAATAGGACCTTTAATATAATGCATAAGATTAGAGTATCCCAGAAGAGGACGGAAACATTTCACAGTCCAAGTGCATTAGTTTAGAACTGAACTGAATGTCTACCACTATATGCTGGAAAGCCTTCACAGACAAGTGTAATTGTAATTACACCTTACATAAACTGACGCTTCATTACAGAGCAGAGCGGCATGACTTTGACTTGTGTACTGTACCTGCTGGGGGGCAGGAATCTTAAATCCAGCAGGTTCGATGTGGTTCATGGGCTCAGGTTGGGGAGCTGCATGCTGGTAACTGGGGTAGGCTGACACGTCTTGGATGACGGGTGGATCCTCTCGCACAGGCTCTGAAGAGCGGGTGATTGCAGGCTCACTGGGTAAGCCCACCTCATCGTTCAGGGTCTCATCCAGCTCCTGGTCTGTATAGGCACCTCCCTCGGTGTCTGTGTCCTCGTAGTCAGACGTGTGGCGGCTGTCTGTGCTGTACATGCTGTACTCGCTGCCTGGAGCAGAGAGGTAAGACAAGCGGTCGTCATGGATGTCTAGGTCATCCTCTGGAGCTCCGTCAGCCTGGAAACGATATTATAGAGCAGACCACATAACTATTATGCAGTTTACAAATTAAATTAAGAAATGTATATTTAATACAAAAATAAAATAAAATAAAAAAAAAACTATCAAATCAGGGCTACTATTTCCTGAATAGAGTAGCATTATTTAAAGCTAGGGTATGTGATTTTTGGATAAACCAGCAAGAGTAAGCTAGATTTGGATAGTAGCCAATCCTCCCTCTCAAAGCCATGTTTCCAAAAAATTGCTGTAGGATGAGTTCACAAGAGAGAGACAGCGAGCACAGGGGGAGAGGAGTGCAGCATTTCAATATCGCTGTAACAGTATATTTAAATAGCTCATCTTATTTATTTACTAGTTCTAGGAGGGCTGTTTGTGTAATATATGAAGCGATTGGGTGGACTTTTTACACTCCTGCAACTGCCACATGTAACAGATTTTTGTGTGTGTCCGAGTGTTTAATTGCTATTGATTGCTGTTGGGATGTAAAGAGTTAATATATATATATATACACAAAAAAAGGTTTGGGCAGGTGTGAAAAAAAATGCTGTAAAAATGTAAGAATGCTTTAAAAAATGGAAGTGTTAATAGTTTTTTTTTTTCATCAATTAACAAAATGCAGTGAATGAACAAAAAAGAAATCAAATCAATATTAGGTGTGAGCACCCTTTGCCTTCAAAACAGCATCAATTCTTCTAGGTACACTTGCACACCGTTTTTGAACGAACTCGGCTGATAGGTTGTTCCAAACATCTTGGAGAATTCTCTTTGGAGAGCTCTTCTGTGGATGTAGGCTTCCTCAAATCCTTCTGTCTTTTCATGTAATCCCTTTTCATGTAATCCCAGACAGA
>JAOVYV010000009.1:11911118-11922816 GCA_025674545.1 Hassar affinis
CCCTACACCATACTAATAAATTATTGTGGTCTAAAATGACAGGTGTTTCAGTTTCATTGTCTAACCCCTATATATATGCATATTGATGCCTGTTGTTATAACAACAAGGATATTATAAAATGAAAACCATTCTCACTGGCAAGCTCAAAGATGTCTGGTTCCTCCCTTGAAAGTTTCTCCCTAGCAACATCAGCAATGGGCCCAAACACTACTACAGGTCTCAGGAAACCAGCTAATCATGCAAGAATAAGAACAAAACTGGTAAGTGCACAAAAACATCAAAATACAGACAAAATAAAGACAGAGAGATCAACACTCTACATAAAAGGGAAGTAATAAAGCCATATATAGCTGTTCAGACAAGTCCTCACCTTCTCTGAGAACTACCCTCTCATAGGCAGGGAATTTCGTCTGGACAGGCTGAGCAGAGAGATCCTCTCTACTCTTCCTCAGGTTCCTCTTAGAGCTCCTCAAGCCGCGGAACCTCCAGAAATCTGCCCTGTCCCCCCCTGCAGTCTTAGGAAGAGTGTACTGCACACTGGAGAGCTGCTCCGCTCTGGAGGAAAGAAACAACATTTGTATTAAACAGATGAAATAAAACAACACCCATCTAACAAGCTATAAAGCATCGCCATAAGGTATGATGCATTATCCCTTCCACTTATGCATCTAATTAGTATTATGTCTGAATTTATTATAACACAAGTCACAAAAGTGTCTTCACTCAGTACCTGTTCTTGTTGGGGATGATGCCCCTCTCCACCTCCTGGTGGTTCTTTCCAATGCGAATAGCAAGCCAGGAGCCCAGCTTGCCATTGTAAAGGGTATCTACTACTCGGAACACCTCACCCTTATTAAAACTCAAGCCATACGGAGACTCTTTTTCATACTCAAAATGAGTCCGGATATAAAACGAATCGCCCACGTCCGACTCCACGATTCGTCGGTATACTAGAAAGCAAAGAGAAACGTGTCGGTGAAGAAGAGAGGGGGGGAAATGCATTGTTATGTCTGCTTTTATTCTAGATGATTAAAAGATGAATTAGTATGTGATTTCTCATTTGATCACAGGAAATTGGATAAAACAATGAATGATAACATCCTCACCATCTTTCTTTTTCTGTGCCAGAATGGTGACATCATCCCCTTTGGGCAGATCCAGAAGAAACAGCACGGCTTCCTCTCGGATGATGTTTGCAAAGTCTACATTATTGACCTGAGGAGAATGTCGAAAGGATTGTCCCTGATCATTGATCCATCAACAAGTGTCCAAAAACAATGAACATATGTTTTCAATGAACATTTGTGCTTCACAGATTCAGTCACTGTTAACTGTTCTGAACAACAATTCAGAGTGTGGGAGACAGACACAGTTAGCAGCAGGACAAGAGAACAGCCCATATCACTGGAACAGCCTAGGGTTTAAGAGCGTTTACACAGCAGGTAAGGCTGAGAATCAAGCCCCCTCTTAAGGTTAAGGCTGCCATCACACAACCCATAAAAATAGTTATAAAACCTGAATGCTAGAAAGAGCTATTCATCATTCAAGAGCTAAACTACTATTAAGATGCATTATGATACAGATCAGTCTACTTCTAGTCTATCGACACAATGAATGCTGATAAAAAAAAAAAGTGTCTCTAAAAAAAAAAAAAAAATCACTAACGACTATGTTAAATTAACAGATATATTGTATTGGGCAGGAGACAGTCAAGGGGTCTCACCCTGAGTATCTGGTCTCCCTCTTCGAGGCCTTCTTTAGCAGCAGGACTGTCCTCCAGCACACCAGCCACAAAAATGCCCACATCATTGCCTCCAGCCAGCCGCAGCCCCACGCTCTCACCTTTCTTAAACTTTACCAGCTTCATACTAGGCCTGGAGAAATAAAATCCAAACATAAAAAAAAAAACCTTTGAAATCCCTTTGGAGTGGCAAGTTTTTCTCAACACTGTGCATGATTACAAAGAGGAAAAAGGTACCGTAAAATGCTGTCATCATGAGCTACACTGGGCACAGGAGCATCTGCTGGACTGACGGGCAAATCCACATCAGGCTGGCCAGGCTGAGCATACACAGGCTTTGGCTCTATGAAGACAAGTAAACATGTTAACACACACATACAGATAAAACCCACACAAAGTGGCTTCCCTTCTAAAAGAGGTCAAGCCACCACACGGCACTATGGTATACCCATAGTCAAAACGAATAAAAATCATATTGCACACATCTCCACTGCCGTGCGTGCACACTCCTCAGTCTTGTCTCCAAACTAGAACCTTGTCAGATCTTCCCACAATAAAACACCATTTTAAATATTTGCTTTCATACAAACAATTACATAAATGTACTAATAGCAACAAGCATGCTGGTGACAGGTGGGTCAGCATTAATCTGAACTCTGACCTGGCAGAGGGGGGAGCTGTTTCTCCTCTCTGGTCCCAGTTTGTTCCAGAGCTTTATGAGTCTCCTCCACCATTTTAGCAGGCAAGGGGAGTGGCTTTGAGATGCGATCCTCATCACGACTCCTATGACTGCGAACACAAGGATGAGGTTTTCCGTTAAGACGTGGTGAGATGCTTAGTTCCAGTAATATTTTGTATATCCAAAATACAGAGCTTCATAAAGAATTAAGACGAATACATGTCTATAAAATATGTCGAGCCTAATAAGCAGTGTTGGAAGTGCAGCAAAGAAATAGCAAGTGTGAATTTTCCACTAAACATATTTAAGGATTAATGCATGCCTTCTGGCCAGAAAAGCAGACTACATAACAACACATGCCATTCCCTCACCATCAACGTGACACACACTCGATAAAACAATGCTTACTGTGAAAGACAAACTGCTGCAAGGAAGAGAGAGAGAGAGCGAGAGAGAGAGAGCGAGGGAGCAAGACAAGGACAATGCATGGCTATAGCAGTTAGGTAGTCTTGAAGGTCACAGCTGTGTTTTGCTGGTCTTCTGCTGGGCTATATTTAGACTAGCTCATCTGATCTGGAGTGATGGGGGATAATAGGGAGAGAGACAGACAGACAGAGACAGACAGAGTCAGAGACAGAGAGAGACAGAGACAGAGACAGAGACAGAGACAGAGAGAGAGAGAGAGAGAGAGAGAGAGAGAGAGAGAGAGACATTGAGACATTCCAGGTGCTGAGTGCATGCACTGGTCCTGAGTGCTAAATGAGAAAATGGCCCTTGAAAAATCAGCACATGGCCACAGAGAACCAGAGTGTGACCATTCAGTAACCTTTAATGTCACAGCGGCCAGAGTAGTGTTTATAGTCTGCCAAAAAAACCCACACACATCTCCTTTACTCCCTTTTCCTGTCTTAATGCAGGCACACTCCACATGTGGTCCTGTTTAATTCATGATGCTGATGAATATTCTTCCCAGCAATTAGTGCGGCTTAGTAATAAAAAAGGGCATTAAAAGTGACACACAGTGTCATGCTGCATTCACATGCCAACTGTTTAAACAAGCACACAGGAACAAATGCTGCAATGCATACTGATATGCTAAACGTAGTGATGGCCACACAATTTGTTCATTTGTTATACTATCAAAATCGAGGAATGAAAAAATGAAAGCTCACTCATCATGTTGGAGTAACTGAAAGGCAATCAAAGTCGATTGTGATTTTGTGCTTAACGTTGTCTAGGCATGTGTCTGAACACGTGTCTTTTTTTCCCCCCTTCCTCTACTTCATAGTACGGGAAGCAGGAAAAAAATACAGTCAAACTTTCTCTCATTACTGCCCGTGACTGGACAGGGTCGCGCTGATTGACATGGAGGGAGAACGTATGCTGCCCCTCCTGAGCCCTGAGCACGGCCAATTTTGCTCTCTGAGCTCCTGGCTACGGGCAGCTATAGCATCACCCAGATTCGAACTCGCGATCTCTGGATGATAGCCCTAGCACAAGCAAATATTACACATATACATGCAACATTAATGTTCTGGATATAATCTTTTTTTTTTTTAAGTTTTAATAATCTCCTATATATGTAAAATTCAAGTTCAAGTAGTTCACATGACCAGTTGGCTAAGCTGGGAAAAATATCCCTCAACCCACAAACTTTGAAAACACAACATTTCTTTTCTCTCTGCCTTATTTAAGGAAACATGGGCTTAAAAGCTCCGTTCAGAATTTGCATCCTTTCCTATGTCACATAAAAACTCGGAAAAGAAAACTGTAAACGACACCCTCGCCCTCGTCTAAATATCTCCACCTACTGTGCGAGTACCTCCATCTTTGGCTCGAGAATCACATTTGCAAAGAGGTACCTTTTTTTATTTTTATTTTTTGCATTTCTTTCCTTGGAGTCGCAGATGCTCCGTAATTAAGTCAAAGTTAAGGAAATTGCACAGGAAATTAGCTGCTGTCAGCTGTACAGACCAACGCACTGTGCTACATCAGCTCCCAGCCTCAGAGATCAGAACAGCTGAGTGGATAAAGTTCATTTATTATGGCAACGTCCCAAAAACCTGCACGCGTGCGCTTAAAAACTTATTGCCCTAATTGCTTTTACAACCTGGGATGTGGCGCATCAACCAGAGATTAGCTTAGTTTGAGTAGTCAGTACACACCGCTATGCAATAGCATCAGTGCTCCAAACAACGGTGAAAGGAAAGTTAAATTAGCTGGTAAGTGTTCGAGTCAAATCATGTTACATGTCTGATGGGATGCTTTCAAACCATAATCGAGTCACTTACACTCTTCTGTGCACCAAGAATCGTGTGGCTCTGATTCAAAATATTCATAAATTAAAATGCATACAGACAAAATGATAAAATGGATAAAGTATTATATTCAAAAAGTGAACCTCCTGCAATATAAAACACTAGCAGGAAAGTTAGAGAGAGAGAGAGAGAGAGAGAGAGAGAGAGAGAGAGAGAGAGAGAGAAGAGAGAAAGAGAGATAGAGAGAAAGGAGAAAGAGAGAGAAAAAGAGAGAGAAGAGACAGAGGAGATAGAGAAAGAGAGAGGAGGGAGAGAAAGAAAGAAAGAAAGAAAGAAAGAAAGAAAGAAAGAAAGAAAGAAGAGAGACAGAGGAGAGAGAGAAAGAAAGAAGAGTTGGAGAGAGAAAAAGAGAGAGAAAGAGGGAAGAGAAAGGAGAGAAAGAAAGAAGAGAGACAGAGGAGAGAGTGAGAGAAAAAAGAGGAGGGGGGAGAAAGAAGAGAGAGAGAGGAGAGAGAAAGAGAGAGAGAGAAATAGAGAGAAAGAAAGAAGAGAGAAACAGAGGAGAGAGAAAGAGAGAGAGAGAGAGAAATAGAGAGAAAGAAAGAAGAGAGAAACAGAGGAGAGAGTGAGAGAAAGAGAGAGGAGGGGGGAGAAAGAAGAGAGAGAGAGAAAGAAGAGAGAGAGAGAAAGAGAGAAAGAAAGAAGAGAGAGACAGAGGAGAGAGAAAGAGAGAGAGAGAGAGAAAGAAATAGAGAGAAAGAAATAAGAGAGAGACAGAGGAGAGAGAGAAAAAGAAAGGAGAGAGAGAGAGACAGAGGAGAGAGAAAGAGAGAGTGCACACAGACCTGCCATTGCTGATTTGAGGAGGGGAATGTCTGGAATGGTCGGAGGGCTCAGAGCGGCGGTCCGGGGAGCGAGAGCGACTGCTCTTCTTCTTGTCATGAGACCGGTTCGAGTGATCAGACGCTACCGAGTGGATATCTGAAATATCTGTCATCAGAGAGCACAGAGAAGCATTAGGTACTAATACAGTAATAAGATAATATCTTCAATGCAGTTCATTCTGAATAAGACTTGAACTATAAAGGATGCATATCAGATGCTCAGAAACAGCAATACAAACCATCTCTATCAGAAGCATTGGCTGAGGGGATGCTGTCATCCAGATCAGGGATGTTGAGCAGCGTGGCTCTCTCATCTCTCTGCACCACCATCTTCAGCTTGCCCTTCGACCTTTCAATCAACTTCTTAGCATCTATCAGCGAGAGGTTCTCAGTTACTGTGCCATTTATCTGTGGTACAAGAGAAGAATTTACAAGAGAGTGAGGAGATTTATTTTTTATTTTTTTACACATTGCATAACTCCAGTTACGCTGCAATTATTAGGGCTGCAACAACTAAGAAACAAAACTGATCATAAAAATAGCCGGCAAGAAATTTCATTAGCGATTCATTGAACTGCTTTAGGCAGCATCATAAAAATGTGTTTGACTGAAATGGTGCAGCAGAAAGAAACAAAGTCCAACTGCTCTACAGTATGGAGGCCTCATTGCACTCTTTCTGGATCTCTGCCAGATTCTTGAATCGTCTCTTTTTGATAATCCGCTTAAGCCCACGGTCATCTCTTTTGCTGGTCCATCTTCTCCGGACACATTTTGTCCTTCCACTAGACTTTCCATTGATATGCTTGGACACAGTACTCTGTGAACAGCCAGCCTCCTTAGCTATGAATTTTGTGGCTTACCCAGCCTATGGAGGGTATCAATGATGGTCTTCTGCCCAGTTATGTCATGTCTGCAGTCTTTCCCATATTCAAACATTCATGCCCTGCAACATTTGGGCTGATTTCTCCACAGCATTCTAATTTTTTGAAATCCTGTTTTTGTGGCTTTTATGAGCTGGAAGCCCAAATTATGTAAAAAATAAACAAATAAATACTTAATCTTTTAAATTGTGGGCCCTGAATTTATAACCTATGAAACAATTTTAATGGAATTATGAAAAGTACTCAACTTTTCCATGATATTCAAATTTTTTTAATGGGTCTGTATTCTTAGCAAACACAATTGTTGAAGTCATCAAGTCTCCACCCTGCTTTCAGTTCACACTGAGAGTCGATTCACTGAAGCCCATGCACTGCAGACTCGACAGTAAAACTGTGGACCGTGTGGACACACTGAAAACGACTCGCCTCACACAGACACGCAGCCAGCAAAATGAAAATGTAGCATTCTTCTCAATAAGCGAAACAGACAGCGGTTATTTACTTTGTCTTTATTTTAAATTTGATATTAGCGTATCACTAATAAGTAGTAGTGATGAGCAGTAAATGATATGGTGGCATAGAGGCACAGCGGGTAGCACCGTCGCCTCACAGCAAGAAGGGCCTGGGTTTGATGCCCTGACCCTTGAGGGTCCTTTCTGTATGAAGTTTGCACATGCCCTTCCACCCAGTGAGCAGTGGGATATGCTCCAGGACCCCTGCTAATTAATAAACTAAATAAATAGCATTTGCATTGAATATACCTAAAAATCAATTATTTAGAGGAAGAGGAGGAAGAGGAAGAAGGGGAGGAAGAGGAATAGGAGGAAGAAGAAGAGGAAGAAGAAGTGGAAGCGGAAGAAGTGGAAGAGGAACAGGCAGAAGAGGAGGAAGAAGAAGAGGCAGAAGAGGATGAGGAAGAAGAGGAAGAGGAGGAGGAAGAAGAAGAGGAAGAGGAGGAGGAAGAAGGGGAAGAGGAGGAGGAAGAAGAAGTGGAAGAGGAAGAAGTGGAAGAGGAATAGGCAGAAGAGGAGGAGGAAGAAGAAGAGGCAGAATAGGATGAGGAATAAGGGGAAGAGGAGGAGGAAGAAGTAGTGGAAGAGGAGGAGGAAGAAGTGGAAGAGGAGGAGGAAGAAGAAGTGGAAGAGGAAGAAGAAGTGGAAGAGGAAGAAGTGGAAGAGGAATAGGCAGAAGAGGAGGAGGAAGAAGAAGAGGCAGAAGAGGATGAGGAATAAGAGGAAGAGGAGGAGGAAGAAGAAGAGGAAGAGGAGGAGGAAGAAGGAGAAGAGGAGGAAGAAGAGGTGGAAGAGGAAGAGGAAGAAGAAGAGGAGGAGGAAGAAGTGGAAGAGGAATAGGCAGAAGAGGATGAGGAATAGGCAGAAGAGGATGAGGAAGAAGAAGAGGAAGAAGAAGAGGAAGAGGAATAGGCAGAAGAGGAGGAGGAAGAAGAAGAAAAGGCAGAAGAGGATGAGGAATAAGAGGAAGAGGAGGAGGAAGAAGGGGAAGAGGAGGAGGAAGAAGAGGAAGAGGAGGAGGAAGAAGAAGAGGAGGAAGAGGAAGAAAAAGAAGAAGGTCATTTTTGCCCTAACAGTTATAGTCTGTGATTTGAATGAAGCTGATTATTTGTAAAACTTTTTAAAATGCACAGAAATACAGCAGCAGAATGCATGGCACTGGGTTAAACTTCAACGCAACTCAAAACTTTGATGACACACTGACAATATACAGTTGGTAATTATTATTTATGTTTATCTGAAGGTCAGAATAGATATCTGCACACTATATTTACAAAACCAGTGCAAGAAAGCACACATAAGACTGCACCACTGCCTGTGTACATGATATCATGGCCTTATGCCACATTCGTTGCAGAGTAGTTAGGGCACGGAGCACACACTGCATCATGGCTGGTACCTGAATACGGACAATCACACAAAAACACCACCTTCTCCACGAGCCATCATCATTTCAGCGTTTCTGTGTTTCACAGAGACTAGAGTTTCCTCTGAGCAGACATGTAACTGGAGCTGCCCGAATGTTTGGAGAACTTCAAATATTACAACATGATCTGAACTAAGAATAAACAATCCCACAGTTCAGTTTCTTAAAAGATGAAAAACCAAAATATTGAGATTATAAATGCAAACTCTTATACAAACAGGGATTCACTATACAATAAAAAAACCTCTCTGTATTTTGTTCTCAGCACACAATCACCTGTCAGACATGCGCCGTTTCTAAAATGTGGGTCACTGTTTCCTGCTTTCATTTGTAACCTTCACAAGACACCCTACAAATATTAAGAGGTGTCCCGAGTTGGCACACGGGATTTCATTGAATTTTTCATTGGTTATTTTAAGCAAAAGCATCTCAATGTATCCTTATTCTCAGATCACCTAAAGAAAATTAATCTTGTTCTCTCATCAATGATCCGTCTCTAATCATATTTTGCCACACTGCTCATTTCTAGCCGTCATCCTGGCTCACCTTCAGCACCACATCACCCTCCTGGATGTTGCCATCCCTGGCTGCCAGGCTCTCGGGAGAGATATCCTTCACAAAGATGTGGCTGGCCAGGCGAAGGCCATATTCTGCTTATGAGAGTAAAAGGCAGGAACACAGACATGCGCGCCATGTTAGTATATTTATTTAGGAACATTCATTTGCTCAACTTCCAAATCCTTTTTTTTTTTAGTATCTAATAACATACTTCATTCTTTAATTACAATCCAAAAGTTTTAGTTACAAATAAAGAGGAAGGAATGGGCAGTCTGATATTGTGAACTAACCTTCATTCTTTCGAGACTTAACAAGTGTGACCTTGGCTGGACGGGAAGCCAGGTTGGAGGAGACAGAGTGGCGCTCTGAGCGTGGAGACAGACTCCTGTCCCGGGAGGCGCTTCGCTCTCTGTCCCGCTCCCTTCTTGTGCTCTGTCGCTCTCCTCTAGCACTGCGCCGGCCGGTGGCCCCGCCCCCACCGTACCCGCTGCGCCCGCTACGCACTTCATAGATCTCGTCTTCGTAGCTGTCGTCATCCTCGTCATGCTCAGACATCGTTTCTCGCTCTCCATGACGCCCTGATGGGACCTGAACCTTCCTCTTTCGTCTGATGGTCTGAAAGAGAGAGAGAGAGAGAGACAGAGAGAGAGAGAGAGAGAGAGAGTGAGAGACAGAGAGAGAGTGAGAGAGAGAGAGAGTGAGTCAGTACTCAGTCACTAACTGAAATCTACTTTCAATGTCTGAGCTAATGAAACTTGGTTTCAATTATCTTTCGCTTGCTCCATTTCCTCTTGTCGTTTTCCACATTATACATTTGTGCACAAGCCAAAATTGAAGCACAGCTCTATGTGAAAATAGATCTTGCACACGTGAAAAACTTACTATTTTGGCATTCTTTCCACTTTTCCGCAGCTGCTGAACCGCATAAGCGTGCTCCACGTTATCCATGGAGACGGAGTTAACCATCACAACTCTGTCATTCTCCCTATGACGAAATCACACAGCGCCATCAAAATGTATGCTTCATTAAATAACAGGCAGCACAGCAAAATAAAATAGGAAACTTCACCCCTGATTTGGCCAACATCATATTCTTAAAATCTGAAGTGAACTTCATGAACAGAAGTACTGAACAGAGTACTGGTGTGATGTACTGGTTAGAGTGGTTAAACAAATCAATTCTAAGCAATCTTGCTGAATATATTAACATCATATTGATTTTTTACATTGAAAACCTACACACTCATGAAATGATGAAATAACTGAATGACTGATAAAGACATTGGAACAAAGAAAAAAAAATTCATCCTACCTCCTTGTGAGAATTAACCAGTGCCCAGAAAACTAACCACCTAGGCTAATACTGTTAAAAATGCTTTAGAAATAAAACTGAACTGAAGTGAAAAATTAACGGAATAACATGTGGTGAGCAAATCAGCCAGTTAAGAGAAGTAATGGAAAATTAATGGAAAATAATGGAAATGAACAAGTATATTAATTCCTGGCAAATGAGGAATATTATGCAGTCATGGGCCATATCTTCTTCTAAAGAAGTTTGAAGCCCTCGATAAAATAATAAATAAATCAATAAATAAAAAAATAAAAAAAGAAATCAGCATGTCGTTTGCCAATAATCCAGCCATGAAGCAAGTTCTGTCTTCTCACGTCACGTAAAAGATATTTGAGTCTGGCTAGTGCTTGTGTTCCCTTGTCTCTGTGGTCATTTAGATTAATATTGCGCTAAAATATGAGAGAACATATTCTTCTTGCTACAGTTACATTCCTGAGGTGCATCAGACCCCAGTACATTACATTTTAATATACACGCCAAATGAAAATGTTTGTTTTGCAAATGTCAGTAAGGTTTTTTTAGTTGTTGCTCCAGAGAAACAGTCAGATAGGAATAAAAATTGACAGCCTGGAAGCATAATAGTTTTGTCCCGGGTGGTCAGGCTAGCAATATGCGAGATGGTAACTTGGGTGTCTTCTGTTATTGTTGCATGACCTACTTCAAGTTGCTTTATGTTACACTTTACTACAAGCAAGTTCACGAGATTTGGTACACTATTGGATCCGATTCATTCTTCTGATATCCTATTTAGCATTTACCGTTTACTCGGTCTCTGCCATCTCTAATGTCTATCTGTTATATAACAATGGGATTGCTTGGCTGTTTATGTGCCTGTAGTTGCTGTGTGTGATATAACATTTATGACTAACGTTTTTTATGTTGTTGTCATATAGTCTACGCCAAGTGTAAAAGTATCAAGCTGGAGTTCCACATATAATAAAATTGTACTCGCTTTAACCCAAAGGTAGCTGATCAGCTATAACCTGAAGTCTGCTACAACATGAAATGTAGCCAAGCTGTTTTTGCAGCAGCTTCAGCAGCGTGCAAACTGCAACTCTAAACCAGTACATCCATGCCTATTTGGGCTTAAGTGTGCATTATTTGAGAAACAACATACGCTATCTGTCATATATGTCTAGACAAATACTCATGGGATTTTCTCAGTCGAGTAATAATGCAGACATTATGAACACTATGAAGTAGCATATGGAATTATGCAGGGGAAAAAAGACTCATCAAAACTTTTAACAGTGCACCTGATGACTTCACACACACACTGCAACTACTACTTAGCTCGGGTTATTGACTTCACGATATAGTTTGGCCTTAGACACATACAGGGGTTAGACAATGAAACTGAAACACCTGTCATTTTAGACCACAATAATTTATTAGTATGGTGTAGGG
>JAOVYV010000009.1:12077249-12088824 GCA_025674545.1 Hassar affinis
AACCCGGCCTGCCAGGGGAGCTGACGGAATGCATGAATCACCATTAGGAGAGCTGTTTTCAACAAACACACACACACACACACACATATACACACACACACACTCACACACACACACACATACACTCACACAATCACACTCACACACACATGCACAAACACAAACACACACACACATACCTACACACGCACACACATACGCACACACCTACACACACACACATGCACAAACAAACACACACACACACATACCTACACACGCACACACATACACACCTACACACACACACACCTACACCAACCCACCCACACACACACACACAAACACACACACACCTACACACACACACACACACACACGCCCTACATAGCCCTGAAATTGTACATGCAACCTCAGGTAAACATTCTGTAATTGTGTCTTTTGTGTAAAGGCACACTAGAACAACACCCCCGCTGCATGCAGTGTATAAAAGTGCTACAGCAGCTCGATTTGCAATTTACAAGGAGATTACAAACCGATCTTAATAATCCCAAAATCTTTTTTAAAATAAAGTCAGGGGATGTCGGGTGCACCTTCTGTTGCGTTAGCTGGTGAATTGCCTGGCTCATTTGAATACAAGAGCATGCAAGCACGAGCTTGCATCCCAGAGTTTGAACTTCACTTTAAATGTCCTCCCTCGATAAGATAAGATGATCCGATGATCCGAAAAGACACGGCGGTACATCATTTAACGAGTACTGTCTCCTGCTTTCAACCAGCCCTGTGCGATCTGAGCGCATTCTGTGCTAAACGGGTCTCCAGCTGAGCGCGCGCTTGCATTCAACAGACTTTGATCTCGTCGCCATGGCAGCCGTGCAAGGCGTCGAGCAAACTACCCGCAGCGCGAGGAACCAGAAAGTCAGCAGTTTGATTAGTCATGCTGGATTGTTTCATATATATATATATATATATATTAATAGATGCACAGTTACTTTAATTGGCAGCATGCGCCTGTTGACATGAATTGTTTCATTTTTGTTGCATTGAGCATTTCCTGTTTTGCAGTTTAGTGCGCGTGAGATTATTCGCTCAGGCTCTGATACTCAGGCGCACTGACTTGTGGAAAAGTGAAGTGATCGCCCGGAAGGATGTCTCACAGGTATGGCAGTAACTATATTATGTCCTGATCTATCTATAAACGATGATACCATGTTAATGCATTGCTCTCACAAACAGTAGAACCTTGTACATAATGCATACCTGTTACTTATACCTGTCATGCATGCATTGCATATACTATAGAACCTATACTATAACCAAGTATCACAGGCATTCTTATATAAAGAATGAAGCATGCGTGCAATCTAAAGTGCCCCGAGGACGAGTGAGATGTGCTGGAGTGGGGCTATATTGAGTTGCAGTTCCTATGCCAAATAACATATTATGGCTCCATGGCTTTCCCACACTATAGTGGATGGAATGAAGCTTATGGTCAGCTGGCTGATCCAATTCTAAACCGCACATCAGCAGACACATTGAGACACCTGTGAACGTCTGATGGTCCTCGACCGACACGACACCTCACAGATCACTCCATGTGAAAAGTTATATTCCTTCCATCCATCCCATGCTGCACTGTTATTATTCTGTTGGCATATCTTCTTTCAACGTAGGCTATTGTTCAAAAAAAAAAAAAAATCCCTCCCAGTTTTATTGTAAATGTTGCTTTAGAAGCGTTCTCCCAAACCTTTACTTATACAGCTGCTTCCCGAGCTTTCCCAACCCCCTACACACTCCCACTCAATGCTCTGTCTTCTTTGATTTGGTCACCCCTACAGCCAATGGCGTTTGACAGTGGTTTTGCCCACACTGAGACCCCACTGTATGGCCCCATCAGAATACGAAAAGAAGGTAGTTTCACCCTCGCTCTGAACCCTTTCACAGATACACAAAAGGGACTCCTACACACAGGAGGGTTAAAAGGGGGCGAAGAGGGCATCTACTGGAGCAATGTGGATTCTGTTTAAGAGCTTGAAATATAAGAAAGGAATATAACTTTTTTTTTTAATAGTCCAATACCAGGAGTAGCTTAAACTCTCAGCACAACATGTTACCTTCTCTCCGTTCAATCAGGACTGAACTGGGAAAAATACAGCTTGGGGGGTACTAACATGGCAGTTGACCTATCAATAAGCTCCCACAGGGAAGGCGATTTAGAGAGGTGTTGTTAGAGACGTCATTAGGTAAGAAACTCTAGCCTGCTTCTCTTGACCGTCATGTGCAAGGTGGAGGAAAAAAACAAGAAGGGTTTCACACTTGCACAGGCTTTGCTGAGAAAATGTACTTTCACTCAGATTTATGACTAACCTTACAGTTTATTAGTGTGATTGCAGGAGGCAGGAGGCGATCACACTATTGTTATACGAGTATTCGGTGTAGTGTAGTCTGGATTTCAACTGCCGCAATTTTCGAAAAATCGACACCGTTCCAACTCTAAAATATCCGACACGGATGGGATCGGTGCGCTTGTATAAGGCTAAAGGATCCGTGCACTCGTTTACCCTCCACACTCGTTTTTATTCCCCTTTTTTCCCATCCACTTCCATTGATTCTTATTACAATTTCTATTTTTTTGTCATCAGTACTTCTGCTTGAATAACACGTTGCATACACACTAAGACCAGTCTGATCAAAATGGTAGTATTTACACTCCCAGGAACTAAAAAAACATACACAATCATGTGTTTGATCAAAAGTATTGGCACCCCCAAACTACATACTAACACACACACAATCATGAGTCTAAGCAAATGTTTTGGCATCTTCCACCCCAAGCTATGTGCTTACACACACACACACTAAGGCGAATGGTGGTGATGCTTATGTCACTGCTTTGCTGCAGTCACATATCCGTTCAGAGGAACTTTACTCTTAATAGTACAGTTAATAGACATCTGAGTTAGTAACTGAATATATTTGTTGATGGTGACCTCAAAGCACCAAAGGTGCCTTAAATGTAAATGTAATGGACAAAAACAACTAATTTGAAGAAAACACGTTTGGAAAGACGACTCAGCCATTTTGTCCTGTGTACTGTCCTGCCAGAAAATTGGACATACACTATACAACACATTTCATATTCTATTTCATCTTCCTCACACCTCAGACACACGAGAGAACATGTATGCTATACGGAGCTGTCTGTTTTGCAGCTGGTTACAGTAAGATCTACAGGCTTCTGGTCTGCCAAAGCTGGGGTTTGCGTCATCTGCCAAACTCATCTGCTACAATGAGTTTATTTATGTTATACATTACTACATTACTAACTCCCTATTAAGTATCTGTCTGCTTCATGTCAGCTTCTCTTTGTTAAGATTTCTTAGGCATTTATGGCATTAAGGCATTCATGAGCTGCCGTTCAAAGTTTGCCGATTTCCATTAATAAGCTGAATTGCTGGATTCAGTTGTTCCTTCACACAATGGTCCCTCATTCTCTTAACCCGTTTTATACGTGTAAAACAACTTTACATAATCTGCCCTGTGTGCCAGGATCATCTTTGGCTCATCGTGCGATAAAAAGAAGACATAGACAGGAGAATGCAGTTTGCAGAATCATGAAACCTGCAGTCAAATATCAGCTAATGTAGACTATCATAAAGCAGTCTGTATTAACCGATTCCCAATATGAGATCAATATAGAAAGAATAATATAAATACAGACTAGTTTGAAATCATGTTAGGACTAGACATGAATTTATAGCCATAAACGATTGATTTCTAGCTAAAAACTATTGATTGGCAGATGGCAGTCACTGACTGGTTGTTAAAAGTGTATACATGGTATAGATGTTGACTGTACAGTGTCTGCAGTGGACTATCCATATAAGGTCTTTTAAAAAAAAGGAAACATGTTTCAGACCCCATTACTAGTTCACTTATGTTTTTTTGTAAGGTTTTATATTTCAAACTTCTCATATTACAAATTCACATAGAGTACATGTATGAGGAATTGCTGGAAACTACAGGATCAGGTTCATGTGAGGAGTGGAGGTGGGTGTTTTTTTTTTTCTTAGGTAGGTGGTAGTTTTACCTAGCTTTGATGGAAAAGATTTGGGAATGACTTATTATTACAAAGCACTATATTTCTTTTTTTTTAATCTACAAGAGAACTATGCAACTAAAAGTTTACAGAAAGTTTGGCATCAGAAAAAAAACTTGTGATTCAATATTCAGTGCTCTGCTACGTCATCTGTGAAACCTGGAAGAGGTGCCAAACTTGTGTCATGAATGTAACAGGAATTTATAACATTTTTATACTCTAAGTATTATCACGTTGGTATTATAGTCAATCGTCTCTTATAGCGAATACTTTTCTTCTCCTTCCTTGCAACTTACTCTCTGGTTTGACAAGCATAAATCAGCTCTCAGTGCAATATAATCCCTTTTTACCACAGAGCCCTGCAGCTCCTTTTTCTGCACACACACTCTCACCCTTCCACGTTCTCAGGTGTTCAGGTGTGTCTTTACATGCTTCAACCTTTACAGTGATTGCTTCACAGTCCATTACTGCCTGCTGCATGGACACGGAGGGGAAAACTGTTAGGCATTGAATGGCTTGAACAGGCATCTTTGTTACAGTTCCACACTGGATTTGTTCTATTTAATAAGTAAGTGCCATTATTATTTAAAGACAATGCTATCTTTATATTGCCTTATCCTTTACTTTATACTGCACATATGACTTTTGCCATATATAGCTTCTCTGTTGTACTTATTTTGTCTGACATGAAGGTTATTTCTTTAGTCTTTAGTGACATTTGTGTGCTAAACGTGTGGGTTCATGAGTAAACTCTGACAGGAACAGCTTCTCAGTTTACTGCTGTTACAAGCTATGTGGCATCACATCATCTGGACAGTTAAGCATGTTAAATCTCCACTTGGAATGGGTGCATGTGTATGATGTATTAAACAAATATGTATATTTTTTAATTAAATATATATTTTTTTGTTTTTGTAGAATCATGGACTAATGGAGCATGAATAAAAATGGTTTAATTGATAAGCAAATGTTTACACAATTTTAAAGTGTAGCTTTTGTAACAATGTGATCTGTACAAGTTTTTCAGGTTGCATGTAGAGGTTGTATCTTTCTGTAGAGATGTACATATGTTATATGTAGTGCATGAATTCAACTTAACTCACTAGTCTATTAGAATGAAATTGTGAATGGGCATGAGGTATAAAAATTAGATTCTGTTGTCTGGACGTATACCCCGGGAGGAAGTTTTTCTAGGAAAAATTATATTAAAATACCGATCATTTCACAGTACTACAGTAATGCCAAGTTGGAGAGTGGTGCACCAGGAAGTGAACTACACTGATGTATTACTGTCTATGAGAACATACTATGTTGAAGCCCAACGTTATACTGTACGTTGTTATATTGTTAATATATTGTTCATGGATAAATAGGCATCAAAAATATTTTTTGATTCTTTCAATTTCTGTACTTGCAGAATTTACAAAAAAATCAGAAATGTCTAAAATCCATTGAACTTGAACCCTTTATTGAAATCATTTACATTCCAGGCACGTCAGTATATGTAAAAAAATGTATTATCCCTTTGAGTTAAAGGCTGCTGCAGGTTCTTCTCTGAGGAGCTCCTAAGACTGTACTTGTTGGGATTGAATGGCTTGAGGCATTGCAGACAGTCAAAGCTTAATGAACTGTGTCTGCTGGAATGTTTGTCAGGGCTTATGTATGGAAAGTGCTGAATACATTTAAGGTAATGATTTCAGGTTTGAACCTGTTAGTTCAATTGAAATCGAAGGTTGCACCTTTATGCAAATACCGTGGTGTCCATTCTACATTTAGAAATGATTTCTCTTAACAAATATTTGTATTTTCTGGTTCTTTCTTCAGCCCATGATTTTCAAAGCCGAAGCACCAATGGACCAAAGGTGGATGTCTGCAGTGCTGCTGCTTTGTGAGTATCACCTCATTCGCTCTAACGTTTAACAGAAAACTCATTTTAGTATGCCTCATCGGCACGAACATGTGATCACTTGCTAGGCTAGGATCTTTATTTTTTTTTGCTGTTTCCTTGCACATACTTGCCCTCTTGGGATGTTATTTGTTTTATATGATTTTTAAGATTACTATAAGGTTTTTAAGATTACTTAGCAGGGTGGATTTTGATTCAACCTAACGTTGCCACTATACTATGGAAAACTATAGCCTTTTCCATAAATAACTTTTTTTTGCATCAGTAGAGATGATGGGTTGCAACAAATAACAAGTTTATCTCCAAAAATACAAAGCATGGTGTCATAGAGAGAGAGATGTCATAGCATGGTGCAGAGAGGTGTCAGCTCATTTCAACAACACAACAGCTCAAATAATTTTTCTTTTATATAGTTGTGGTGGTGCCAGCTCACTTACAGGAAGAATGCCAAGGGAGCTCGTGTCACCCCACCCTGGGTGATCTTATGGTGGGCCGTGCTGCTCAACTCTCTGCCTCATCTACATGTGGCATAAATGGCCCTCAGAACTACTGCATCCTGGGATACCTGGAGGTCAGTTCTAAACCACACTATTTGGTAATGTTAGGAAAGGTTTGCGGTTTATTATGTTGTACACACTGAGATGTATTTGCACAGTTAGGGGTACAGCTGCTCACTGGAATTGAACTGAACTGGTTAACCAAAAGTGCACTTTTCAGTGAAGCCTCATACAATTATACGTTCTCTCATTCTACAAAAACACTTCAGAATGATTTCTTTAAATGACATGGTTGTGCCCTCAGGATATACCTTATATTACAGTGCAGTGTAATGTCATATTTCCCAGCTGTAGCCAAGGACTTTTGCTATACATATCAACCAATGGTTACAGTAAATGAATGGCTGCCGTGACGTAAACTTTCTAAAGTAAAAATCCATTCCAAATCTTATCATCAGCAACAGTTTTAACCTGGTGTAGACTGAAAGCAATGTGGCCAACCCTGCGCATGCATGCTACAGACATGTTCAGATCTGCCAGTGCGATAGGTCTCTCCTCTCCCTAAAGACTAATTTATGCCTCTTTCATTTTGCACCCCATCCTTCTTTATGCTAAAGGCATAGTGTTTCACACTATGTGCTGTGTTTGTTCTGTGTTTTTGTTGGCATGAAGAATCTACTCCAGAAACAGTTGCTTCAGTAACAGTCAGTTGTAGAGATACAAATACGAATTCCTCTGTGTTTATATACTCGGAATATATTGGGAATTGTTCTTGTTCATACATGCCAAGTAATGGAAATATGTGCTATGTATACTTTTGTACCATGAGGTTTATTGTGCTAATTCCAAAGTGGCACTGATTTATCCTGTATAAAGCCTGTTTCAGAGAGAGAAATGTGTGAGTCCTTTGTATTTTGTATATTCAGCAAAAAAAATAAATAAAATAAAATAATAATTAATAATAAAACAGTTAGAATCTAGGTCCTGCTAGTCTATTACCAGACAATTATTTTTGTTTACACACAAAACTGAGCATTGGACTAATTACCTATTGGACTAATTGCCAATTGTTTGACACAGTGAGAATTTTTTTTCTTACATCACGTACCATCTTTTCTTTAGGAAGGGCAGAAATGTTTCACCTGTGACTCAAGGAGCCCCTACAATCGATACCACAACCCCAATAGCCATCGAATTGAAAATATCATTACCACTTTTGAGCCAGAGCGTAAGATGAAATGGTGGCAGTCAGAGAATGGTGAGTCTCCCAGAACCCAGTGTGTGTGTGTGTGTGTGTGTGTGTGTGTGTGTGTGTGTGTGTGTGTTTTGTTCTTGACGCACACACACATTGGGTAATCTTACACATCTTACATATACACACACACACAAACCCATACAGGGGCATACAATGACACAGTGGGTAGTACTGCCTCCTTACAGCAACGTGCCAGGTTTGAATCAAGGGCAGGGTGGCCTGGGTCCTTGCATGGAGCTACTCTTCCTGTGTTCTCTCCCTGTGTCTGTGTGGGTTTCCTCCACAAGCTCTGGTTTCCTCCCACAGTCCAAAATCATGTATGTTAAGCAAATTAGGGATACTAAATTCCCCCCTGATGAGTGTGAAATACTAACTGTTTCTGTCATTAATGTATCCACTGTGTAAAGCATGATATTAAACTCTTAACAAATAAAAAACAACACACACACACACACAAAGAGAGCTATTTAGACCTAAAGGTCTATGTCATTTCAATTGCCCATTAAGGATTCCACAAGCAAGAATGAAATATTATAAATGACTCAATCCTTCTGCTACTTATTGAAACTGAAAACTGTATCTTGTACTTTAGGTGCGCATCAAGTCAGCATCCGACTAGACTTGGAGACTATGTTTCAGTTTAGCCATTTAGTCATGACCTTCAAGGTACCTTTATTCTCTTTTTTTGGGGTTGCTGACTGGGGGGTGGAATTGATATGTGTTTTTGACTAACACCACAATTTCCTGGACCATCCCTGTTCAGAGTTTCAGACCTGCAGCAATGCTGGTGGAGAGGTCCAAAGATTTTGGTCGTACCTGGAAGGTGTTTCGTTACTTCTCTTCAGATTGCACTACCAACTTCCCCACAATCTCAGCCGGCCCAGCAGAGACTATAGACGACCTCATCTGTGACAACCGTTACTCTGGAGCTGAGCCTTCTACTGAAGGAGAAGTATAACCTCATTCAACATCTGTCCTTTTGACCAAATGTTCAGCAAAGTATAATGTGTGTTCTAAAGACTTAGTATAATGTGTGCTCTAAATCCCTTACAGGTGGTGTTAAAGGCTCTGGACCCCAACTTTCATATTGAAAATCCATTTGAACCTACCGTTCAAGGTTTGCATGTTAGGAATGTAATAATCATTAGCGGTTTTGTGTCTAAGGACATAATCTATGTTTGAAGTTATACATTTCTAGCTTGTATGAAATTGTGCACATATTTATGTGGTACATACGCATTGACAACAAAATGCAAAAAAATTCTCTCAGCTAAAGGAAAGGAATAATCGTGTAATACAACAGTCTGTGAAAATCATGTGTTATATGAAATCTCCATAAAGACGATATGCAGCATCATTTTCCTTTGCTGTTAGAGCTCATCACCATGACTAACCTGCGAGTGAACTTTACACGTTTACTCACACTGGGAGACGATTTGTTGGGGCGGAAAAGGAGGAACCCCCAGGAGAAATACTACTACGCCCTGTATGAGATGATTGTCAGAGGGAGCTGCTTCTGCAATGGCCATGCCAGCCAGTGTATGCCCATTTCTAACACACGTGGAGATAATTTGAATGAGCCTGGCATGGTGAGCATAGCTTCAATTCATTTCTATAGATAAGTGAGCACTGGATTTGGCAAACAGTATTATTGACCCATAAAGCTGTGAATAATTGTTATATGAATGTTGAACGCTAATCACGAATACAAATGGAACACTGTGCCATGCTTATGTATTTAAATTGAGCTATATTGCACTTGCCCTGTTAAAGTTGTATCAGAAAATGGGACCTTGGTCTCAAATGTTTTTAATATTAATTAAGTTTTCAAATGTTACTGTAGTATGTAGTATGTAGGATCAGATCTAATAGGGGCTTTTTGTTCCCAGGTTCACGGGCGATGTGTGTGTCAGCATAACACCATAGGGAATAACTGTGAGAAGTGCCAGGATTTTTACAATGATGCCCCCTGGAGGCCAGCTGGAAGCACTGACCCACATGTTTGTAAAAGTAAATACACCATAAAATGAGTAATTGTAATAGCAGTAGTAATAGTTGCTTGCTAGCACTATAAGAAAACTGGAAGACCTACATGGGTTTTTTTCAGATCACTCGGGATCTCAGGCCTGACATGGATCAAATTGTTTAACATTAAAGCATTAATAAATAAATAATACATTTTTATAAATAATAAATGAATAAATATTGGCATTTGATTCTGATATTTACACTGCAAAAATGACATCAAAGCACGTGAAACCATCATGAATACGGGCAAATGTATCTACTTTTTATTATGAAATTATTATAAATCTAAAATGATTCAGGAATTAATCATGATTTAGATGTGTTTACAAATTTAGTAGATTTTTTTTTGTAGAAATAAATCTTAAAATTAAAAACAATTTATTTTTATTCATTATCTCCAAACTATGGTCTGGGTCCTTTCTGTGTGGAGTCTGCATGTCCTCCCCATGTCCACGTGGGTTTTCTCCACGTACTCCGGTTTCCTCCCACAGTCCAAAGACATGCATGTTAGGTTGATTGGTGTCTCTAAAGTGGCCCTAGTGTGTGAGTGTGTGTGCGTGAGTGAGTGTGTGTGTGTGCCCTATGATGGATTGTCTAGGGTTGTTCCTGCCTTACACCCTATGCTGCCGGTTGGGCACCGGAGTTCCGGTGATCCTGAAATAGGAATAAGCGGTTAAGAAAATGAATGAATGAATGAATCTCCAGACTATAACAAAATAAAGCATGTAATTAGTAAAAATGTCAAGAAATAGTTTTAATAATCATATATTCATTTATTAGAATACAAAATATTAGATACATTTGTCTATATTCAAGATATTTTCACTTATTTTAGTTGTATAGCGGCTTGAATAGCATTATAATATAATAGATGTACTACTAAAAGTACTTGCATGGTAGAAAGTAAATAATGGCTGCACTTTGTTACAGGGTGCAACTGCAATGGCCACTCTGAGCGATGCCACTTTGACCTACAGCGCTACACAGCCACTGGGCAGGTCAGCGGTGGTGTCTGTGATGACTGCAGAAACAACCGCATCGGCGCTCAGTGTGAGCTGTGCAAGCCACACTACTACAAGGACCCTCAACGTTCTCTAAATGATCCTTACGCCTGCATACGTGAGTGTATTTAAAAAAGGCAGAAGGTGTCAACAATTTCAAATATATGAGTGGATGAATTTGTATATCTTACTCAGCTTTCTTCTATTTCTCTGCAGCTTGCGTCTGCCACGCTGCAGGATCCGTGGATGGTGGTTTGTGTGATCCACTGAGTGGTCAGTGTGTGTGTAAGCAGAATGTAGAGGGTGAGCGATGTGATCGGTGCAAGACCGGATTCTATAGACTCAGCCAGGATGACCCCAGTGGCTGTCAGAGTAAGAGATCCTCTTCTCCTTCTTCCTACATGCAACAAAAAGACATTGTAGCAGTGAAAAGACCTGGAACATTGACAAATGTGTCTAATATTTTGTATTATAAAAAATGATTATTAAAGCTATTTGTTAACATTTTTACTAGTTTTAAGCTTTATAAGCTTATTAGCTTGAATAATCTTCCATTGGCAGATAATTAAGCATTTGTTTATGTTCTTAATTTTAAGGATCTATTTCGACCAAAGAAGCAAAATTATCTCAAAATTTATATGCACACCTAAATCATTATTAATTGCTCAATCATTTTAGATTAATAATAATTTCAGTATAAAAAAGTAGATACAGGGTTTAGACAATGAAACTGAAACACCTGTCATTTTAGTGTGGGAGGTTTCATGGCTAAATTAGACTAGCCTGGTGGCCAATCTTCATTAATTGCAC
>JAOVYV010000009.1:12102164-12113168 GCA_025674545.1 Hassar affinis
GGTTTCCTCCCACAGTCCAAAGACATGCACGTTAGATTGATTGGTGTCTCTAAAGTGGCCCTAGTGTGTGAGTGTGTACGTGAGTGTGTGTGTGCCCTACGATAGATTAGCGCCCTGTCTAGGGTTATTCCTGCCTTGCGCCCTAAGCTGCCGGCTAGGCACCGGCTCTCCCGTGACCCTGAAAAAGAATAAGCGGTTAAGAAAAGGAATGAATGAATAAATATATATATCCATCTTAATAAAGTAAGCTTTACTGTTTAATCGGTTTGCTAATTTTCTAGTCTTTTTTTAAATACAATTTTCAGCTATACAGAAATAAATAATTGGTATATTCTTATGTTATATTTTATTGTTTAAGTCTTATTGGAGCATGGCTGTTGTCCAGCTTTGTGTTCTTATTTTGTGGAAACACTGAACCAGTGTAATAAGATTAGATGTAAATAACTTAAAACGTAATTAGATATAATAGTAATAAGATTAAACCAATAGGCTGCTTTGGACTGGATGCCTGCTGATTTCAAATGTCTTCAGCTGAAGGGCACAGCTATCTTTGCCTTTTGTTCTGGGGTGTGAACAACCAGATGATGACCATTTCTATTGAATTGCAAAATCATCTTCCTTTACCCTAGTACCATAGCACCCTAGTTTGTCACATGTAATCTTTGATACCTTTTACTTACCATAGCTCACCTAACTTGCAGTTATTTTTAGTAAAATTCCCTATTTATGAGACATTTTTCTGACATTATTATGTTACTTGCAATGTATATGGGTTCATTAGTGGCCTTTTTTTCACAAAAGAATTAAATTTAGCTTGTGATTTTTAGTTGACTATAGGGCAGCATATCTTCTCATTTCTTATTTGTTTAATTCTTATTTCACTCTGGGGTTAACTCAAAAAAGTTTTTTTTTAATTAAGCGTCTTTCAGGAATCCCATTTCACATGGAAAAGAATGCTTTTGCAATTTACTCTTTATTGCCATTCAGCAACAGACTTTTCCAATGCACTTTGCAATGACTGTACTCACATGTCACACTTTCATGTTAGTCCCAATTCACACAAAATACATAAAGTAAAGGAAAAACTGCAGACAGACTGAAACCGTTCCAGTTTATAATTAAAAATTGCAGTTTTTTCCCATTTGCTAAAATCAATTTTATGTTGCCAGGATAAAAATAAATTAAACGTATATTACATGTGAGATTATGATTGCTGTTTTTGGTCTTAGATCGCTCAACATGGTTATGTTAGCCACACGTCACCAAACTACAGTTCATCTAGTCCCAGGTAAATATTTAGACAATTGGCAGTAGCAGTGTTACTAAAAACAATGAACACATTTAAATAAATAGACAAGATCACGCAAATGACTCAATGAAAGCGTGACCTCCAACAACTATATACAATAACTTAAAATGGTAGAATGTTTCAATTGTATAGGGTAATTCATGCTATATATACTTTACAAAAGTATTTTTGTTGTTAGGTACTTTTGTTATTGATGTTTTTTTTTTGACTGCATTATTGAGTCAGTACAAAAAGATTTTATATTTCCAAACATTACTTTTCCAAAAAAATTTTCTATGACAGGTGACACGGTGGCTTGGTGGGTAGCACCGTTGCCTCACAGCAAGAAGGTCCTGGGTTTGATCCCTGGGTGGGGTGTTCTGGGTCTTTTCTGTGTGGAGTCAGCATGTCCTCACAATGTGTGCAGTTGTATAAGGAAAGTAGCTGATGAGTTTTACTGAGCGTCTTGGAGAATCTGCCACAGCTCTTCTGTAGACTTTGACTGTCACACTTACTTCTTTGTAAAACCCAGAAGCCTTCATTATTTTTGGTCTGTAATGTGGTCTGTTATGTAACGTGTTGCTTTCGTTACTGACATACAAACATTTCTGTGGAACATTTAATTTTTAGTTGGATGTTTGGAAATATAAAATGCTTTTGTACTGACTCAATAATGCAGAACTAAAAAAAACATAACAGAAGTTGTACCTAAAAACAGTAGGGTGCCTAAGACTTTTGCACTATACTGTATGTACAAATGTAGAGTGGCCAACAGTATAGCTCAGGAGGCTTAACTAGAAGCTGTTATTCTGTTCTAGTTTAACGGCTGAATAGCTCAGTCACATTTGATAACACCTGGGGGAGGGCTGAGAGAAGTGCACACTCGAGTTAACGGGAGAGAGGGAGAGAGAGAGAGAGAGAGGAAAAGAGAGGGAGAGAGATAGAGGGAGAGAGAGAGAGATGAAAAGAGGGGGGAGAGGGGAAGAGAGAGAGGGAGAGAGAGAGAGTGGGAAAGAGAGAGGGAGAGGGGAAGAGAGAGGGGAAGAGAGGGGGTGCAGGAGGAGGAGAAACTTTCGCCCAGCTTCAGCAGAGCGGACCGGAGGAGAAGTACAGAAGGAGGACTGGACGCTGGAGAGGCTTAACGCGGTGCCTGGAAAAGCTTCACGCATTCAACAGGAACCATGATATTACACCTCGCAGCCCTTTTCTGTAAGTAATTTCACTTTACACTGAACACATGGTGATGACTCGTTTTTGGCTTTCAGAGATTCTTCAGGAAGTTTTCATACATTTAGTCACGTGAGCACGTGCATGTTTCCAGATGTTCGGCTGTTGCTAATAGAACCAATGTTCTGTAGGCGACTTTATACTCCGGCTGAATCCTTTAACCATTTACAGCTCGGAAAGTTTGTCCTTATTGTCTCCTTCACCCGTTTAATCTCAGGATTTCCCCAGCTATATAAGTGCAGATTCATTTTACTGCTTGGACAGAAGGTGTTGGCAGAAGTTTTCTCTATGATTTAAATGAATGTATTAATTGAATGTAATTTATATTCAACCCGTTTTGGAAAGGTTTGTGAAATTATACTTTTATTCTTATTACATTTGGATATGTGGAAGAGACTAAGTGTGCATTGGCTGTTTAATGAGTCACTTAAAAATGTTTTTAGACTAGTGTACACTAGCATACTGTATACTCGAGTTTACTGTGGAAAAAGTAAAAGAAAGAAAAGAAAAAAAAACTCCTACCATATTATGTTTTCACTGAGTCGTGTATTCCTTAGGTTTTTTGTCGCATGGTTTAAATTATGGAGTCATAATTGTAGACAAACAGAATTAAACTTTAGGGACCGTATTTGCTCATACACATTATTGTACATTGTGCATAAATCTGTCTGTTCAGTGACCTTTTGGACAGTGTGTACACTATAATATTTTTCTTTCATTCTTACATGATAAACACATCTAATGCTGAAAACATTTTTTTTTGTTTTAAACAATAGAAGTAGAAATCATGAAAGACATCTTCAGTCATGTAACCCGAGTGGACTTTCTCGACACAGGTTTAGGGGTGCGGTCGTTGGCCGAGCTTCCTGAGCGTGGGGATGTGTGCACGGAGGGAAGCTGTTACCCCGCCACTGGAGATTTGCTTATTGGCAGAGCTCATCAGCTCTCAGCCACCTCCACATGTGGTCAGGAGAAAGCTGAACCTTTCTGCATTGTCAGTCACCTTCAGGTAAAATGAGTGTTTGCCCTTATGAGCATGAAATGAGTTTGTTTTACTCACTGGTCCCTCTGCATATAATAAAGAATTCTAAACACGCCAGGTATGCTTTTTCTGGGAGAGATAACATCTGATTGCGGTTTAAAAGTTAATGATAAGAGAAAGGTCTGTAATATGCAGGTCATTCCAATAATGCATTCAGCTTTAAAAGTCAAGTAAATGCTATATATGTGATTATTTTGGGGACTTTCCCCACATCATTTACATATTAGGTAATGTTATAACAACACAGGAAAACCTTTATACTTATTCATTGTTTTGTATGCCTTTAAATTTGGTCTTGCTCTTCAGAGAGTTGTTCAGGACTTGAGATTATCTGAGACCAGCTTTGATCAAAGAAAGTGCTTTACATACAAGTCCTTCAGGGCTTTAATCATTACACTAGTCATTACCAGTGGGTGCTTTTGGGATATACCCTTCCTTCATGAAAGTCTGCATTTTATACAATCTGACTCCAGTTTAGATTTTGTTATGTCTCCATGCCCACAACCTCAAACGAAATAAAGCAAATCACGTTATTAAAACTCATCATAAAAGCCTGTTTAAATAGTCTTGGAAGTAAAGCAGGCTTAATTCATGCTGAACACAACCAGCTATTTTGCTGCTGTTATCTCTGTAGCCATATCAGTACTGTGGTATTTGGTTGTAGAAGCAGTCTCTGAGTGAGTAAGGTTCCAGTCACAGATGTGTGTGCATATCTTTGAATATCAGTTGAATATATGAGGCCGTTGTGGCCCTTGTCTCCAGATTAGCGAGATTAAGACGTAAGCCATTCATTTTCAGACTAGATAGCGGAGTTTAGTTTAATTATAAACATTCCACAATAAAGCAATGAATGGGGCCTTAGAGTTGTCTCTCTCATAAGGTTTGTTAAATGTTGTGTGTGCATGAAAACCATTGACATTTTTGATCCTTTCCCCCTCACCAAATGTAGGAAGAGAAGAAATGCTTTGTGTGCGATTCTAGGGAGTTGTTCAATGAGGCCATACATACGACCAGCCACAGAATTGAAAATGTGGTGACCACATTTGCTCCTAACCGACTTAAGACTTGGTGGCAGTCAGAAAATGGTAAGTTTTTAAGACGACTTGACTAGAACTGCTTTTCTTTCTACCATTTTCCCATTTGTTTTGCTTCTAATAAACAGTTCTCATTAAGCGGTTCAGGCTTTTTAACTTTCTTGCTTCTAAGTACGCAGGAAAAGCCTTTCGTTCTCGTGGGAAAAAATAACACTTTAAAAGAGGGCTTGTTAAGGGGAACACCTCTCAGGATAGCCCCCTGTAATCATACCATTGGTGGGAGTTACAACTTCAAAGCAGGCACCTAATAGCTGACTAGTTAAAATGATGACCTCCATTTTAACTCTGGAATGATGACTTTTTCCCATAGGAATTATGACCCGCAGAGCCCTGGAAAGCAGTTGATTGTCATTGTTTATGTTCAATAAGTAATAAAATACAAATATACCAGTAATTACATTTATTTAAATAAGCTGTATTCTGGGGTTGCATTTCCTGTATGCTTTAGGAAACTTCATTACCAAAATGGTTAGAGAGAGGGGGGGATGCCTGATTCATGGGAAAGACAGAATGTGAAATGAATAAAAAAAAGAAGTAAGGGACACAACTGCAACCAGAGAGGCCTGTGAATATAGGGCTGAGTTGTTCCAAGAGAGGAGAGCTTAAGGTGGGGTAATGTAGGGGAGAGAGGAAACAGTTATTCACCACAGCTGGACACATGGGCCTGAGAAAGACTCATACAGTTTAATGATACATTCTCTATCCTTCCTTGATCCATGTGGCATACTTCCAATAAAACAGATGTTCACAGCTGTAACTGTACAACTGTACTGTGACTGTATATGGACTTTTTCCATAATGTAAAACCGTAGACATTTCCATGACATGGTTCAATGCTTCCTTGCACTTGCAATGTAAAACTAATTGTATACTATTTATTCATGTATTCTGTTTTTTCCCTTGTCGTTTGTCTTTTGTTTAGATTTAATGTGAAACATTACCAACTTGTAAGCTGTTTCTTTCTTATTTAATATGACAATCTCTCTTCTCAGGCATGGAGAATGTGACCATCCAGCTGAATCTGGAAGCAGAGTTCCACTTCACCCATCTCATCATGACCTTCAAGGTAATTGTGATTATAGGCTGAGGGACATGGTCTGGTGATGACAGGTGTGTGTGTGTGTGTGTGTGTGTACATGTGTCTGTGTGCATTGAGGATTCACATAATCATGGCTTGTGGGGGAAGTGATGGTGGATCAGTGTGAGAGCAGTAGGAGGTCTGGAGAAGCTCCAGCTGTGCTTGGAATGTTGCTGGATAAGCTTCCTCTTCAGCACTTCAGTCTTTATGTATAAAATGGATTAAACCATGTCTATAGTTCAATAAATTGCATAAAAATGAGATTAATTCTCTATGTGCAATTTTAGCTTTCGTTTTTTTAATATTAAATTCGGTGAGCTGCAGAGGAATCAACTATAGAAGAATGAAAGTGTTGTACACATAGTTCCTCCATTTCAAGGCTTACTGATATGGTGCATTTCCACTAAAGTTGCACGTTTACATTTTAGTGATGCTTTTATCAGAAATACCAGATGAGAGAGAATCCGCACCCGTTGAGAGAACCCATTGAGGGTTAAGGACCCAGCCATGACAGCTTGGGGTTGCTGGGATTTGAACATTAAAAATCTTTAGATCAGTATCCATTGAGCCATTACTTCCCCCAGAACCTTTGAAGAGCACCCACTTGTAGGAACTCTCCTGAACCAGGAGTACCTTCATGAGTTCCTGGTTTGAATTCACTATTAACAAAAGAACCCACACGATAACAAGAGGCATGCCACTGGAAATGTAACACAATCTCAAACTTAAAGTTGCCTACTAAACAAAAATCTATGGTCCTTGGATCTATGGACATATAGAGGACCTATAAAGTTCCTGAAATTCCTACCAAGACCCTTGTTTCTAAAAGAAGTTGCTGCAGAAATAATGTGCCTGGAGATGTTCAAGTTTCCTTTCATCATATTATTAGTGTTAGGGGTTCTAAAGGTTTGGATTCTTAAAGTGATTTTATTCTTTCTGTCTGTTGCTGTTTTAAAAGAAATCCAAATAAAAGGTTTACAACATGCTTAAGAAGCTACTGATCCTGGCAACACTAAACAAAGGCCCTGACAGAGGTTTATTACTTGTCTGTTAAAATTTTAAGGGAGATGCATTGTTTCAAATGTCATGGGAATTTTCTGTTACATATAGTATCTATACACCAGGTGGGATTAATTATCTCCCAACTTACCATCCGAATATTCTCTTTAACCTGTTAAAATGTTTTTACTTTTTACCCAGACCTTCCGTCCAGCTGCCATGGTGATCGAGCGCTCATCCGACTTTGGAAAGACGTGGCAAGTGTACCGTTACTTCGCCTATGACTGCGAATCCTCCTTTCCCTTGATCTCTCGGGGTCCCATGAAGAAGGTGGATGATGTCATTTGCGACTCTCGCTATTCTGATATTGAACCATCTACAGAGGGAGAGGTGAACCTTACAGTTTTCTCTAACTGCATTAAAGCTTACTCTAGTGCTCATACAACATTTCTTGAATTAGTATTCCTTATAAGTTATCATAAAATGTCTGGAACCTTTATTCATCCAGGTCATCTTTCGAGTACTGGACCCAGCTTTCAGGATCGAGGATCCTTACAGCCCAAGGATCCAAAGTAAGCTTCATTTACAACTTCTGCAGCAAGCTCAGCTTGTGAAGGCATAATAATGACAAATAAATAAGAAATGAATACTTCCTTTGAGCATGAAGCAGCATCTCTTCTCTGATTTTAGATATGCTGAAGATTACTAACCTGAGAGTGAAGTTTACTAAGCTGCACACACTGGGGGACAATCTGCTGGACTCACGTATTGAGATCAAGGAGAAGTACTACTATGCCATTTATGACATGGTGGTGAGGGGCAACTGCTTCTGCTATGGCCACGCTTCTGAGTGTGCTCCCATTGATGGAGCTGGAGAGGTGGTGGATGGAATGGTAGGTAACCATTGCACAAAAGGGATTTGAAGATGTAGTTCAGGTTTTGGTGCATGCTGTGATTAGTCATGTTACTAAAACAAGCACAAAGCCTTCTGTCTTGAACTGTTTCCTATATTGGAAAGCCTGAAAGCTCTAACGCTGAGTAGTACAAAGTGCTGAGACTAGAGTCTTCAGGATTCCAAAAACAATTAAAATACAAATCTGATTGCAGTAAACAACAACTGCTGAGCAATCAGATGAGAAAAGTCAACGGTGCTGTAATATAACAAGGCTTATTATTTCAGATGTAGTTGTGCTAAAGGTCAATAATGGAAAGTTTAAAAGTTTTTGTACAAGGAGGGCTTTTAGTCAGCAGACATTGATTATTTTATCTAGCATTTTCTCAACTGAAAGCGGTGAGAAATGCCTTCATGTCAGTTTTTTTTCACTGAAGAGAACCACTTTAACAAGTTTATAGACGAAACTATTAACCAGTTTCTTTTAAGAATCAAAATGTGTGCTGTGAATGAGTTTAAAGGTGGAAAGTCACACTTCAGGGAACTCATGCTTTAATTTTTTATTTGATTTACTGTGTGAGAGATGTTGTATGTGAGTGTGTGCGTACATGAAAGAAGCATCCTGTTTAGTCTCCTTTCCGCCCTGTTTACTTTGTGTCTGAAAGACATTTCAGCACTGTAAGCCAGAAAGAAGTTGGCCCTGATTCATCAAGATTTTGTGATGGGATCTCACTTATCTCACAATTTAGTGTTGCCTGATCTGGTTTAGAAATGATACAGTACAGTAAGGGCTTGCACAAGCTGTGTGTGTGTGTGTGTACGCGCATGACTGCTGCCAGAGCTGGCATTTGTTAATGGATTCCAGATGCATCAAGTATAAATATTTTCTGCTGCCATCTAGATGAGGGGATTTTACAGCCTTGCATCTTGCTGTAGTTCCTTTTGGTTGAACTTCCTTCTTTTTTTCCCCTGTGATGTTCAAATGGCAATTAATCAAAGCAGTGGTGAAGAATCTGGTTCTTGTTTTCATTCTGTTTGCATGCTAGGATATACCAAATGTGCTGAGTTCAGCGTGAATGGATTTTTCCATTTAATCGAATCCACATACAATTTTGTTATCCACATTTTTAGTCACTGTCATTGTCAGGTCATTATATTTTAACGTTTCTCACGGTTACTTTTCCCATAGGTCCATGGCCACTGTATGTGTAACCACAACACCATGGGGCTGAACTGTGAGCTCTGTCAGGACTTTTACCATGACTTGCCCTGGAGGCCTGCAGAGGGGCGTAACACCAACGCCTGTAAAAGTAAGACACTTACAGGAAATATTACACATAAAGTGTAATGCAGTCAGTATAGATATCTCAGTTAAAACTGTTTTCCTGTATATTGATAATGTCAATTCTATAACATTTAACAAGTCCAATATTTCTTATAGTAACAAATAGATGATTGGATGTTAATATTATTTGACAGATTATTTGAGTTTCACCTTCCACTTATGTGACTTGGATATTAAAAGGTTATAACTAAAGCTCCATCACCCACAGAGGAACACAACGTTAATGTTACAGTGTTGAGTCATACAAGCATTCTAAAATAAATAAGAATAAATGCATAATCTGCCATTTTCTTGACAGAATGCAACTGCAATCACCACAGTAGCTCGTGCCACTTTGACATGGCTGTGTACCAGGCCTCAGGGAACGTCAGTGGAGGAATGTGTGATGACTGCCAGCACAACACTATGGGCCACCAATGCGAGCAGTGCAAGCCCTTCTTCTACCAGCATCCTGAGAGGGACATTCGTGACCCCAACATCTGCGAACGTGCGTTATTCTTCCTGTTATCACACTTTGCTCATCCTGTATTTTGTCTCTTCCTCTCTACTGTCATCTTTTCTCAGTGTTTTTGTCTGGGCTAGTTTATTTTGAAGAGTATGTCTGGTTAGATCTTTGAACCTCTCTGTCTCTCTTTGTGGATGTGATGATGGGGGAAGAGCACGGGAAGGGAAACACCTGGTCTTTGAAGTGGTGATAGTCAACACAGAGCTAAATACTCAAGCTGAAGTTTCACACTTCATTTTGTGTGATGTTTGAGGCTTATGCTAATCTCTTGGACCACACACGTGGCCAAATGGTTCCAAACACACAAGTGATTCCTTATATTTAATTATTATTATTTTTTTTTTTTTTACTTCATCTCAGTGAGACTTCTGGATTTTGTTTTTGATTAATAATGCATTGTTTATTGATTTTCCCTTATAACAATAATGTTTTAGTTGTTGATATACTGTATGTCTCTCTGTAGCCTGTGACTGTGATCCCATTGGTTCTCTGAGTGGAGGCATCTGTGACGCTCTGACAGATATCTCTCGTGGGCTGATCGCGGGACAGTGCCGTTGTAAGCCCAATGTTGAGGGGGAGCGTTGTGACCAGTGCAAACAAGGCTATTATGACCTTAGCGATGATCCTCAGGGATGTAAAGGTACATTCCAGTTCATTGCATCACAGCCAAGAGGATAATTAGCGTTTTAATATTAATCGTTCAGAAAGCACTTCTGTGATTCATGTCGTCTGTTTTGCTTTGTCTAGCTTGCACCTGTAATCCTGTGGGGACAATCCCTGGTGGAAGTCCTTGTGACACAATTTCGGGGAACTGCTACTGTAAGCGTTTAGTTATGGGCAGAGACTGTGACCAGTGCTTGGTAGGTTGACCTTTGTTTTAATCGTACGTTTGCTGGATATTATTCTATTTGGTTGATTTCATTGTTGTAGACAGTGTCCTAGGATTTCAATTCTTTAAAGTAAATAAGATTTGTATAAGTTTCAGTATATTTCAGTAATCATTTAGACAGCCCTTCATTTGAATTGTTTATGTATCTAGCTAACAGATTCAACAGCAAGCACAGGCCACCTCACAGTGGAATGCTTAGTTTCGCATCTTGGGAGGTCTATCATAAAGAGCTTGTTGTTCTGAGTGTGTTTTAACTTGCTGTTCCCTTCACAGCCTCAGCACTGGGGGCTCAGCAATGACATGGACGGCTGCAGGCCGTGTGATTGTGATGCTGGAGGTGCTCTCAATAATGAGTGAGTCTGATGTCTAACTTAGTGCAACTTCTAGTCGATTGGATATGAGGATTAACCTTTGAGATGTTGGATCAGGTTCTGAACTCACATTCATTGATCCAAAACATATAATTACAGGATGCATGGTAACAAGATAGCTACTTTGTCATTTAAAGGCATTTAAAGCGTGTAGTACGTAGTATAAAACACATAGCATGCCATAACAATGAAATACGACATCTACAGGGGTTAGACAATGAAACTGAAACACCTGTCATTTTAGTGTGGGAGGTTTCATGGCTAAATTGGACCA
>JAOVYV010000009.1:12151265-12161370 GCA_025674545.1 Hassar affinis
CGGTCAAAAATAAAATTGCTGGTTGAATAAAAGTAAATTTAAGTCAAAATTTGCCAGGGGTATGAATAATTTTGGGCGTGACTGTATATGAAACTGAAACTGAAACAACTGTCATTTTAGACCACAATAATTTATTAGTATAGTGTAGGGCCTCCTTTTGCGGCCAAGTTTAGCACACACAACCACATCATAGGGAAGACTGCTGACTCAACAGACTGCTGACTGAACAGAAGACGATCATCAACATCCTCCACAAGGCCACAGAAGGTCATTGCTGAAAAGGCTGGCTGTTCAAAAAGGAATATTCTAATCATTTGAGATACTGGATTTGTACTTTTCATGAGCTACAATCCATAATAATCAAAATGGAAAAAAAATGCTTGAAATATGTCTCTTGATGTGCAATGAATATAATATATGGCAGGTTACGTCTTTTAAATTATTATATTTTTCCACTATATTAAATTTTTTTGAGATGCACTAGTATAGTTGTGATATACAGGTGTCCACATACCTTTGGACATATAATGCACTGTATATGACAGTATGTGGTGGTTATTATTTTCTAAACTACTAATTCTGAAATTTTTTTTAACTTCAAGTCTTTTATAAACTTTTGTTGAAAAAAGTGATTAATTCCATTAAAGCAAAAGGAAAAAAATTCTAATCATAATCTTATGTAATGTGCAATTGATTGTAGAATTTGCTTCATATAGTCTGAAATATTACTTTTTTTTCCTGCTGCCTGCAATTAATTACCATCTGCCTCACTGTTTTTCTCCCTCATGCTCCAACAAGTCGATGTCCCCATAGAGAATGTAGTAATCTAATCAACTAGTCTGTGTAACCCCTAGCATAAAAAAAACTTTAATCAGAACAATAAATGATCATATAATAGTGCATGATATCAACTGCTTTCATGGAACAAATGTAGGTATATACACCAAAACTTAACGTTTGGCATCACCAACCCTGATATCAGGCCACCTGTTCCTGACCATAAAGCAGACATAAAACTAAATATAAATAAGACACTTTTTGATTTGATTAGACACAGTAAGCAGACATGTCCACATAAAATGCTGAATCTGACCAAAAAGTGCAGCAAGACATCAGTAACAGTCAAATATGTTGAGAGCAAAGTCAAATATAACCCCAGTAGCCTTCATATGTCTAATTAGAGAAACTGCAGTGAACCCTCATACTTAACAAGCAAGACAGAAATATCTTCCAAATCTTTTTGTGTACAATGTTTTATTATTGAAGCTAGCTAAGTTACAGAGTGCAAGATCATCTGCCTATTGTTCTCTAAATTTGCTGTCTTATTACTGCCTAGCAACAGTAGGCTCACAGCATTTTCCGATTTCAAGCATCAGTTTTAATGATCCAATAAATGAAGACTGTAATGCATTGTTATAATTAATTTAAAACATTGGGAAAAACTGAAAAACCATTGACCTGTGCCCATTAATGTGTACAGTGGATGTGGGACTGGAGAGAAGGGATGTGTATGCTTCTAGTGACTAGGTCTAGTGACTAGGTCTGGGTTGGTTTGCTCAGCCCAGGTAATGAGGGGTGCAGTGCATCTGTAGTGCGGGTCCCAAGCCCGGTTAATGGGGGTGTTGCACAGGATAAGGCATTGGGCATAAAACCTGTGCCAGATCAAAATACGGACTTGATCCACTGTTGCAACCCCAAGAATAGGGAGCAGCTGAAAGAGGGAGAAAATGGTGGTGACACTAGCAGCATCCTATGGAAAAAAAAACCAAAAAGGTTTTTTTTGGTAGATTGTTTATCATTACCCATGTCGGTGGCTGGTATATTAAATGTAGAACTGTGTTTAATTTCCTCTGCAAATGCCTTAAATTGTCTCCTGCTGCCTCATTATAGTGAACATTATGTAAACTATTCATTCTCCTTTTGTCAGAATTGCTGTAAGAGATTTAATCATCAAGTACATTAGAAATTAAAAGATGGGTGTATGTTTCTAGACATTGGCAAGATGGAGGGAACTGGCACTGAAATGACCCTAATCAACGACAAGTGCTGTCAGACCGAAACACTGTGGCACTGCAGTTGCCAGCCGGCACCACAACAGGAGGGCTGTGACAAACGGCAAGGTACGCATTCTCTACTTTTAATACAGTTCATTTTGTATGTGCATAGCATTATGATATGTGAGTTACATACAATAGATTAGGTTACAAATGTAGAAGAAGGCATGTAAATAGCTTAATATTAGCTAATTATATCAGCAAATACTTTTTTTATTTGAACACCTCCAACAACAATAATAATAATAACTTCTTGGGCATGATTTTAATCTGAAAAGTCACCAAACATGAATATGCGATCAAATGTAAATTTCTGCCACATTGCTTGTCACATGGATAAAAAGGAGCACCCCCCCCAGTGATGGCCAAACAAGCTGGGGTTGAAAAATAGGCTATTGAATTGGCTATCACAATACCAAAGACAAGCAAATTAAAGTGGACTCAGAATAAGTATAAGGAAGTTATGTGGTCCTACTACTACATCGTCGAGTACAACACAGATGGTGGAGTAGTAAAGGAAATCTGCGTTATCAGCCCTGCAGAGTGCAAAATGTCATATAAGCTGTGCCTTACAAAGACAATCACAGCCATGAAACAGGCCCTCTCTGAGATCACAAAGAATGATCAACTCAACCTCACAGAGATCAACGAGAGGAACTGGCAGGGAAGAGGGGTATCTAGAAGAAGGTTGATGAACATTGAAGTGACCGCTCTATTCTTAGCAAACTGAAAAGGGGAGTCAAAAACAAACAGTTACCTCAAGGCTAAACTCATAGTTCACAGCAAAAGCAAAACAGCAGAACATCAGCGAGCTGTGGCAAAGAATAAAAATCAAACTTCAGGCCAAGGCTCCGTGACTGAGAAGGTTTGCCAAAAAGATTGAACAGCTTCCCTTTTTCAACTCTTCAGTGAGGACACCAAGAAATTCTACTGTGAACTCAACGGTCAGAAGGAAGTTCTCAAAAAGCCACCTCCCTGGAGCAAGTCAAAGAATCCTGGCATGGAATCCTGGAATATGGTGTCACCCACAACACCAATGCTGCTTGGATAAAACACCACTTCTTTCAAAAGCCAATGACTTAAAGGAGCCCATGGACTACTGACCAATTACTTGCCTACAGTTTCACATACAAGATCCTCACCACAGTATTTACCAGGTATGCCCATCTATTACACGGTTTATGGAAGCCACAATGAAAAAATGGAGGACTCAAATGTACTTTTTCAATCAAGGAGGTTGCACCAGGCTTGGCACGTGCGCTGCTGTGATTTTCAGAAGTGGCATACTAGTGAAGAGGGATAGTATTCAGTATGTAAGGATGAAGGAAAACATTGCACAGAAATACTGTGGGCAAGTCCGCCTGGTCCTCAAATCAGATCTCAACTTGTGGAGCCAACTTATGGATGGCTGTGCCAGTTCTGATATACAGTTTTAGAATCATCAGCTGGTTTAAGACTGATATTGACAGGATGGATTGCGAGACATGAAAGCTATTGGTGATGTATAGGCTTCAATATCCTAAAGCCCACATTGAGAGACTGTATATCAAGAGATGAAACAGTGGCCATGGACTAATAGAACTTATGACCACATACAAAATGGCTATATCGATCCTGGCCTATAATGATCTTCTGGCCTATATCGATCGAAGTTCACTAAACTTGTGAAAACACACAAGGCCGGAAAAGCAAAATACTCTCTAACTTGCAACGTGTTGCCAAGCTTCTATAAAGCAAGCATGTGAAACCAGTCCAGAAGCAGAAAAGATGCACACCACTGCATGGCCAGTTTTTTCGAAGTCTTGACAGACCATTCATCAGCAAAGAGATTAATCTTGCATGGCTGAGCAACCACAGGCTAAAAGGAGAGACTGAAAGCCTGATAATCTCAGCACAGGTCCAGGCCCTCAACACCAGGTACCACCCAAAGAACATTGTGAGACAGCAGGTCGACAGTAAGTGAAGAATGTGTAGCAAGGCCGAGGAGCCCATCAGCCATATCATTGCTGGTTGCACAGTGCTGGCTCTAAAGGAATACATAAACAGACACAATAAAATAACCAGCTATCTGCACTGGTCCATCTGTAAAGAACTTGGTGTAAAGTGCGTGAGAAATGGTGCAAGCATATGCCAGAAACTGTTGTTCATTTTGGGGAAACTGTAAGGAGGCGCACTGTGCCACGGTCCGACACCAGGGTGATGGCCGTGGCAGCGTATTCCTCCTGCCAAGAGAACTCTAATTCCCAGAAGCCCCCGGGCCAATTTGGAGTGACAGGGAACACCTGTTTCCTGGCCTATTTAAAGGGATCCTTGAGCAATGTCTCCCATCACCCCTTTGACCATTTTTCCCTGAATGTAACGCTATGGTGTGAGTTGTTCTGTAATCACGGAGTAGGGCTTTCGCCCAAGGTAATCTGATAGGGACTCTTTTCTATCCCTTCCTCTTCATTCTAATCTGAGTACTACACTATATGCTGTCCAGGCAGTGTCCTCCTATCGAACACTATGGCGATCATTTCTCGACCACACTTTTGTAGAGTTTTGGTCATAGTTTAGGGCTTCGGCGGACTTTATTATTTTGTTTCATTCACCTGCTGAACTCCGGGCCACGGAACACTTCTCCTAGCCTTGTTAATCTACGTGCTGCTTGTGCTCTCTGTGCATGTTCAGATTTGCTTGTAAGAGGCGCAAGTTAGACAGCCCATTTACTATGTGCCCGCTTAGCTGAACAGCAACGAGCAAACTTGGATCAAATCCTGGGTCCGTCAGTTTATACACAACACAGTTCAAAAAATAAATAAAATATAATAAATAAAATATATTTTCATTTAAATTTTCTTTTCCCTGTTATTTTTACTTGGGGTTACATCAGCTTCAAATCTTCTGGGATGGCTTTCCACAAGGTTTGGTTCGCAGTCTCCACTCTAATTCATCCCAAAGGTGTCCTACCAGGTTGAGCTCAGGTTCTTTCACACCAAGCTCTCTCATTCATGTCTTTAAGGACCTTGCTTTGTGCACTGGTACGCATTCATGTTGGAACAGATGGGGCATCCACAAACTGTTCCCACAAAGTTGGGAGCATGAAATTGTCCAAAATCTCTTGGTAAGCTGAAGCATTAAAAGTTCCTTTAACTGGAACTAAGGAGCTGAGCCCAACTACTGAAAAACAATCCCACACCATAATCACCCGTCCACCAAACTTTACACTTGGCACAATCCAGTCAGACAAGTACCATTCTCCTGGAAACCCAGCCAAACCCAGACTCATTCACCAGATAGACCAGACAGAGAGGCATGATTCGTCACTCCAGAGAACATGTCTTCACTGCTGTAGAGACAAGTGGCCGAGTGCTTTACACCACTGTATCTGATGCTTTGCATTGCGCTTGGTGATGTAAGGCTTGGTTGCAGCTGCTCGGCCATGGAAACCCATTCCATGAAGCTCTCTATGCACTGTTCTTGCTCTGTCATTTTATGTGGCCTACCACTTGTGGCTGTCATTCCCAAATGCCTTCTACTTTGTTATAATACCACTGACAGTTGACTGTGTAATATTTAGTAGCGAGGAAATTTCATGACTGGACTTGTAGTCTAGACTAGGTGGCATTCATGCTGGAATTCACTGAGCTCCTGAGAGCGACCCATTCCTTGACAAATGTGTCTGCATGAAGCAGTCTGCATGCCTAGGTGCTTGATTTTATACACCTGTGGCCATGGAAGTGATTTGAACACCTGAATTCAATGATTTGAGTGAATACTTTTGGCAGTATAGTGTATATTTATTTATTTTCCCCTATTCATAAATATATATTTATTTAACTTCATTCTCCCTCATTATTTTTTTCCGTTATTTCTCCCCCTATCGGCTGGGCTAACGGATACCAGCCCAACCAAACCTTGCACTTCGTCAGGTGTCAGGTGCAAATCATCCTGATATTGTGCTCTACAATGAAATAGAATGTTGCGATTCCCAGATTACCAAAACATCATGCTGCAAGAAGCAGAAAAGCTCTTGGTACCCTCAAAAATGGTTTCAAAAAGAGTCTTTGAGAGCCTCCAGGCCATCACAGTGTCTGAGAGGTGCACACTTATGGGCACCTCGCACATACATAGAAAATTATGAGGCGTAGGTCGTATGTCCCAACAGCCCGCCTTTAAGCCACCGACAGAAAGCAGAGACGATTCGCGAACACCAACAACAACAACTAACAATAATAATGACTGTTATTATTAATAAAGACTTTTATTATAAGACTACTGGGTGGATGGGGTTTCTAAATAGCATGTAATTACATACTTACAGTAATTAAAATTAAATTACACTTTACAATTTTATATTTTATTTTTATTCATATAGATGTAGTTAAAATTAAATAAAATTTGCTTTTAGACAAACAGTTTTGGAGGAATTTAAACCAGAATTTAAAATGCTTAACGTTTAATGTTTGTTGACCTGCTAAATTGATACAAGATAGCACAAGATAGCACTCGCCTACTAAACAGGGAAGGTGAAGACACACTTTAATTCAGCAAGCTGTATCTTTTCGAACTGTGATCAGTGTAATACAATTGGAAGAAATCACAATCTTCCCCCTTCCTCATACATGAGCTCATAGACAACCCACAATTAGCTAGTGTCATTCTGATTGACAGGATAGAGAGAGTTTGCCTTCCCTGCCAGCCATGGATGGATGTGGCGACTTCAGTATTGGCACTTTTCTGATCAGGCAAACGTTGTGCCACTCAGAAGCCCTTTACATAACATTTAAAGAGACATTACTGTTTTGTTGTTATGATTGCCACCAATGCCAATTAGCCATAGAACCTTAATATCAGCTGATATTATCAGGTAAGTATTTATTTATATTTTATTAAACTGTAATGTTCGCTTCAGAACTGTCAATCCACAGTTATAGCAATTTGACTAAGAACCCAATAAATAATAGGTTTCTTTAATTGTTTTGGTATCTGTATTTTAAGCACAGTGAGAAACAAAATACATTTGAGCACATGTCTATCTATGTTATGACTGTTGTGATTTGCAAATCTGGCCCTTGATATAAAGCTTTATATAATACCATTACTCTTTGCCATGTTTTCTAGTGCATATTACTGAGCCAGGAGACCCACCTGTACTTCAGCAACAGCTCCAGACTTCTAAGTCAGGAATTCAACAAATAATTGAGTGCTTTCGCTCAGGTACATCAATATTAGAAGTTCTTAGTTTTTTTTTGTCTGACTACAAGTTGTTCTGAAATAAGAGAAATGTCTATAAGACCTTCCTGTCAGCCATTCTACTGCGTTGTTGATTTTGCAGGTACGACCCAGCTCAGGCACATGTTGTTGAAGGAAGTTGACACCATCTTTGAGTGCAAGCTTTGTCGAAGTCTTTTCCGTGGTTTACCTAATCTCGTCACACACAAAGAGTTCTACTGCTTTTCTGGGCATCATAAGCAAGATGGTTTGTACTGTTGTCTTGTATACCTCAACTCTGTCAGTTCTACATACTTCCCATTATGCTCCAGATTATTTCTTTGTTATTGTCTGATTCTGTAACCAGGCCTTGTTAAACCTGACTTTATACAGAATTTCTCCCATCTTTTTAAATCACTGTAGAATTTCCAGTACTTCTTTTACTTGACTTTTTTGTTAATGCCATTAAATCCTCTTTACCATGCCTTTACTATGCATATGAATTGTGCTTTTAGTTGAATTTACAGCAAATTATTTAAGGTGATTTTACTCTACAGATTTCTCTGAACCAAGCAATCAGAACCAGGCTGTCAGAGAGCTTCTAGAGGCAATATATCCACAAAGAGACAAGCAGGAACATGTGATTCAGCTGGAGACCATAGAGACCAACCCCAATGCTGTGTTCCAATACGTGTCTGTTGAGAATTATGAGGATGAAAATGTGACCATGTCCACTAATTCCCATCAGCAAGACCCTGAACCACAGAAACCGCATCGCCGCAAGTCTTCTGAACCCCCGAAAAAGATCGAACAGCAAGACGTGGAGGACACTGATGACGACATGGACACGGCATCTGATAATTCTCCAGATAGAGAGGATGCAAAATCAGAAGAAATGAACAACACAGAACAGGAAAAAATGGTGGAAAATGAAGAGGAAGCTGCCCCTGAGATGAAGGAAACAAGGATATCTTGCTGCCTCTGTCGAAAGGACTTCAGTTCGAGGAGCAGCATCCGCCGTCACTGCCGCAAGATGCACCGGCAGAAGCTGGAGGAGTTGTGCAAGTTCACTGAAACACGCACAGTGCCCATCAGCTTACTGTCTATGGTAAAGACCAAGCGTGCAGAAGATCCTCCACCAGCTACTGGCAAGAGTTGCCCTGTCTGCCAAAAGTCCTTTGCTACCAAGGCTAATGTTCGTCGGCACTTTGATGAGGTGCACCGAGGACTGAAGCGAGACTGTATTACACCTGACATTGCCACCCGACCTGGCCAACCACTTTTGCTCGAGGGTTTACCAGTTCCTCCAAAACAACCCAGCTCCTTTACAAAGCAAGACCAGCAAGAGGTCACTGTTACAACCTCTCGGTGTAGGCTGTGTAGAAGGAAATACAGCTCACAAATCATGTTGAGGAGGCATATGCGCATTGTCCATAAAGTTCACACGTTGGAAAACGGTTCCTCCAGTAGCCGTGCTGTCTTCACCAGAAAAAACAAACTTAAGACCGAACCTGATGAGGAGATTTGTGCTGGAAAAAGTAGTCTTCCTTCCAGTGCTTCCTCTTCAGATGATGCAGATAAGAGCACAGAATGCTCGGTATCAAAGCCTAAAGTCACAGAGGACAGCGGAAACCTGCCTTTAAGTTTTGACTTCAATCAGATGTACTGTTGGCTATGCAAGCGACAGTTCAGCTCCAGTCAGAACCTGACTAAGCACATCACCGAGCTGCACATGGACGGTAATGACAGTATCTACATCAAGTTTTATGGCTGTCTTATCTGCAGATACGAGTCACGGCGGAAGCGTGATGTCATCCGTCACATCACTGTGGTTCACAAGAAGTCCTCTCGCTACCTGGCCAAGATCATGCCGATCCTGGAGAGTCGTGCGGTGAAGAAACCAGCTGAGGTTGTGCTACATAGTAGTGGGAAGAGTGCCTCTTCAAAAGAGGACATCTCTGGAAAGCACCACAGTCCATCATCCAGCACACTAACAGCATCAGAGCAAGCAACTCCTTCCAAAATGACTCAGCAAAACTCCTCTTGGTCACCCAGTGTCAAGAAAAGCAAGTCCACAATCTATCCGAACACCCGTAAGAATTCTGCCCTTACATCGCTTAACACCACAAATCATGATCAGGAACATTCACAACCCACCATAGTGTGTAAACAAGAGAAGAAACCTCAAGAGCCAAAGAATCCACATGTTACCAGGAGCCACAAACCCGCCAGAGGACCTCCCATCACGAGAAGCCAGGAGTCTAGCAGAGAGGTGAGGGTTACTAAGAACTTTTCTCTGCATGGATGTGACATGTGCAGTCGGGCATTTGCCAAGAAGGTTTTTCTAGAGACACACAGACGAAGCCATAAGACCTGTGTCAGTACCCCAACCGGAGGCACTAAAGTACAGGGAAGGAGTACTCGGTCAAAGGCGCTGATATGGTGAGTCACTCTTTTATATCATTCAATTTAGTGCCCTCTATGATTGACTTTTTCTGCAGCCTAATAATATGAATAAAATTAATATGAATAAAATACCCTTTGAGCTACAGCTGAACAAAAATGACTGAAATGAAAATGATTACTCATTTTACATTCGTTTCGGAATAGATATAATAAACTTTATGTGAAACTTTCAAATGGAAGCTCTCTCGTACTTGATTTACACAAACACCACCTCAGATTATCATGCTTATATACAGTCATGCCTGAAAGTATTCATACCCCTGGCAAATTTTGACTTAAATTTACTTTTATTCAGCCAGCAATTTTACTTTTGAGCGGAAATGACACAGGCATCTCCCAGGAGATAATACGATGATGTACAAGAGGCATCATTGTGGAAAAAAATATTTCTC
>JAOVYV010000009.1:12231824-12250802 GCA_025674545.1 Hassar affinis
TTTCCTTCCAATTAATGCTATATTGTGGCATCTTTGAGAAGTATTAACTACTTGAGTATTAGTACTACTGTTCTAGTTTGAACTCTAATGATTTCTGGAGTCTTGCAATGATATGTGTGCAATTTTCACTAGAATCATTAGTTTTGTTGAATTTACTCTCTGCCAGTGTTGTAATAATAGTCATACTTCATTAAGTTTTGCCCGTGCCATTCCATTAAAGACAGAAGTTTAATTTATAAATATTTTTATATATTGATTGATTGGATTTTGATTTTTCTTTTGTTCACTGACTTTGCATGGACACTGATGTGGTGATGGTGTATGACTGTGTGTTGTACTGGTGTGAGTGGATCAGACACAAAGTCCTGCTCTTTTTCTACAAACAAAATAGAATATTTTAAGAGAGAATAATTCTTGGCTAATTCATGCACTTTGGCCCTCATTTATCAAAGCAGTGTAAGGTGTAAGGTCAAATCTGAGAGTAAAATGAGTGTATGTATCTTTGCCATATCTGTAGGATGAAAATTTGTACATTTGTGCGTTCCATTTTAGTAACCTGAACAAGGCTTTATTTGCAAATTAATTATTGAAATATTAATGATGAAAATCAGTATCGCTTTTTATAGCAAGTAGAGAAAGTAGAGTATTATAAGTAAATATCAGTAAAAATGAAATAACATTAATTATCACAACTGAGCATGCAGGATCCTTGTGGAATAATTATGAATAATGTTTTTGACATGAACTATTCAAGCATGAAAAAAATAGCCAACAGTTTAAATCACATAAATAGCTAGCTGAGACAATGGAGAACAGTACAGTTTACTACCCAATTTTGACATTTAACAGCTTTATGAAAAGAAAAACAGCACATCTCCAGAAATGTACATATACCTATATATCATAATATACCTATATCATATCATAATAATTTAAGTAAAAGTGAAGGACTGCCAAAGCACTGATGAAGGAAAAATGCAGTGGACCATCTTTTCCTCCACTGAAACTGTGTTTACCATTGATTTTCATTCATTTATTCATTCAATGATTCATTCATGTTCCATAAGCATAAGTACATGTAAGTAGATCTGAAGTCTCTCATGAACATAAAAAAAATAGTTCTCAGTAACCACAGACACAGACACCTCTAGCTCAGCTGCACTGATACTGTATTTTTCCGCTTCTTGATTTACTTCTTTCCTTTGATCTTGGTTAACAATCTATTGAACACTTTTCATTTACTGCCTCACAGCCACAATGCTTATATTAAGGCATTTTCCATGCAAATTAGATGTTTATTAAGAGAAATTGGAATTTGTCATATGCTTTCCTGTATATTTTGCTATATATATACTGATCAGCCATTGAAACCATCCATTGTGTAGGTCACTTGTGTTACCAAAATAGCACTGACCCATCAAGGCATGGACTCCACAAGACCAGTGAAAGTGTGCTGTGCTATCTGGCACCAAGACATTACCAGCACATCCTTTAAGTCCTGTAAGCTGCAAGGTGAGGCGTCCATGGATCGTATATGTTTGCCCAGCACATCCCACAGATGCTCAATCAGATTTAGATCTGGGGAATTTGAAGGCCAGGTCAACACCTTGAACTGTTTCTCAAAACATTTCTGAAGAAGTTTTGCAGTGTAGCAAGACTCATCATCCTGCTGACAGTAACCACTACCATTAGGGTATGCTGTTGCCAGAAATGGCTCTACATGTTTAGGTAGGCATCACACTGCCTCCACTGGCATCAGATCATATATCCTTCTTCCGTTACTCCATGGTCTAGTTCTGATACTCGTGGGCACTCTGACTTGTCTCCAGCTATGCAGCCCCATACGCAGCAAGCTGTGATACATTGTGTGTTCTGACACCTTTCTATCACAGCCAGCATTAACTTTTTCAGCAATCTGTGCTACAGTAGCTCTTCTGTGGGAATCGGACCAGATGGCCTTCACTCCCCATGCACATCAATGAGCCTTGGGTGCCCATAACACTGTTGCTGGTTCACTGGTTGTACTTCCTTGGACCACTTTTGGTAGGTACTAAGCACTGCATACCAGGAACACCCCACATGACCTGCTGTTTTGGAGATTCTCTGACCCAGTTGTCTAGCCATCACAATTTGTATATATCCCACCTTGACAGGTATCATTGTAATGAGATAATCAATGTTCATTCAATTCACTTCACCTGTCAGTGGTTTTAATGTTATGGCTGATCAGTGTATATATCCCGCCAGTGGGTGGGTACTTATGTCTATGCAGCTGAAGCGGATCCATTTGTTTGACAATGGAAAATGGAAATAACAGATGCGGATTCGTTCATATGCCACTTTGTACACAGAAAATTGCTCAGCTTTGAGGCATGAAGGCCATTATGTTTTTAAATCCAACTAAAAAACAAGAATACCATGTTTATACACTATTAATGAGAACCATGACTTCTTGTGTATACCACTGATTCGGAATGGCTTGGAATTGCTCTAACATGAACTATTCATCAGACAGTGTTGGTGAGAGCAGTTGCAGATAAATTTTAGATGAAGATGGATTACTTTATCCCTCTCCTGTTGTTAAGGGAAGTGTTACTGTCCTGAAATATCTATTTTTAACTTTAGATTTGGTGCAATGCCAGGCTATATGAGTACAGCACCACATACTTTATACTTTCTTGAAAACCACAATTAATTGTTTTTCTGATCTTATGTTTTTCTGATATGCAGCTGCATAAACCATAGCTGCTTTCTGCCTTGTTTTGAAAGCAGAATTAAAAACTGTTAGTTGCAATAAGTCCTCAGTAAGTACTTAATGAACTGCATTCTTACATGAATCAAGATGCGAAGCAGGTGCTTAAAGTTTTCTTCTTATCTCACACTATAATAACTGTATGTATTGTAAATGTCCACACCATAAAGTTCTGATTAGGATATGCAATGGCCAATCTTATAATTTTGCAGTTAATATCCTTAATTATACATAAAATATGGCCAATTTATCTGATCTCCTGCTAAAGCAACAGCTATAAACACCTGCTCTGCTTGTCTCAGTCAGTAAATATATCTGCCTTTGATGACTTTGACTAATTTAAATATATACTCATCAAATTCATGACAACCCATTATCGATACTGTGTAAACAGCTCATGTGGTGACATCTTCCTTTTTCTTTTCATACACTGTGTGTGTATGTGTTTGGCCAACATCAGAGAAAAGGAAATAGATAAAAAGGAGATGGAAAACAAAAGACAACATAAGAGGAAAATGTCTGAATTGAAAAGACGAAAGCTTTCCCATTCTTTTCTCAGCAGATCTACTGACAATATGCCTGTGTTAGCAAAAAGGCAACATGTTTCTCATAGTTTGATAATGTATGCAGAGCTGAAATCGACTCGCTCAACGATCAGGGCCTCCCACTCTTGTGTTCTGCACACCGGATTAACGCAAGCTGATAAAGGAAGACATGGTGAAAGCTTCCACAACCACTATCAGTAGCAATATCACTGCAGCGGCACTGCAGCATGAATAAAGAGGACTTTGTGACTGCTTTACTGAAACAAGCCTTTAATTAGGTCCAGATTATAGCACACAGTGTTGTCTGGATTCTATACAATGACATGAAGAAAGAGTAGCAAGAGTAATAGAAGGTACACAGAAGCAGCTACATCTACAGAAAATTCTTTTGTTCATCTGCTGATCCTATTTGAGACCTGCTGCAATTTGCTATATTTCCAGATGAGGGTATTTTGATACATTAAAACAACATAATAGGCAATACATATGAGAACTGTACTGCCCTTCCAATAGTACAGAGAATGGCTTGGAACTAGGGTTGAAAACTCTCACATGTTAAGACACTTTTTTCTCTGAAATCCCTGCTTTACATTTTATTTTATGTGTAAAAGACCATTTTGGCCATAAGGAATATTAAATTTTAATTCCCCATGCCCCATACTGTACTGGTTACTGTGGAAAAGATAAACTGTGCCCGAGTTCAAGACAAGTTCAACCTTACGAGTTAGATCAACTCCAAACTGTGCACATGCATTGCTGTGTAAACCTTGCACACACATTTCTGTGTGTAGTATTTGCTTTACTGAGTTTTTGTGTGTCTGTGCGGATGTGCATCCTCCTGACCATGTGTACACAGGAATGCTTAGAGGTTAAAAAAGTGTAATAGTGGGTGAACTCATGATAAGGAGCTTCCATCTCACTTAATGTCAATCATAACAGTATAACTGAGATTTAAATTAGAAGTGACAAATGTCATTTCTTACAAAGTGCAGATTGCTCTTTGTAGCTTTGCACAGGGAGGGATGTGTTTTTAAGGATTTTTTTTTAGTCATGACACATTTCAAAGAGAAATTTTGCACACGTGCATATTGTACACAGTGCAATACATTACATGTCTAAAGCTGGCAATGGAAAAAAATATGAGGCAAATATGAGGAATGTTTACACCATTGCAGGGTTTCTAAATGTATTTTAAATGTATGTATTTATTGGACAAACCTGTGTAATTCATCTTCTTATACAAGTAGTCCATATGGTTCATAACAAGTAGTGCCATGTGCTGGACTTTTTAAAGGGGAAGCTATTTACCATATATGGCTTTATGCAATTTCAATTTGTGTGGGATTTATCAACATCTATTGCATACAGCTGTGTAAACGTACATGTGAGAAATATATTCCTGTGCAAACTGAAGGTTCTTAACATTAATTTAGAACTTGATGAATATGTCCCTAGGTTTAAAACTGGGTTGAAACCAATTTAGAACTGAGCCCAAATAATTTTAGAAGACTCTGGTGAGTCTTCTTTAGTTGTAAGCTAAGAATTTGACTTTATTCTTCATATTATTTACATTTTACATTTACATTTATGGCATTTGGCAGACAGCCTTACACAGCTGAGCAGGTGAGGGTTAAGGGCCTTGCTCAGGGGCCCAGCAATGCAGCTTGGCTGTGGTAGGATTTGAACTCATGATCTTCTGGTCAGTAGTCCAGCACCTTAACCACTGAGCTACAAAATAGTATTATCCATTTACTATTTAATGTTCCTTGCATTAAATTGGCAAAGGTATACTGATATGCAACAACATATGCATGTCACAGCAGTTGAAGTTAGCATAGTATGCCCTGGAAATGAGTTTTACACTGAACATCTAAAAGTCCTATGGAAATACAACCCAAAGAAATCCTTTTACGATTCTCATTTAAACCTTTTTTTTCTAAAAGTGCGCCTCACAATATAGTATCATGTTTACTATTTTAACAATGGATGCCAAACAGATAAAACTGCCAACTATACTCTTAGTTCTTTATTTTGTTCCTCTTGGGAAACTCTTTCAGAAAAAATATAGACCAATATAGAAAGCTAGCATCAGTAAACCTCCAAATAACCCTAGAGGAACCCTTTATTCCTAAAAATGCATTCCTTCCATTGAAGCAAAAGTGAGCTATGCACTGACTGCATACAGTACCTTAGGTCTGTGTGTGCGCTCATCCATTCCATTTTGACTGGGCCACTGAGCTGTCATTATAAATACAGACCACTGAGTCAGGTCTGTAGGTGAGAATTTAGTTGTACCATGCTCAGTGATATCCTTGTTGATATCCTTCTACATCTTCAGGCTCTTTGTTTACAGCAAGGGGTCAGGCAAAGGACCTGGACATCAGAAAGCCGGCACCATATAATGGTATCTGTGTAAAGTAGCATCCCTTTAAAGAGCTAATTTAAAAGAAATTTTGCAAGATCCCAGTTTGTATGGATCAGTATTTTGATTCATGAGCACAATCCGAATACTAACATCAGTTATAGTATTGTATAAATATTTTATGGCTCAATGATTGAAACACCTCCTGAGATTCATCAGGCTTCAGCTTTTCATAAAAGACCATTTAGGTCTATTACATAAATAATATATACAGAATTCTTTAACAACCAAAAAAAGTGGCCACTAATTAAACTTCTGTTCTTTGCCTGTTAATGAGAGCCATGCCTTCTCACATAACTCTATAAATTGGAATCTATTGGAATTATATAACATTAAGTATTCATATGAAAATGTAGGTGAGAGTAGTTGGAAATAAATTTTAGATGAAGATGGATTACTTTGTACCTTTCTTTGGCTGTTAAAGGAAATGTTGCCTTGAGGCCTTTTGGCAACATCTTAAATACATCACTGAAAACCCCAAATAAAACAATGATAATTTTGTCATATAAAATTGCAATTACATAAAAAAAACGCTGGTGTGATTCATAACTGAGACAGTATGTCAAAGCAAATGCTTTCTATCAAGATTTTATGCATTAGATGTTAAGATTTTGAAGCCTCTTGTGGCAGAATAAAAAAAACCTGATCTGTCAGCTACAATAATTCTTGATTGAGTACTTCATGACAAGTGCATTCCTAAAGTCTAAAAACAATATAAGAATGTTGTGGCATCTCTTCAGATAGAATCATGGGGATATTTACCCTCAAAGTACATTCATATTCCTGCATTTTCTTTTATCTTCTGTCTTCATTTGTTTAGTCAGCATCAGAAAAAAGAAAAGGAGCTGAAGAAGGAGGGCAAAAAAGGAGAAATCTATGGGCTGTGGGTGGGAGGGAGGGGACCAGAAAGCTCACCCATTCTCAGCAGATCTACTGACAATGTGCCTTTGATGAAAAAGCAACATGTTTCTCATAGTTTGATAATGTGTGCAGAGTTGAAATTGACTCGCTCAGCAATCAGGGCCTCCCACACTTGCGCTCTGCACAACGGATTAACTCAAGCTGATAAAGGAAGACGTGGTGAAAGCTTCCACTACCACCATCAGGTGCAATCTCACTGCAGCTGCACTGCAGCATGAATAAAAAGGAATTGCTGGCTGTTCTACTGAAACAAGCCTTTAATTAGGACTAGATTATAGTAGGCACTGTTGACCCCTACACAGTCAGAGAATTCTGCACTGAACTGTATATATACATGCTGAGGAGCTAGAGGGGTAGATGGTGCATCGAGCCAGCTACTCTGAGCAACTGCAGTCTTTTCTTTAGCTGTTATATGTCTGCCGGAGCATGACAAATATGAGAACTATATAATGAATTTGAAAAGACTGTCAGCAGGCCATTGTAGTTCCACCTCTACATTCGCAATAACGAGAAGAATGGCTTGCCACTGGGAGTTGGCACTACGTGTTGGCCATAAATCTTTCACAAGTCACATGATCTGGGTAACTAATGTGCTTGTCCTAGGAAGCCCAGTGTCTTGTTTTATTTTATGTGAGGCAATACAATGTTTCAGCGCACCATGCATGATTACAGAACAAAAGAAACAACAACAACAATTGAGACCAGTTTAATTAGGTCCATTCAACATTTCACTTGATTTCAGTCAGTGGGTTTAAACGTATATAAACATACCACTAGTGTTTGAATAGTGAGCATATAGAGCAATAGGGAAACTAGGTCAATTTATTTTAATTTATACACAACCATATTATATATATGGTATTAAATAACAAATTGCCTGACAGGGACATTCTACAAAAACAATCATTAGACAGGAAATACTGTATTGCTGTTTTGACATCTCAATTTTTTTCTTGATCCTAAACCTCAAATCGATCATACTGGAAATGTTTGGGCCTTTACACTTGAATTCCCATTTTGTTTACAAAATGCAAGGTTTTATGTGCAATCTAATTTCATCTCAACAAGCAAACAAACAAACAAAAGTTTTTTTTTTTATTTTAAGTTCCAAGTACTCCAATGTTATAGGGGCTAAGGAGCCATTTGGGAGAATTTGTAAATTTTGCAACAGTTAACCTGCACAAGCTAGCTAACACTTTTTCATAGGCTTGCTTGCAAATATAAAAGTCAGAGAATTGCAAAACTCATCAGCGAACAACTTTTCTCAAAAAGCACCACGGCCTATAAACATAGCCGCCACAGACTAAATCTCCCAGCGTTCGCCTAAATATTAACTGAACACTCCTGAGCTCTATCATGGTGTGCCTATTTCAGCATGCAGCTTCAGAGGCACTGTGTGAAGTATTAGACTGTGTTGCTCTATCTGTGCTAAGCCTTTTGTCTTTGTTTTCTACTCAGTTTTTTGACCCCTGTTTGCTTGTTTTGACTTTGAGCCTGCTGTTGCCTATGATATTCTGCTTGTGCCTTGCCTGATCCTTGTCCAATTTTTTGAATGCTTTTGCCAAGGGTCTTTGAAACTGCTGCCCTGCTCATTTTTGCTGTGTTTACAAACCGTTGTTTTACTGGCACCAAGTGTTATGGGTGCATGGGTAATTACTTGGAGAACAACAGCAGCAGATAGCCATATTATAAGCCCAGATCACTGAAAAACTGACCCCTTCTCCTAGTTCTATGGCACCTCATATATTTCACTGCTTACTAGCTATTCTGGTGATCCATCCATGTGTAATGGATTTATGTTACATTGTCCTCTTTTCTTTTCAGTACATCCAGAGCTCTCTGATCATCAAAACATGGCTTTTATTCTAAACCAGCTCAGGGACAAGGTGCTCAGTTTGGTCACTGCTGTCTGGAACCAGGGCAACAGTATAAACAGTTCATTGATAAATTCCACCAAGGGTTTGATTATTCTTCCAAAGGTAGTAAGGAGATCAGAGAGAGACTCTTTGGAGTACCTGAAGGAAAGTAAAGTGCTGCCAATTACTCTCTAGAGTTCCACACATGGGCTTCTGGAAGTGGCTTGAATGACCCTGCGCCTAAAGCAGTTTATTGTCAGAGATTTAATCTGACATCTATCAGAACTAGCTGTCAGCTATTGTGGCTATCAGAAAACTTTAGATGTCCTCACTGCTCTTTCTAGCTGTCTAGACCCCCCTGCTATGTAACTGATCACATCCTAAAGTAACCCAGCCTAGTGATCCCCACAAACCAGAACCAATGCAAATTGGCCATAGCAAATTATTATCACGAGAGAGAGAGAGAGAGAGAGAGAGAGAGAAGGTGGAGGTCTGGTTTGTGTTTCTACTGCAGAGAAAATCAGCACTTGATCTGTCCTCATTGCCCTAGAAATTGGCTGCACGATGACTCACAAACAGGGGCTCGACAAACTCAAAGCCCAGCGATGAATATGATACTCACTTACATTCAGCACACTATATTTCTGTAAGCGTTCAGATCATGTACACATTGTTCAGTTCTGCTATACTCCTGGGTTACAGCATATTTATCAGACATTGATGTATTAACTACATTATTACAATAACCCCACACACTAAGCTTTGTCAGCAATAATTATACAATATAGGAAACTGTAAAACTGGATATTGGATATCGCAGAGCTTTCATGAAACCTGACACATTTATCCCTCCTCGGAAATGCTTCCTTCCCGTAGAGTTAGTCCACTTCTCCATGCTCGTGAAGTCTATAAGGCTCAAATTCCTGCTGTGTTTTTCTTCATTTTGTTGATGTCAGCATTTTTGATTGACCGAGTAAAGTTTAGTATAGAAAGTTCTTCCAAAAGGAGCTCATTTTGAACTGACAGGTTGACAGCTATCTTAAACAATGCTGTTGAAGAGACTCTCAGCATGGCATTGGCCCTTTAATGGCATGGTTAATAGAAATGGCTTTGAATGAAAGTACTTACGTTTTCCATATCCACTTGTATAATGCTGTGACATACAGCGCTATAGATGACAGTGAACATTTCAGGTGTGAACAGAGCAATTCTGCTTGAAGTCAAAAGGTGAACACTTGCTATAGATATTTAGTTGTGCAAAGCTCTACAAAAGCTGTTACTGTCCAGGATGTCTTAAAAAAGGAGAAATTCAATTATGGTTACAATGAACTACATAACAAAGGAAACAGTCATGAAATTCAATTTTCTTTACTATTCTGGGATTATTCTGAAGTTATTCTGAATACAGTCAGTAATGAAGGTGAGTAAGTCACCATAATATTCACAGATCAAGCATAACATTAACATACACCTCCTTTTTTCTACACTCATTGTCCATTTTCTCAGTTCCACTTACCATATAGCTGCATGTTGTACTTCTGCAGTTACAGACTGTAGTCCATTTGTTTCTCTACACACTTTGTTAGTCTCCTTTACTCTGTTCTCTAATGGTCAGGACCCCCACAGGACCAGCACAGACCAGGTACTATTTGGGTGGTGGATCATGCTCAGCACTGCATTGACACTGATGTGGTGGTGGTGTGTTAGTGTGTGTTGTACTGCTGTGTTTGGATCAGAATTTTTAAACACCTCAGTGTCACTGCTGGACTGAAAATAGACCACCAGCATCCTGGACAAAAATGTTCAGTCACCAGCATCCTGTGAGCACTGATAAAGGATTAGAGGATGACTAACACAAACTGTGCAACAACAGATGAGCTACTGTCCCTGACTTTACATCTACAGGGTGGAGCAATATGGTGGATGTGTCTCCTAGAGTGCATGGGAAGTGAACACAGTGTTTAAAAACTCCAGCAGCACTGCTGTGTCTGATCCACTCACACCAGTACAACATACACTAACACACCACCACCACATCAGTGTCACTGCAGTGCTGTGAATGATCCACCATCCAAATAGTACCTGATCTGTGCTGGTCCTGTGGGGGTCCTGACCATTAGAGATCAGAGTAAAGGGAACTAACAAAGTATATACAGATGGACTACAGTCTGAAATTGAAGAACTACAAAGTGTATCTACATGATATGTAGAACTGAGCAAATGGACAATGAGTGTAGAGAAAAGGAGGTGGTGTTATAATGTTATACCTGAGCAGTGTAAATAAGGGTGGCATAGCAGGTAGCATTGCTGTCTAATACGCTCAGTGTCTAATAGCTCAGTTAGCTATTGCTCTCTAATAGCTCAGTGTTGAGCCCTTCAGCAAGGCCCTTAACTCTCAACTGTAAGTCACTCTGGATAAGGGCATCTGTCAAATGCCATAAATGTAAATGTATTAGCTTAAAGGCCCACTTTCTCATGTTTACTCAGTTTCCTCCCACTGTCCCAAAACAGACTGATTGAGCTAAACTGTGAGCATGTGTGTGTGTGCATGGTGTCCTGTGATGGACTGGCATGCCATCTGGGGAAATAGGGACATTATACCTGTGCTGTGTTACCAGGAAAAGCTCTGGGTTCACCAAACAGCCCTGATTAGGGTAAAGCAGTTACTGAAGACGAATGAATGATTATAAGGCTGCTTCACATTGCATGCCTTAATGATCAATTCCCAATTGCTCAGAGAGCTCATATTTCTGTCTTGATGGTTCGCATTTGCATTGGTTAGTGACTCATGTGTGTCACTGGTGTGAACAGACCTCTGTCTTCAAAGACTTATATGTGCACTTTTCCCAAATGTCATGATTAAAATCTACATGCATCATGAACAACAACATAACAGTCCATCATTGCTGTAGCAATAAAATATATATGCACAAGAAGATGTGCTTTGGAGGTTTCCTGTGAAAAGCAGGAAAAATGGCAGATGTATATCCTTTGCTGTTTGGCATTTTGTTTTCAATTTTGCCACAGTGACCCTGAACATGCATTTAAAAAAAAAAAGAGATGGTAACCAACAGATTGCAGACAGGAGGGCAGGAGAGCTAACTCACATTTGGCACAAATATCTTTTAAGCAGATATTTGTTAATAAAATGTAACATTCCTGCCTGTTCCTGGTCTTTCTTTTTTTGCCATTGCTCTGAGCATTACAGCAATTTGTAATACACTATTTGTCTTTTTTTCGATATGGTCATACCTAACCAGTCATCCTGATGGTTTGCATTGTGGATGCCTACAGATGAGAGGGAATACTCCCCAATCTTATTGCATCATGATTGTGCTAAATATTTGATGGCCTTAAGCTTTGTCTGCCAGCCAGCAGAATTAATGTGTCCGTCAGCTCACGCTCTGAAGTACTGCTCTGCCCTAATTGATCGCTAGTGCATGCCTCCTTGGATGCTGTTCAAAAAGAATGCAGTAAGTAACAGTGAATCTGGGACAAGCTTATGGGAAAAGTCTTCTTCCCTTCTCAGCCAAGTTTCTCATTCTGTGAAAATCCTATTTCATTTCATGGGATATTGGATTCAGACTGAAGATTTTGTCATTTATTTGGAGGCAGTAAAATGGCATCACTAGTTTTTAGAAAGGTTCAACTAAATGTTCTGAGAGACAGAACGCTAAGGAACACTTGAAGGGTTGTGTATTATAACGTGATAATTATAACATGTGAAAGTCTTTTCATCCAAGAGAGATCATTTTTTGGTGAGAGAATTCTTCTGTACCTACAGACAAGAGTGGTTTATTGTTGTCGTTTTACCTTTGTCTTGAGGGTGGTATATACTCTTTCCTTCTTCATGTGTCTGCTTCCTTTTTTTAAAACTAATTAATTGGCAGCAGCAATGCCATTGCCTGGAGCTATGAAAGGTTGTCAATATCCTATAAGGATAACACACAGAGTACTGAAAAGAAGCAGCTAATTCCCCCAGTTTATGCTGCATCTCAAACTTAAAAAGCTTAACCATGAAAAAAAGACTCTTTCTTGGTTTAATTAAGAGATTTATTGAATGCAAAGGTAAACCGAAAGGTTGACTGTGCCTAGAATGTTAAGTGATTTAACTGCTTTCCAGCATTAGCTCTTAATTCTCAATCCTGGACTTTTCTTACACAAAAGGAACATTCTTTTTTACAAATTTCACTGATTGTACAGGATTCTATAAGCCACAACTGTAAAAAGTAACAGCAGCTCCTTTTTTTAAACAGTATATTGAGATTTTTACAGTATATCGGATATTTACTGTATATCATTATTGTACATAAATATAAAAAACATTCTTTCTGTTTATGATCACACAGTGACCAAAGTCTTGAGTAAAACTCACTGGAATGAAGCATTAATAGTTTGTAACTAGAGATTACGCTTTCCTTTTTTTACTATGCAAGCACTGGAAAGTCTGATTGATGCATTTTGTTTTTAGCCAGAGGGCCAGTAAAGGGATCATAGATTATGGTTGTTGCAGATTTAATGAGACAAACTGTGTAGTGGGCACAGAGCAATAGAGAATATTATTTTCAGTTACAAAATGCATTCCAGCAGCCAGCGTGAAAATGTAATAGAAAGCATAACATGTTCACAGGGTATTGTTCTTGTTCTAACTAACCTCAAAATAGTGTAATATTGGATTTTCTGGTTTGTAGGGCCTATCGGGTTGTGATTTCTTTTTTGTCAAGGGAAAATGCATGCTTTAAATCAAATGTCGTAAATCAAAGGTAAATCAGCAGCTGAACGTTTAAGAGAGCAGCACAGGGCTGCACAGGTACAATATTTTTGCCACCTCATGACTCCAGCATAATCAGTTCTATTCTGAGCAAACTTTCTATGCATGTTCTCGCTAGTTATTTGATGAGCTATTTGCACTTTTAAACACAGTTCATTTCTCAGGGATCTTCCTTTACCTTGATGAAGAATGGATCTTTAAACTGTTTTAACTATACCGTGTTCAGACCTGAAGTGTGTGTAGTCAGACTCAAGCAAAAGGCAGAATCAATGCAAGATGTCACGGAATAGGTGGAACTTTTGAATATTGTTTTCCATTCACTCTGCATGTCCTGCATTTGCACTTATTTTCTCAAGTGGCTTTCACCAGCAGATGACGCAGAAGGCTTTTAGAGCAAGAGAAGTAGAGCCGTTGAGCAATGAAATGATTTGATCGGGCATGTTCTTATTGCACGAAACTGTCCAGGAATGTCAGAAGTATGAGCTGTCTTCAGAGATACATGCTTCTGAATAAAGCACTTCAGTAGCAGATTAATAGATTCATTTGGAGGGTGACTCAATCTGTCTTTAGAGTGGAATATTTGTGGTGAAATGACAAAAAAAAAAAGAAAAAAAGCATTCTTGTGCTCCATTGGCCCATAGGTATGAAGTATGTCATCTGAGTATGTCACAAACAAAAGTATGCACATGTACAGTGATACAAATAACTTTGGACTAACAAACTTGCAAAAAAGGTAAGTGAATGGTTAGTTCCTCAGAAAGAAAAGTTTAGCTATCCTGTTTTTTATTTCAACTTTGCTTGCTCATTCTTTCATCTTCAGAACATGCGCAGGAGCTCCACGCTGTATCACCATGCCCTTGCCCTTATGCTTATCACACAACTGGAGCAAACTGGGAAACTGTTAGAAGATACAGTGTAAACATGAATACACTAATATAGACAGAATCAAAAATAGCTCTCCGTAATTGAAAGCGAGCTGCAGCTCTGAGCGAGACAGTCGTGTTATTAGAACGTTTGACCATATGCTCTTTTCTGGATTTGGTTTGCCATGGAAAGCGTTGTTAAACTGCTTAATAGGCAAACCATCCGTATTCAACACTTAAACCCTCTTAACCTTTACTCTCTATAGAGATCGTCAGTCAGTCTTTCAAAAGGCTTTTTATCCTCGACACAAGCTACTCATTTATTCAGCTATGGCTAGCAGCCAACTCTCTACTTTGAACAGAATGTTTGCTCTGCTTATGCTGTGATGTTAATTGAATCACATTTGATGTCGGAAACGTTCCTATCTTCTTTTCTATTAGTCCAAATGATGATATTTGGCATTTGTGACATTCCTTGCAGTTTCAGTTTAGGCTTGATAACAGCTGCCTTGCTGTAACTGTGTACATTTACAGAAAAATTGGCATTGTTATACCGTTGCAGGCAGCACAGAACCAGAGCAGGGCTTTTTTTAGTGAGGACTCAACACTTTATGGGGCACAGCGAGCTAGAGAAATGGCACTATAAAAGAAGAAGGCAGCCAAGGACGGCAATACCCTGGCATTTTGTTATGTCTTTGGTGGATGGATGTAAACCCCAATATTGTCTCACACATCAAGGGTGGAGTGAAGACAGTGGGGTCAAAAATTGTTTCCAGATATGATGTTTTACTCTGTCAGGGACCTATACACACTTCATGGACAAGTCGGTGTGGAATAGTAAACTTTTGGAAAGCAATTATATATCTGGAGTGACATTTACCTCAACATTTTCCCACCTCAACTATCTGATAGAAAGAAAACTCCTATTAGACACATAAAAGATTTTGATGAAAATCTGTTATCAAACTGATATTTTCTCTTCTAAAATCTGATTGGCTGAGCAGCAGTCAAGACGAGATTATAAAATCTTCAATATGCAAACACCTGAGTGCATCACAGGAATTCAATTCTATATTAATGTACCAGGTTTTAAACCAGTGAAAGTGTCACTCTTAAACTATTGTTCTGTTTACAGGATGGTATGATCTTTGCCCGTTATGTTACCTAGCAACAAAAGCTTATTGTATTGTCTGGTGGAAGAATTGTATATTGCGAATGAACAATGGATTGATTATATTGCTTTTTTTCCTTTACTTTATTTTTCTCCCTAGTTTAGTCATAGCCAACTCCTACCCACCAGACATCTCTCCTCTATCACAGAGGACAGCTTGCCATCCAAGGGCAAGGGTTATCATGGGTTTCTGAGCCCAAACTGTTTGTGAACTGCTGGTAAACACAAACAGACATGAGAAAAGTGATAACCGCACACTTCTGCAGCCATGAGCTGACTCACGCCCATGATTGGCTAGTGTTCCAGTGATGGATGGACAGAGAACATGCAGTGTTCTCTTCCTGAGAGTGTGGCCAAATTTGCTTTCTTGGTCTCCTGGCCACAGATGGCTGTGGCATCATTGGGATTGGAACTTGCATTACTGAGTTTTTTTGCATTATGAGTTTTTCTTGCATTATTGAGTTTATCACTGTGATAAGATAAGTGATAAGAACTAAAATAAAGTACTTCAGCTTTTAATTTCTAATTTTTTTTATTTTATTTTAATTTCCTATATATAAAAATAAAGACTTCTCCGGATTTTCTCACTTTACATTAGCATGTTCATAAAATTTGCCAATACTGGGGAATATATTGCAAATATTCCTGAAATATCTTTTTACATTAATACCTTAAAAACAAAGCACTGATGAAAACATCTGTTCACATTTCCCTAGAACTGCTCCAAAGTGTCTCAGTGTCAATACATTTAGGTGGAGAAATTAAACATTGATTATTTTCCAGTGTGGGGCTGAAAGGTCTCTTAACTCTTTTTTTTTTTTTTTGCAAAAAAACATTTTTTTTTTTTAAACTTTCTTTCTGCACATAAACTGAATTATTTAGACAAAAGGTTGAAATGTTGCTGAGTAAATCTTACCCTTTTGATGCATAGTATGTCAGCTAGAATGAATTTGTTCTAGATAAAGCTGCACAAATGAATTTCTTTAGAACTTAAGACCTAACTCAACACCGGATAGAAGAGACAACATCATTATACGGGCTTATCTCTTTTTCGGCTACAAGGCAAATTTTATCAAAGCTTTTGCTCTTTCCATCCTGCAGTAGTGCAAGAATAGAGTCGTCTCTTAGCCGAACCTTCTCATGAATACTGCATTTTTGTTATTGTACAAGCATTTAAAATGAACCAGAGACAATGATGAGATTTTAGTATTATCATTTTTATAAGGGGGGAAAGGTGTCTCATCCTACAGCAGCATGACTTTGCTATGGATTCGACACATATGCAGAACTGCTGACTGATATGATCACGACAGCAAATGCTGAGCAGTGTTGTTTTACACACATGAGCCATGTGTCGGGTTCGAGCAGAGCGGATCACGGGTGCAGTGCAAAAACTCATAAACAGACCACTTTTCCGTCCTCGCTTATAGCTGCTGCTGAGCATTTCCATCACGCATTACTTGAAATATTCAGGAGATGCTGACATTATGAGGGACCTCATCCATCACAAAGTTCCATTTGGTTTGAATGCTGAGTAGAAATGGAGAAAAAATTGAAATATTACTAGTGGAAAAGATAGCAATAGGCCTACTTAACGCACTGCATCTTTATGTGAACAGCAGAAATCTGGATACATATCTAAATTTAATTTCTGCCTTCTTGATGGGTGTTATAGTACAATATCAAAAGCCATGTAATATATTTGTACAGTATGTTAAACGATTAAAAAAGGCTAATTGAATCTGGTGGACCATGTAGCCTGTAGCAATATAACTGGATCTAGTTGACAGGAATCTAAGCCTTTTCTGACATTCATCAGAATGTATTAAAAACTGAATGAACAAGCTTACAATAAATATTTTCACTCCAGTTTACTGTTTGCTTTTTCTGTTGCTGTTCAGTCATTTGCATTAGAGTGCATGGTTTGTCATTTCTTAACAGTCCTAAATCCATTCTTCTTCTTATTATTATTACTTTTTTTAAGGCTGTTAATCAAGCAAATGTGTTGTGCCATTAGTCAGGCTTCACAATTTGGATAAAAGGGGATAATTTAACTAATCCTTTCCCTAAGAAATAAAGAGGTTACTACTGATCAACATTTCTTTTCTTTTTTTTAAACCAACATCCGTGATGACTGCTTCCAAAGTTGACTCACTCACCTTTCTTCAAGTAAATCAACAACCTTGACAATACAGCAATGATGTAGCATTGATTTTGATTTTTTATAACAGCCTAAATCACTTGTGAGGGAATAAGTTCACAATAGAGAGTGTCACAGCTAGGTTTTTAAATGGTTTATAACTGTTTTTTTTTTCTTTTTGGGAAAAAAATGAGCTTAACAATATGTTCAATTGGAGACATTTCAATGTCAGTATTTTACTGTTGCACTGTATATGGTTAATTAGAGGTTTATTGATATCCAATGTCACATCTTGTCCCAATTAAAAGCTTACAATGGTCTAAATGCTGTCTAGTTGCACAAGCACTGCTCTTAATTATCTGTCTCCCAAGCCAAAGCTTGCTAGGTAAGCGGCTTCCTGCTTAGTCAGACTAAATGAGCTTTCTTTCTTCCTTGCTTCCTTTCTTTCTTTCTGTCTTTCTTGAAGTGTGGCTAGATGAAGTGTACTGGCTCGGTGGTAGCATCATGGTAGCAACAGACATGTGACGTGATCTGTTGTTTTCAGCACAAATGTTCAGGCTCACACTTTTTTTTCTGTAGGAAAAACATCAAGTGTGAAAGCACAATAAGTAGGCTGCGATTAACAATGCATGGGTTTAAACCATTCTTTGTTAATTGCTCATTTTCACCAACCCCTTCTTCTGCAGCTGATGCTCGACCACGCTGCTGCCTTTCTACAGCTCCAGCTGTATTCCTTCTATTCTAGTCTTTTTTTTGTCTTTGTGAGAGTGAACGAACATTTTGTACTCTGTATTAATTTCATGGTACAAAAGACATTATGTAGATTATTGTCATAAATGATGTTAATGATGATTCTTCACTGACATATTCATACACCAGTCAGATACAGTGCACATATACTACAGTTGCAGGAGAGACTCATGATCTGTCTAGACTAAAGTGTTGTAGGAGACACAGTTCATAAACCATGATGGCAGGGGAACCATGGCCTTGTAAATAGTAAATGATTATGTCTTATACTGTGATCCTCAGTCTATGTTGTCAAATAATTCACACTTAGAATGTCGGCTGGTCAAAAGGGACCTGTGGAAAACCTGGTGAAATTGGCATGTTTCATACATTCATACATACATACATGCATGTATACACACATACATACATATATATACATACATACTGTACATACATACAAATATAGTGTGAAGGGCACACGATAACATCACCTCACCCAAAGAAAGCTCAAATCAAATCAAGTCACTGTTCATTGTCCATAAAGAATTCATACCAGGTGGCCAAACAGTAAATGGAACATTTTACCTAACATCCACCCTATAGCCCCATCTTGGCTCCATGTGATTTCTTCTTGTTCTCTTAAATTAAAACATATACAGGCCACCACTTTGGCACAGTAAAGAACATCCATAGAGCCGCAACCAAGACTGTGAACACTTTGACAGCTGATATAGGGGTTAGACAATGAAACTGAAACACCTGTCATTTTAGTGTGGGAGGTTTCATGGCTAAATTGGACCAGCCT